>KK114328.1:166187-220363 GCA_000611955.2 Stegodyphus mimosarum
AGAAAGAAACAATAAACGTAATTTTTCACATTACTACCAACTGAAATCTATACTTTTGAAAACGAATGATTTCTGACTTCTGAATAAAACCGATATTCGAAACCCTTTTCTTCAATCTCGTGTTTCAATCTTTCTTTTTCTTATCTAATAAAAGTAAATTTTGATATTTAGAAAGAAACTGGATTACAGGCTTTTATTTATTAAGTCATTATTCGAAACCATTCATAATTCGTTCAATCCCGTTAATAAAGATAAATTATTTTATTTTAACTTTGCACTAGCACTTTAATTTTTTCGTTGTTTTACATTTGATGCTCTCATTTACAATTCGGCAGAATTCAGAAGTATGGTAATTTAATTATTTTTAAAGAAGACGCAGCCTGCGTAAGAGTTTAGCAATTAGCTGGAAAACCTGAGAAGACATATCGCTGCGCGACAGTATTTTGGACCTCATGATTTTCTACACGAATAGATAAGAATTTCGACGGATATATTAAGAAGGAAATGTCGAACTTCTATGTTAATTAAGTGGAATTTAAATCAATTCATTAATTGAAAATCTAAAAAGCGTTTAAGTTAATCTTGAATCTCTTCAGTCTAAGATATTCCATTCTATTGACACATTCATGGGACTTCGATTATACACAAGTTTCGAAAGCAATATACGTATTTTTGATTCACTTTCTAAGTTTCGTAGTCGAAATTCCTCATGGGGAATAAAGTAATTTAGCTAATGTTACTTATCTCTGCGCGTTATTCAATATTTTTTCTTTATGTTCTACAGTAATCATACCTCACCTCGCACAAGGGCGTAATTGAAATAATCAGAGGCCAGTATACAGTTCTTACTTGGCCCTCAAAAGCCCCTTTTTCTTTTTCATAGGACGGGACAGAATTGTTAAGGAAATGGATTACACAACGAAAAATAAAACTATAGAATAATTTGAATGTCCCTGATATGGTACTAGGTTCCAGCCGTGATGGTTTATTTGTCAACAAGGACTTGCTCATTATATATTATGGTTAAGCTGAAGATTTACAAAATGCCTTTTCTTATCCTAAATTAAATCATCCACGTAAAACTAAATGATGTTCATCTCTATTAATATCTGTTTCTGGTAACAAATATTTGCGCGAATAAAATTTAACACATTAAGGATTTGTCTTAAGAAATAATTTTCGATAAGTTTTTCATTCAATAAAATGGATGCTGTACCTGGTTTTAAGGCCACTCCGTTCACGAACCACTGAATCTTGAGATCTGGATCGCCAATAGGAACGACGCGGCATTCGAAGTGGGCGGGAGTGCCTTCTATCACCTCGCTCGGACCATACAGAGGCATGGTAAATACAGGTTTCTCGAACACTTTTTCTGGCTCTTCCATAGGCGGAGCTTGTTTATAGTTCTCTAACTCTTGAATCCTTTCGTATCCTTCTGGATGGTGACTCTGGAGCTCAATGAAAGCCTTAGCTATTAAAAAACAGAAAATTTTAAATTGTATATTTGTTATACGATGGTAAAGGTAAATTGCACAGTAAGTTTCACAAATTCTAGAAATGAAACTGCATTTAGATGTTGATATTCTAAGAATTTCCTAGAAAACAATTCTCAGAGAATCGCATTAAAAATACTTGAAAAGAACAATTAGTGTGTCTAAAATAAAATGTATAATACTCCAGGAAAAATACAAGAGCCGTTGTATAATTGGATTGGAAGGATACATGAAGAAAATACAAAATGAGCAAGAAGAAACACGACAGAAGTTCTAGGCGATACAACGGTAAATAAAATCGATGAACAATAATAGTGAAGACTATAATTTTTATATCAGTCGTCGTCAAGATTAGCCTCTGGAATATTACTTGTAAAATCCGTTTACTGTTCGGTGTATAATTTATTGTAAGAACAATGTTACCCAACGTTAGCAATATTTCTTTCTGTGGACTAAGCAAAATATTGCAATACAAAAACTCTCAATACTTAAATTGTGATTGTTAAAACAATATATAATTAATAAAAAATAACCAACTTTATTTGAAAATGCCATGATTATTAAACACGATTAAACGGCAAACCAATTTTCAAAGTTATGGTTCGTTACGCAAAATCAGAACAGATGTAATTTTAGCTGACCAGATAAAAATGCAATAAAATTAAAAAAAATGAATGTAATAATCATCCAAAAATATTTTACTTACTTTTGACTTTAACAGATGCTGTGGTAACAGCTTCACCAAGTTCATTCGTGGCTCTACACATATAAACGCCATTATCATCTGGTCGAACGTACTGAATGTCCAAAGCCACATAACCGAAGTCGTGTGTCGTCTGGAATCTGGAACCTTTTCAGGAAAAACAATGTAATTCAATTTGTGAATAATAAATTTTTGTATGTTAATAAAACACGAAAATCATTTTTACACATTTTTTATTAAATATCATTCAATTTTAGAATCCAAAATCATATATTTAAGAGAGCCGTGAAAAATAAGATAACTTCTCTCACGTGTCATACTTAAAATTTTACTGCATTCTTCAAAATAGTTGATTTAGAATTTCTCTCGATGAAATCAATTCAGAAACTAATTTTTTATTTAAATGTATACAATTAATGCTTCATGTATTATACATATAAATAGTGTCGAATGCAAATTTTTTGATTTCTTCAGGGAACAGATATAAAATTTGGCATCATTGCTTTCCTGCATGAAACATTTTGAGCAGATGCCTGTATTAGTATTGATGTGGTTTACTATAAACTTTCTTAGATCGTTTGGCATATAAATATAGTTTCCATTTGGCAGACAAAAGTAAAAGTGCAATAATTTATAGAAGGGACATCAGTCCATACTAATAATGAGATTATTCCAAAATTTAGTGATTTAATATAATACACAGAAATCATATTTTTATGCGATCTTTCTACGAGACATCTAAAGACAGCAAGGAACGTACTTGGTTGCAGCGGTTTTTCATTAAAGAACCATTCTACTTTCATAGTAGGGTCTCCCACAGGGATCAGCCTGCACTCCAGATGCGCACTATCTCCTTCAACCAACATGTCCAGGTTCTGCAGTGGTGCTGTGAAGACTGGTCTCTGGAAAGTCCTCTTCTCCACGAACTCTGGAGCTGGACGCCTAGCTTCGTCTTCCATAGCTTGGATCTTTGCAAGACCTTCAGGATGTTGCGTATCCGATATGATACTAGAACGACCTAAATGTAAAATAGCATCATCAGTATAATACATTAATATACCTTAAGTATTGTGTACAGGATTGTACTCAGTGAAAGATGCTAAGAACTGCAAAATAATATTGAACGAAATCGAGCAATTTGATTGCACAGACAAGGTTTGGTTAATATTAGAAACAGTTGTTATAACTGCAATAAATATTCAAATAGTTGCTGATGTTTCAGTTGTTAGTCCTTAAATTTAACTAATTGCTTTTTTTACGTTTTACTATACTTTGCTCTTCGTTTCCTAATCACAGCCTTCTACAGAAATATTCAAGTCTAAAGGTAGTCCAGATTTCATCCCTTAAGTTGGTCGATAAAATGAGTACCGAGTTTGCTTGGGGACTAAACACCGGGGGTCCTGCGACAAGCTGACCACTTGCCAAATGCATATGCTGATGCATTCCGGGGCCCAAAAGGTCAAGAAAGTAGAAAATGGCACTGCAGGCCGTGGCCCATTAGGGCTGTTGCGCCACTGAGGTTCAGTTTTTAAAGGTAGTGCAGAAGATAGAACCTGCTACCTGAAAATCTGTCTGCATATCTGTCTGTAAGTAGACTATGTGAGTAATAAGAGTGTAAAATTAATAACACGCTAATATCTGTAATTTGTTTCAATTTGTAGTCACAGATCCGGTTAATACAATACTTTTCTGTTTAATTAGATACCTTCTTTTGATAATGTACCGAATGCATTGAAACCAGAGTTCGGTTATTGACACTATAATTTGTGTTTAGTCCTTTGCAGCTGCAGTGATAACGTTTAATTTATAAATTAACCCTGCGTAAATCTAGAAGTCTTTTAAAAATATTTTATTTAATTTCATCTGCTTGATTTTATTTCTCACAGTTCTGTGTGGGCGATAATTCTCAATGACTCAGTCCGAATCGCTTGTTATTATGTTAGCAAAGGCAAGAAATTTACACAGCGATTAATGGAACCTTTGTTTGCATTTAGTTTCCTTTGCATACAAAATGTTTTCAAGTATTTTATTTTTAAAAGGGCTTACTGTGCACTCTGATGTTGATACTGCTAGTCGCTTCTCCTAGTTTATTGGAAACTTTGCAAGTATACTGTCCAGCATCTTCTGGGTACACATGACTCACATCAAGCGCTACATAGCCAAAGTCCAGAGTAACATGGAACCTTGCAGCTATATGAAAAATAAAAACAAAACTCAACTTGGAGATCACAAAATATAATTAATAGTTTATTTTTCATGCAATCTATACTTATTAAATAATATTTACTTTTTATTAGTTTAGAAACAAATACTTGAAGCGAAATTTTAGCAGCGGTAGAAATAAATAGTTTAAAGAATAAAATATGTCTTTTTATAGTTGTTTAAGGGGAATATCATAAAAAAAGCATTTTGAGGTCATTTGAAAGATTTAATACGTTTAAGATAACAAAAGAACATTTACTTACCTGCAGGGAGTGATTTGCCATTGTGGAAGAATTCCACCTTCAATTCTGAGTCGTAGGCTGGTTCAACACGACACTCAAAATGCGCAGTATCTCCTTCCATGTACTCCGTTGCACCTCTTAGTTCAGATACGAAGTATGGTTTGCAGATTGGCTTCTCCTCTACTTCGATTGGATGGTATTTAGTCTGGCCTTCTAGTTCTCTAATTTTCTCCAACCCTTCGGGATGCTGGGTATCATAGTAAATGCTTCGGCGAGCTAAAATGAATTGTGTAAGTTTTTTTAAGTTACTAATCTATGTTATAGGTTCTAGAAATATGAAATTATTTCAAACATTTCAGATACTCAAGAGCACAAAAAAGCCCAAATATTTTTCAAGTTATATTCCTAATTTTGTCGTTTGTTAATGTTCGAGAAAACTAAGTAACTGCAATCTTAAAGCGATATCTTCGAGCTAAACTTTCGGTTCTGCTACATGTAATGTTCTTATTTAAGAAGCGTGTAGTGCCCGAATAATTTTCTAAGAAAAATGGTTCCTTAAATTTAATAAAATATTATTCATTATTTTGCTTTGAATTTAAAAGCAAAAATATAATTTACCTTCCACTTTCACGGAGCAAGTCGTAACGGCTTCACCAAGCTCGTTAACAGCTCTGCACATGTAGGTGCCACTGTCTTCAGCATAGCTGTACAGAATGTCCAAAGCCACATATCCGAAGTCATGGATAGTTCGGAACCGATGACCTGTAAGGAAAGAATAACAGTGTTTCTGAAACCTGAAGCATTTCAATACAATTTTCTTTTCATTTGCAGTGTAGAACTGCTAACTATATTTTTGTTATCCAATATTAATTATTTTAGCTTTAAATAATCCCACATTAGAAGAACGGCACAAAATATATGAGCACACAATTAGAGTTTAATTTTATTCATAACTTACCTGCTTTAATCTCAATGCCGTTGACATACCACTCCACTTTCAGTTTTGGATCATTTACAGGTTCCAACTTGCATTCTAAATGCACCGGCTGGCCCTCTTTGATATTTTCTTGGCTCTTGAGGGGTGTAAGGAAAATAGGACGAGAAACTGGAATGACTGGCTCTTCTGGAGCAGGTCTGTACTGTTCTTCCAAGGCACGAATTTTCTCCAGACCTTCTTCATGCAAAGTGTCGGTGTAAATGGATCCTTTGGCTATTAAAAAAGAGTTAAAATAAATAAATGAGATTTGGATTTTTCAAAAAGAATGAGAGACTAAAATATTTAGTAGAAGTTTTTATTGTCATTTACTTCACTAAACCATTGAAATATTAAACAATTACAACAGCTTTATATAAATTTTCTCAAATTAAACTGCTAATTTGACTAACTTGCAGCAAAATAACTAATTTTGCTGCAAGCGTATGTAATTTAACATATGTTATACAAAAATAGTAGAACATTGATAAATCTTAAGAATTTACAGCAGATTATTTATAATTATACAGTATCAATTTAATCCTGATCATCAAAATTGTGTTAACAATAAAATACCGGCTTCATATGCGTCTGTGAAGTATTTTTAAATTATAATTTACAAATTAACAGATTTGAAACTTGCGCCCTTTCATATAAAAATTAGCAGTTTTATAACCTTACCTTGCACTTTAATAGAACATGTAGTGATAGCTTCTCCCATCCTATTAACAGCTTTGCACATGTAGGTTCCGGTGTCTTCAGGCAATACATGCAGAATGTCAAGTGCGACATATCCGAAGTCAAATGTAGTTCGGAAACGATGAGCTAGAAGAATAAAGCGTATTTAATAGAACTACTAACTTTTATTGAAGAAATAAAAGTTAAAGTTGGAATAAATGGAAGTTTTCACTACTTGGTATTATTTTCCTATTGTTAAATGAATCATAAAAATATTATTGATTGAAAGGAACGCCTTTAACTCAATTAGGCATTTAAGAATAAATTCACAAAATATAACACTAAACCTTCATTTAATTCAGCTTTAAATATTTCTGTCCTATATATGGCCTTTTCCGCTTCATACCAGAGATTAAATATAAAGTAAAACACAAAACTTGGCTGTGCTATATTATCATTTTCTTTTCCAATGCTTTACATAAACCACGCTGCATGAAGAACTTTAAATGTTTAAAATAGTTAAAAAATTATTCCTATTTAAAATCAGGGTTTTGTCATTTACCAGTCTTACGATAAGAATTACTTCTCATTATAAATTAAAATTATGTTTTAGTGTATTATCTGATGGAACAAAAAGACTTGTTCATTAAAAAAACAATACCTGGTTTAATAGACACTCCGTTATGGTACCACTCTACTCTCATTGTTGGATCATTGACAGGCGTTAGTGTTGCTTCTAGGTGTGCACTTTGTCCCTCAACTAAGTTGTCTAAATTGTACAAAGGCCTGCCGAAATTAGGCCTATCGAATATTTGCTCCGGTTCCTCGGGCCTGGCAAATCGGCTTGTATCTTCCAGCTGTCTGATCTTTTGCAAACTATCTGGCTGCTGAGACTCAAGGATCAAACTCTTCTTTGCTGTAACGAAAATTTTAAAAGTCTCATTAATACAGCATCATAAGTAAGGAATCTAAAGTATTAATCTAAAGTAACGTCAAGTGTAGATTGGCATCTAAAGTGCATTTTATCTGTTTTAGTATTTTTTCTAGAGGTTAATTGCGTTTATATATTAATACAAACTTCGGATTATTTTATATACACTAAGAAAGCGTGTTGAAGGTGAAAAACCTTTAGTATTACAGAAATGGCAATACTTATATTAGGCAAATTTTAATTTTCATCACCTGAGAATTATTTAATTTCACTGTTTTCAATTGTTTAAAAAATATCAAATTCCTACAATTTCAGATAACATTGCAGATGCATTTACATCGATCCAATAGTCTGGAAAATATTCTGCTACCATTAAAAAGAAAATCTCTTTCATATTTAATATAGGTATGATTTAATGTTTCAAGCATAAAATCCTGATATTTTCTTTTTTTTATTGAGCTCCATACAACAATTAGCGTGACAGTAATAAAAATGTGCAACTTTTAAATAAACTACAGAAATAGATGACCCTTTGCCTTATAAATACATAATTTGGGAAATATGATCAAATAAAAATTCCTTTAAAAATCAATTTAAAATAAAAAATAAGTCTTCTTTTTAAAAAGATTTTAATTTTTGTATTCTTCAAATTCAAATCATAAAATTCAATTCGTTAACTTACAATGAATTTTTTTTATTTACTTAATAACAGGATCCTACCTTTTTCTTTTTTCATAAAACTATGAAAAATTAAGGTTGAGTTTTTTTCATTTTTTACATTTTAAATATTAATATTTGATTTTCTATTTTACTGCCCTGAGGGAAAATTAATTGCACTGCATTTCCTCGACTAATCATATCGAAGAGTATAAAGATATATGCGTGACTTGGATCGTTTTATTTACCAGTCGTGTAAAAGGTGCATGGCTTCTACAACAAGATATTTTTAAGTTTCTACATTTTATTTTACATAGATTAGAAGAAGGGACTCATCACTAAAAATCTAATATAGTTAAAAGCAATAAATTTAATATTTTGATTGTTAATAAAATAATAAAAACTATAGCTTCATTAAATAATTCAGAAAAAGTGTTCATATGCTTATTGATTTGGTGGCAGCATGCCAATATCGGTCACGCATTCCTAGGCTGAGTAACACATGAAAATACTGACCTGTAACATTGATTCTAGCGGAAGATGAGGATGTTCCGAGACTATTTGTGGCTTTGATTGTGTATTCACCAGAATCCTCCGCATAAACGGTTAAAATATCCAATGCAGCAAATCCAAAGTCGAACATAGTTCGGTAGCGTGATCCTAAGAAAGAAAGAAGGAACGGTGAAATTATAAAATTAAAAAAGCATCCTTTATATATTAAAAATACATCTTTAGCTCTTTTAAATAAGAACAGCTGTACAGAACATAAAAGTAAAATAAATTAGTTCAACAGTATAATTTTGCTTAATCCATATTAGAATTACGAAACTTATCTATATGTTCCATGTTATTATATGTTCCATGTTATTCCAGTTATCTATATGTTCCATGTTATTCCAGTTATCTATATGTTCTATGTTGTTCCAGTTAGAATTACGAAAGTTGTTCCAGTTATTCCATGTTAGAATTACGAATCTTCGCCAGTTATAGGCCCACTAATTGCCTTTGCAGTCCATTTGGTTGGAAAGGATTTGATAACACAAGATACCATTTTCAATTCAATAAGTTTTCAATCTCCACAATCGTGGTGGAATCACAAAACGAATGAAAGGATGTTCTTTTAATTAAGGTATTCTTTAAGGGTCTTATTTAATCACGGCTTCTTAACAAATTAAACTAAAAGCTTAATGTTAGCCATGAAATTCTTTTTTTCAGATTTGGAGGGATTACAGCAGTCAAAGGTTTTCCACAAATTCTTAAGAGCTTTTCATTGATGATTTTGCTGGATGATTATTTAATCATTCAACTTAATTTTTGCTAGATAGCAAGAACAGGCTTAACAACCTTAGGACAAATTAATCTTTTTTTAATAACTGATTACCCTTTTGTTTCAGAGATTAAACGATGGCATAGGATCAACTGAAATATCAACAGATACATAATATTCCCACCTCATTATATCAAATTTTTTTAGCAGTAGTACAATATTTCTGATAAGCTATCGCCATAATTATTACTATTTAAAGTAGAGTTGCTATCTAGAAATCAGGAAGAAAGACATCGTTTTTATTTATGTCCACTTTATTTTAGAGATTCAATAGCATAATATGGCTTTTATTTCAGCAGCAAATTTTGTAACCTTCTCCTCAAAACAAGCATTTATCTGGATTAGTTTAAAACATTCAAAACTAAAGCTATTAACTGAAACTGGTTACAACCGCAATTAGAAAAAACGAATAATACTTAGGAAACATAATATACTGTATTTTAGAAGAATCATTTGAGGGGATTAACTTTTATAAGATTCAGCAAAGCATCTTAATATTCGAGCTTAATGAAGATTACAAGTAACTACGCTATAATTCGACTCCTACCTGCAGACCTAAAATGATACGAAATGACAACACATAAAGTTAGTTACACAACAATTAAGTTCAGCTTCTAAATTAGGATCCGATTGTGCAATATTGGATGCATTCATCGGATGATTTGAATAGTATTTAATCTAGATATAGTCAAACAAATAACACAAAACTCAGACATACCTGAAGGCAGAGGTTTTCCGTTGAAGAACCATTCAATCTTCATGGTTGGATCTGGGTAGGGTTCTATTCTACATTCCAGATGACTGCTATGTCCCTCAACAAGTTGGTTAGGTCCTGAAAGTGGTGTTATAAATACTGGTGGCGATGTCACTCGAGTTTCCTCAACGGTATCGCGCTGGTAACGGCTAGCATCTTCCAAATACTGAATCTTCTGCAAGCCTTCTGGGTGTTGCGTCTCCAAAAGCAACGATTTTGAACCTATCATGATAATAAAGAAAATTTCATTATATTTCTAGAAAAATATTTTATAAAAGGAACATATAAATCGAACCGAGTTACTTAGATAACATTATTATTACGAATGTGTTTTTATATTATATTTTATCACACTTGGATGAAAAAAATCGAAATAGCCTGTAAATTTTATCAAAAATCGGTTTGGGATAGCTAATTAGTTGTCTTGGAGCCAGTCAATGCAAGGAAAGATGCACCATGGACGAGCTTGATTTAAGAAATTAAACAAAAAATAAAGGTTTTCCAATTTCAGTCAGGATTTTTTTGGTCTCAAAAATCCACAGCACAAGTTAGAGGGGTTGGTACATGTAGTTTGACATCTAGTTTGTATAAGACAAGCCCATCAGTAATTATACATTAAAGACCTCAAGGTAAGATAAATTTTATCGTTGTCTGGAAAGCTAAATAGCAAGGTTATAGGAAAATGGCAATTTAAAGACAATTTATATTTCCATCTGTACAACAGTCAAAGCTAAAATCTAAATACCAGTCAGTTCTGTGCAATGTAAAAGCTTCTGTAATTATTTTTTGCTAAAACTCTGGCAAGAGCGATGCCTATGGATCTTAAAAATCCATGGAAATTGAAATTTTCAGTCTGTGGGGAATATCCACACCAAGCCAGGAATTGTTTCAGGAAGGATTATTTTCGGCCTCCATGTAGTAGAAAGAAACTATAGCCGAAGGGTCACGGCAAATAAAGTTAAACCGTGATTGAGTTCATGTGATCCAAAGGGGGTAAAAAAGTTAAATTAACGTATTAGTAAGCGAAGCGAAATTAATGGAAATGTTTCTTTCGTTATAGTTAATAAATATAATAATAATATGTACATTAATAAGCATATAAATAATATATATAATTCAGTAAATAAAGCTTAAATTCATAAGTATTTTTAGCGAATTAAAATCAAAATTTTCAATTTTAAGCTTTATTGAAGTACATCACTTATAAAAATAATAAAAATATATTTGTGAAAGGAATGAGATTCTGATATGCGATGAGAATGGAATAAGCATCAAAGGCTGAGAACCACTACCACAGGGTGAAAACCGCTGCTGCATAAGGTATATTTAGGATCTTTTGTCTTTAGTTATACTCTATTAGACAGCTATTTTAAAATCTGCATATTCATTCCATTATTTTCTTAATAACAAGTAAGAACATATTTTATTATGGCTTAGTTATTAAGTGAAGATTGAATAACAGAAGAATTTACCCCTGACAGCTAAAGTTGCTGAACATACAGCCTGTCCGAGTTCATTCGTTGCCTTGCAGGTATAGGTACCACTGTCCTCTGGTTTTACGTATGCCAAGTCCAGTGCCACAAAACCAAAATCATGGGTCAGTGTTACTCTAGAAGCTGTTAATCAAAGAAAAAAAAAGATCAGGGCCGAATTTTAAATTGACCTATGATTAAAACTAAAAACAAATGTTGAAATACGAAAGCCTTATTTTTTGACTTTCATTACCAGGCATGATGGCAACCCCGTTATGGAACCATTCCACTTTAAGCTTCGTGTCCCCGACTGGTATCAGCCTGCATTCAAAGTGGGCACTCTGGTTCTCCATTAGTTGCAAGTTCTTCATAGCTTGCGTGAAAACTGGTGCCTGTGTTGTTGTTTCTTCGATGTATGAGCTTCTTTGATATCGGCTCATATCTTCTAATTGTTGAATCTTCTCCAGACTCTCCGGTTGCTGCGATTCCAAAATAAGAGCACTCTTGCCTAGAAAAAAATTGGATCACGATTACGTTTACTCAGTAAGAGATTCTAAGGTTTCCGTATTCTAGACGAAACAACTGACAACACCGCTCTAAAATAAATACAATATATTCAATCATTCATTAGCTGCATTCGTTAGAGCTGACTTAGGATTTAGCTATTTATTATTATGTAAGCATTTCGAAATCAAACACTAGCTGTTTAATACAATGAAAAATATATTTTGAAATAAAGATAACTGTTAAATATCAATTATTAAAACACTTAAGGAAATAGGAAAATGGCAGAAGTGCTTTATAAAGAAATTTTTAAAAAAGTAAAAATAACGCTTTTAAATAAAAACTGTGTGAAACCGGAATTCTAAGGCAAGTTGTGTACATGAAAGAAAATATGAAAATATGCCATTTATTTATTAGCCAATTTGCACTCATATGATAAATGCAGAAAAATAATGATTTCACTTGTTTCAAATTATTACATCGAGAAATGTTTACTGTTGTCATTGCAATGTAATACATACATACAAAATGCTCTTTTAAAATAGGTTTTGTAAATTCGATATGAATAATAAAACATTTCATAAAAGTTGAGTAAATTTCGCAAATGTACAAAATTATATTAAATTTAATTTAAAAATTATTAAAAACTATCCATTCCTTTTAACAGTCAAATATTTTTTTTTACTTCACTGTTGTTTTTAACTACTAAATAACAACTTACTGTGGCACTTGAGGGTGGCCGATGTAACAGCTTCTCCGAGTGCATTCACAGCTTTGCAAGTGTAAGTACCGGAATCTTCAGGATAAGCATACATGATATCCAGAGCGACATAACCGAAATTAAATGTCTGAACAAATCGTGTGCCTATAAAAAAATAAGAACAATGATGAAGAACAATTTGTATGTAAATATAACGAAATATTTTCTTAAATGATAAATTTGTTATTTTCATAACTTATAGGAAGCTCTAAAGAATTTTTAATTTATTTAATGAGTATAAAAAAATTCTGTATTTCTACTTTAGCGAAATCAAACGAAAAAAATCTTTGTCTCTATGAGATAAAATGAAACATTTTAGTTCTTTTTCTTTCTTGGTGAATCAGATCTAATTTTTTTCCTTTGTGCCTGTGTAGTATTTGCTAATCCTCACCGATGAATATCCAATATCGACATTCATCGGTAAGGTCGATATTGGACATTCATCGGTAAGGTCGATATTGGACATTCATCGGTGACAATCGGTCATGTAACATCCAAGAGTCATATGGTGTCAAGTATCAGGCAGCATATAACTGTTGAATATTGTAAAAGAAGCCTATATTATATTAAATAAGCAATAAATTTAGCCCAGCATGTTATATCAGAAGAATAAAGAGAACATAACATTGATTTAATGTAACTTCATAAATAACATCAAACCTAAGTAGTTTTAAAAATTGTTCTTGGAGATAAAAATTTTTGTATATATTTAAATGCATAACCTGATTAATATTACTTTAAGGTTTAACATTAAAGGAAACATCCATGGAAAGTTCGTTTTCGCCGTGATGCTTTAAAA
This sequence comes from Stegodyphus mimosarum, assembly GCA_000611955.2. Classification (NCBI taxonomy): domain Eukaryota; kingdom Metazoa; phylum Arthropoda; class Arachnida; order Araneae; family Eresidae; genus Stegodyphus; species Stegodyphus mimosarum. Next base: position 179,683 of record KK114328.1, read on the forward strand.
ATATCAGAAAGAATAAGATAGATAATTATAATATATGCTTTCCCCTCTCTTTCCACTATTTTGAAACATATATGAATACTTATTTATTCAGTGAAGTACGAATGGAACACCATGTCAAAAGCGTAGTCATTATATCTTATCAAATACAATTTAATTTTACATCAGATATTCTCATACTTTAATATGTCAGACATATTGATGTATTTGTTAATACTCCAAAGCAGTCGCATTATTTAAGAAAGTAATATACCTTGCTTCACAGGTCGTCCATTATGGAACCATTCCACTTTGAGCTTGGGATCGCCAACCGGAATCAGCCGGCATTCGAAATGCACACGCTGGCCTTCCTTGATTTCGACATTCTGTGGAGCTTTGGTGAATACTGGAGACTGGCTCGTGAGCTCTTCTTGATATACATCACGTGTGTGCCTGAACGGATGACAGACTATTACTTCTCAAGTTAATTAATGTTTTAATTAGTAACAAAAATTTATGGAAAAGTAAAATTTAAGGTATCGTTCTGCTGCTCGCTTCAACAAAGAAACTGAAAATGAAACACAATTTTCAAGAAATTCTATTATTTTTCATTTTTACAAACTTTAAATGTGTTACTCATTAGCGTGATTAACATAAACGTAATCAAATTTCATATCATATAGCATCATATTTCCTTAATTTAATATTTTTTGGTCAAGCTAATCCATTTACTGTTGAAGCCAGTTAAGTTAATTTTGTATTCTCACTGTCTTGAGTATGTCGACAGCATAATATGTATTCAATCAAGAACTTTCAACTGTCTACGCAACGTATATACTTCGGACACCTTTAAATATTTACAACGAAAAAAATCTGAAAACATAAATAAATATGGTTGAACGTATAATACTCACCTAGAGTAATCTTCGAGTTGCTGAATTTTCTGCAAGCCTTCTGGATGCTGAGTTTCTGATAGAATTGACGATTTGCCTACGAAACAAAAATTGTTCTGGTGAATTACATTCTAAAATATTTCTTTAAAGCATTTTGCAAATATTTGATGAAAAACATAACTCTCGCAAATGTTTGTTTAATTAATCTCGTTACTTACACATACTTTCGTATATGCATACATTCTGTTAATTTTGTAATGTGTTTTTATTTTGCTAACGCTAGACGTTTTTAATTTTAAAGACATCTTTTTTATTTCCACTTAAATCGGAGAATAAAAAGAAGAAAATAATGAGATTATTTAAGACTCAACAAGCCAGTAGAAGTTAACTGGGAATTAAGAATTCATTCTAGTTACATACATTTACAGATGGCAGACAAAGCGATTTGTTGAAAGAAATGTTATCTTAGCTGTTATAATAGATTAATAGTCACTAGAAATAGTGTTTACCTAGAGTATATCCGTTTACAGTAAAATTATTTTAGTGTTAGTTGCAGTGAGATTAAGCTCTATCTATGTGTAATAATGGCCAGAAATGATATGATTTGCTATACAGTTCCCTGCGTGATTTTAAAGGGTTTTACTTTTGAAATTATTTTATTACTATCTGTCTGTTAAATTATTAATTAAGCATTATTTATTATTACTTTAAATTAAGCAACTATTAATTTCTATTTCGCAATATTAAATGATGTTCAATAGAGTAAGACAAGAATAAAAAATTTTCTATAATGCCTTTTATTTTAAATACTCAACCGGAAAGAGACTATTTGAATTTAATTAGTAAAAATTTAAAACTGACTTTTATTTAAAAAAGGTAACACGTTCTAAAATGTTACATACTTATTGAAAAATATCTTACAGAAAGAAAACTCACACTTTATAATGATTTTTTTTTAGAAATATATGTATATTCTTCCCTTTTAGATGTTTACAGTACTAAAGTAAAATTTGATTACTTGAAACAAATAAACTAATATTTAACTTTTACACCAAATTCCATGTGCATATTATTATTATTTAATTTTTCCTAAGAAACGCAGCTTCATGAGACAAAAATAATTATTATTCCTATATGTAAAATGATTCTAAGCAAACTCAAATGTAGAATCGCTCTCAAAGAAAGCAAATTGCAAATATACCTGTGCAAGTTAGCGTTGCTTGAATTTCTGCTGTTCCAATTAAGTTGACAGCTCTGCAAGTGTAGGTTCCGGAATCTTCTGGAACAACTGATAAAATATTTAGAGCAACGTACCCAAAGTCATGGAAAGGTCTGTAACGGTGACCTATAAAACAAAAAAGTCGTAAACACGAGTTTATGATTAAGCAGATACAACAATAGTTAATTCATTTATCACTAATAAAGACTATATTGGTTACATTTATTCATTTACTAAAAGGAAATCGTTTACAAAGTAACAAATCCTGAAATCATAACAAGTAGCTGCAGTATGACTTGTTATTAAATTATTGCCTCCCTTTCTTATTAGAATTACCTTCTACGCTCTAAAAAAATTCAAAATTTAAGTGAGTTGATTCTTATGTGTGTTGTTCAGAACACTGCGGTTCTTTTCTTGAAAGTATGTTTTTGTATTCAGATTATTCATTTTACAAATTTGCTTAGGTAAATTATCTTTTATTTCTTTTATCTTTCTCCTAATATTTTCTTTCCTAAAATCATTACCAACTTAGAAACTGTTCAAGCATTTTTCGTAAAATATACACTTGATATTTACCAAATCTAAGAAACTATAACTAAATCAGATAAAACAGCGCTAGAGCAAAAATCAAAATTTATTTTTACTTTCAGGTATTCATCCGTAGCTACTATTTCTCTTTACATGTGATTATACCAAAGATTACTGTAAATTTAATCGACTGAAGTAAAAACAGCTAATCAAAATTATTTCCATGTGTGAGTTTTATTCTCTTTGTTTGCAAATTGTACTTTACTCTTTTAAAAAATCTTCTTTTATTTCAATAAACAGAAGTCAAACGTTCAACAACATTATTCTCCTGTAGACTAATATTACTTAATCTTGTTTCTAGTAATCTTAAAAGCACTTTGTCTTAACAAAGGTCACAATGTTAATAATAACCAAAACAGTCTGTCGATAATAATAAATACAGTCTGTCGATAAATCAGTTTGAGAATGTAACTTACCAACTGGAAGAGATTTTCCATTTCTGAACCATTCAACTCTTAGAGAAGAATCGTTAACGGGTTCCAGACGGCATTCAAAATGAGCCATTTGACCTTCATGAAGAGTTAAGTTGTTAAGCTTAGTTAAGAATTTGGGTTGTACTTTGACGGCTTCTTCAACCCAGGTTTCCCTTTGGTAGCGGCTCTGGTCTTCAAGGTATTGAATCTGTTGAAGACCTTCCGGATGCTGTGATTCTGAAATAATTTCGCTCCTAGCTGTAAATACGAGACAAACGGAATTTAGCGGAATACTTCACTATTTGTACATTCAACACTAAACTAACTATTAATTCTTATACAACATACCTGTGCATTTAACAGTGCAAGAAGTAACAGCCTGGCCTAAACTGCTAGTTGCTCTGCAAGTGTAAACTCCGCTATCTTCTGCGTACACGCTGAGAATGTCTAAGGCGACATAATCGAATTCGTATGCGGGTCGGAATCGATGCCCTGGAAAAAAAATTGTGAAATGTCTCATTTATTATATATTCACCTATAATATTATGAGGAAAAACAAAAAAAAAATATTTGAACACTTTTTGATTAACGTCTTCTTTGCTAACCTTTGCAGGTCAGTTAAGAAGAATTTTATTATGAACTGTGATCTGTTTCCTAAAACAATTTTTTAACCTTCTGTTACTTCACATTTTGGTGTAAGATAGAAAAAGTTTCCCTTTTTCCATCTCACCAGTGCAAATGCGAATGCATATTTAAAATATCTGAGTAAACATTAAGCTTTAAATCTGGTCGTGTGATTCGTATACTTACCCACTTTAAGAGGTGCACCATTCACAAGCCACTCTATCCGCATGGTTGGGTCACCGACAGGGGCAAGTCGGCATTCAAGATGAATATTGGTGCCCTCAATCGTCTCGATGTTATGTAGTGGTTTCGTAAATGTGGGAAGCTGCGTGATGATCGTCTCCTCAAACTGGTCCCTCTTGTAACGACTCGAATCTTCCAAATGCTGGATTTTCTGAAGTCCTTCTGGATGCTGAGTTTCAGAAACAATTCCACTTTTACCTGAAATAAAAGTAATAAACAAATTTTATTTTCAAAATTTACATTTTTTTATAAAAAATGCTCAAAATGTGTTACTAGACGTTGTCAAGTGATTTGAAAGCAACATTAATAAAATTTTCAAACAGCCTGACAACAAATTAAAAGGCAAAAGAATTCAGATTTTTCGGATGATTTCAAGCCCAATGACTTTTGATTGTAGGGAATTTAAAACGGCTGATGTACTTACCAAAGACACTTTTCTGAGTTAGTATCATCGAAAGACAGTAATGTTACATATGAAGCAAATCAATTAGATCTGTTGTACCTCACCACAAGAAACACCTTTTAATGATTTGTAATAGCAGAACGTGCGAATGAAACTAAATCTCGACTGGAATTTATAGTATGATGCAAACTGATTGAAATTTGTAACAAAAAAAAAAATAATTCGGCACCAACATGAAAACTGATTTCAGTCTTAATTCTTTAGAGTTTAGATCATGCGTTTTGTCACGTCAAACTTTCTATGGTGTCAAAAAATTATTTTTAACCGATGAGGCCGTATATACACGGCCTAGAATATTTTTTGTGGTATCTATAAGAACGTATATATACGTGCATGTTAAAATATGTTAAAGAATTAAAGGCAATTTATTAAAAGTACACAAATCCAGGTATAAAATACCAGGAGAATTTTTACATGAAAATCAAGAAAATAAATTTTTCTCGTAGTAGATTTAGGAAATTTGTGCTTTCATAACGAAATCCCTGGCCGGTCAGAGGGTTAATACATAAATAAGAACTTTATTTCCGAAGAATGTTCAGATTTGTACAATACATCGTTCGTTTCATGGCTGTCTCTTCTTTCATTATGGCAAACCTGTATTTCTGTAAAGAAAAGTACAAATTCCAGAAACAGATCAATACAAGGAAAGCGTCCATATTAATAGGAAAATTAGAAAATTTGAGCAAAATAAAATTCTTAATCGTCCAAAAATTCATGTAAATGGCGAACTCACAACATTTCTAAAAAAAGATTTGATACTAGAAAAAATACATGCCATTTGAAAAAATCTACTGTGGGTGCAATTGAGAAATCATGGTTTTGTTTTTTCAATGAAAATTCAATAAATAACTTACCAATGACAGTGATGCATGCGCTGGTATGCGCTGAGCCAAGATGATTGGTTGCCCTGACAGTGTACTCGCCAGTATCCTCGGGGTATGCTGTGAGTATGTCTAGAACTATGTGACCGAATTCATGCTTTGCCTGAAATCGGGAGCCTGTCAGGAAGAGAAGAATGAGCTTACAAATATAAATCATTAAAAGTAATTTTGTTTTATATTCTGAAAGTTGAATTACGACTTTTTAACGTTTCTTTTCTCATGTCAAAACATTATGAAATCATGCAAATGCAAATGCAATAATGTTAGAATGTAAACAAGAAAACAACTATTAAATATATACTTCAAATCAAAATTTTTCAAAATGAATCGAAATGATCTGCGATATTTTAGCAAAACCTTATACGATATAACAATATATATCTTGCGTTGTCTGAAATTATAAATGAAACAAACACATTTTTACGTAATTTATAAAAGCTTAGTGTCAGCATCATATATAGCACTACATGCGTTAAAATGACACATTATTCTTGTCGCAAAAAATTCAGAATCTGAATACTATATCAGATTCTATATTGCTGATAATGCAGACCGTCATATCGAGCATTTCGGTCGAAGAAGTTCATTACACAGTCATTCTGGGTTGCCAAGGAAAAATAAAAGAAATGGCAAGTAATGGGAACTAAACGTTTTTAAGTTTTGGGCAATATAAAGCAAATGCCCATATTAAGATACCTTCTTAACGAGGGTACTTAAAAAATTTAGATTATTTTCTAAATTTATTTTTCAAGATGTGTTTTTAATATTGATGCAGTTGAAATTATTAACTGATTTTTTAACATCATGCAAACATCACATAACTCTGAGTAGAAAATGAAATCCAGATTCATGTCTTATGACATTGGAGTAGCTTATAATGCATTTCTCCCGTCTTCTTAGCCTGCTTTCGTGGTGTAATGGCTCGGCGCGTATTCAAGAGGTTCGAGTCACGGCGAGGGCATCGCTCATTTTTCAAGTCTCTAGCATCAAAAAATCTTAATGGCTCTACAAGCTTACTGCATTTGTTGACTCTATCCATCTCTTACGAGTTTATGTTCAAAAAGAAAAAAATCTCTGGGATAAACATGTAGCTTTTAAATTTGTCATTCACAATTTCTGGCAAAAATCGAAGGTCAAGCTTACTTCTAAAATTTCTTCTATAATTTTTAACTAACATACAAAGTCTTACTTTTCCTCCATCAATGTACAGAAACTGATTTCTTGTTTTTCAAAATGTGTATATGCCATTTTTTTATACTTATTCGTTTCTTCATAAAATATTGATGAACAACAGAATTATTTTTAATTCGTTCTGTTTTCTGATCAAAACAATCCACTAAAAAAGATTCGCGGTATTCACACTGACAATGAATGCTTCCTATGTGTATTACTTACCAGAAGGCAGAGGTTTTCCATTAAAGAACCACTCTATCTTCAACGTTGGATCTCCCACTGGTTCGACTCTACATTCTAAGTGAACCCTTTCACCTTCTCGTAAGGGTTTGGGGCTGTGTAGAGTGATAGGAAAGTAAGGCTTGGTCTTTGAGATCTCTTCGATAAAACGGTCAGTATCCACATGAGGTGGACGTTCTAAATATTCAATTTTTTCTTCGATTTCGTGAATCGTTGAGGTATCTACCGAGGATTTGGCTGGAAAATGAGAGTATGATAATTAAAAATAATATTTTATTGTAAATACGTACATATATATATATACAGAGAGAGACAGACAGATAGAGATAGAAATAAAGTAACTTGAGCGAGCATTTTGTTTCATTGATAATTTTATAGAGGTTGATACTGTTATAAATAATAAGAAACATTATTTTTCATAAATCTGATCTAATGTAAATGTCTGTATTCTGAAGTCAAATATAGAAAGATAAATTTCATTGAGTAAGAATTTATTTGAAAATATTAAAACATAGAGTTAAAATACAAAATTAAAAATTTTAGTATTGACTGAACTAATACATTATTTTAATTACGGTCTAGTTATCTGAATATGTTTCAATACATATTGACTTCGTATTTAAAATTCAAAATTTATTTCAAATTTAGAGGAATTAGTTTTTTTTTCTATTTTTACTAATTTGAGATATTTTAGAAACGAATTTAATTATACTAACGTTTTCAAATTTAAATTTAACATTATTTGTAAATCTACAATATGAATAGCTTTTAATAAGCTGAAATTGACGAATGAATTTAAATAAATTTACCCGTTAAAAATGCTGTAAAGAAACACAAAACACTTTTATATGACTTAATTTCATTAGAAAAACAATCTTTTATTTCAGTTTTAAAATGTGGAAATTGTAACAAATAGTAACAGATGTGAAAAGCCTTACTGAATCAATTCTTTAGAAGGCGAAAATCATTACTTAAAAGAATTATATCTTCTTGTAATATAGTAAAACACACATTACCTTGTACGTGAACTTGTTTAGAAAGCGTTGCTTGTCCAATAGAGTTTTTGGCAACAACAGTGAAGGTTCCTGTATCTTCAGGGAATACGTACAAAATGTCCAGAGCAACGTATCCAAAATCAAAATATGTCTTGAAGCGGTGTCCTGAAGAAAAAAAAACACTTTATAAATTTGTAATTTACTTATTCACAAAGGTATACATGAATCATGAGATAGTATAAGATCTGATACAGTACAAAAGACTATGCTGGAATGAAATACAAAGTCTTCTGAAGCAAGACCATTTATAAGTGTAGGTGACATGGATATCCACTTTGGGCACCAATTTTTGGAAGGCACCAGCTAAGTTGTCATCACAAGCAAAAACTAAATAAAAACTCCTTTCATTTTAAATTATTAATATGCTAAATTATACGGGGCGCTGACTATACTGATCACTAACGGTTCCGAAAATACTAATGCCTGGTATTAGCAGAAGTATATAATTCTTTTCTTTCTTACAGTGAAACTTGCAGCTTACAATATGACTCACAGGCTTCGCGAATTAAAGTCACAGAATTATAAATTTGCTTTTTTATTTAAGATGTTACTATTTTTTCACAGTTAATATCTAATTTTAAATTAAAGAAATGAAACAAGTTGTAAAGTATATTTAAATTTTATAATATTTGTTTTAAGTTAATGTATATTTCCTGTCTTACCTAGCCTCAACTTAACAACTCCCTACCAGAATGTGTTTTTAGAATCGCGTTAAATGCAAATGAGAAAGAAAATAGTATTTAAGTTAAGTTCGACTGACTTCGACAAAGAGAGTTAGGATTCCTGAATAGCGCGTTTGCCTTTGGACTAGGTCTCTCTAAGCTGTTACTACGCTTGACCGTATTACGTGAGTTTTGATAGTTCGCTGGCTAATTTAATATTACTGAATTTAGAAATGTGTTAGCTTCGGCTAAATCTCTTTGGTTAGTCATTAGTTAGTTCTTATTTCTTACATTTTGAGTTTAAGCCCAAGTGGAGGCTTTGTTCTACGCCCAAAGAAAGGCGCCGACTGTTGATCTTATGTTGAGTAAATAAAGGTTAATTAACCCTTATTGAGTTTATGTTTCTGTTCTTGAACTTAAGCGATTATTCGCTTAACAGTTAACCCGGTTCCTTGTCACTTAATTTGACAAAATAAAAGTGAGGAACCCTACAAAGTTATACCTCACATTACAATGAACTAATTAGAACCAGAGTTTAAATTCCATCGCAACCCACTGGAGTCCGGATATAAATCGCAATTCTAGCCAAAGCACACTGGAGGTGACACTTCATTTATGTAACTAACATAATTTTCAGCAGAAAGTATTTTTTGATTTCGGAAATTCTAATTTTGTAATAAAGCTTAAAAAATTATTCTTTTCCTTCCAACATGTTTTACTTGGTAGCTAGAATTATACCGGCAAAGAATCGTGGCCTGAAAGGTGTTAGATTCTTTTTTCTTTGTTTACCTACCTACATAGTTCCTTTAAAATTTCCTTCCATACTGTCGTACTGTTCTAGCAATCTATCTATTTTCCTTAGTGGCGCTTTAACTATTTTAACATATTTCATTGGTATGCAGGATAAAGAATGATATTTGTTTCTGTTCATCACTTAGAATAGCACATACTAGATGTTCTTACTGTGCTTATACTGCATATTCAGAACTTAAATTCAGCAGGTTTCTTATTGAGCTTTTCCTTTGTTTTTGTATGAAATTATAATTCCAGCAGGAGCCCCGAGGAACACAAGATCCAGTATTTTATTTTATTTTTTAATTATTTATTATTGATTATTTAATTTTTAAAATTTGTATGTATCTCTTTACATTTCATTCAATTTTGATTTTAATTATTGATTATTTTATTATTATTTGATTGATTTATGTTTGTTTATTTTTCTTAGCTGCCTTTCATAGCGTTCTGTGCATATTAGAATCATAGATCATTCAGAATGATTAATTACTCAGAAGTAATTAATTGTTCCAAAATGTAATTTAAATAGATAATACTTCTGCTATTAATAACTCGAAGTTAACTGAGAAAAATATTCGTAATATATATAAAATGTTAAAAATATTTGTTGATAACTTAAATGTTTTGTTTTATTTACTTCATTTGCTTTTTTGTTGCAGATGGTACTAAAATTAAATGATCCGCCTTAGAATCGAAGAAGTAAGATACATATATTTTCATTTCTTTTTTTTTCTTTCTCTTCTTAACATTTCTTTTTTTTTAAACATAAAATATGCTTTAATCTATCTTTTCAATAATTATTCTAGTTGGAAACTACTGCCATAGTTAGTAAATAATCCTTACATAAAACATGAGGCTAAGTACTTGATTCACCTACCAGTGGTAAGTGGTCGACCATTGAAAAACCATTCCACGGTCATGCTAGGATCTCCCATTGGCTCCAGTCGTGTTTCGAAATGAGCACTTTGTCCTTCAACTAACTGACTTTTTCCAGTGAGCTCAGCGGTAAAAGTGGGCTTTACGGTGAAACTCACATCCTCTCGTACATCCCTCTGGTATCGAGAATAGTCTTCAAGATGCTGAATCTTTTCAAGCCCTTCAGGGTGTTGAGATTCAACAACTATACTCTTTTTGCCTAAAAATAGAGAAAGCATTTTAAACGTCTACTGAAAGCAATTAATTTCATACTTCATATTCCAAAAATCTCTTTTGAAGGTACATAACTTTAAAAGTAGAAATGCACCCAAATGTACTATAATAGACTAAGGAACTATATAGCATCCCAAGAATTTTAAGAAATTCATTCAATTATCTTAATTAATTAACTACTGATAATAGAAATGTTTTACAATGATCACATTTTTTTAATAATATATCATTTAGTCTATTTTCATCCTTTCAATACAACTTCGAAAAATCGATAAAATTATAAAAGAGTATATGTTTAGCTGTTATTTGCTGTCCTAAAGTAATAACTATTTTAGCGTTCGATAGATGTATTCATTTATTATCTAACTAGGACTTCAAGTATTTCTTAACTGCATTTTCCCACTTTCTGGTATAAAAGAAAAAAGTTCTTGGGATTGGATTTCGCTTCAGTTCGGAAAGTGGCATAATCATAGTTAAAACGATAATTAATTTACGAATATGGTATATGTATACGTACTAGATATTAGAATTTTATGTCGTTCAATGTTTGAGTATTTAAGTGTTCACTGTAAGAAACACATAGTCCACATTTTTTGTGAGATTTTTGGATTATCAAAATAAACAATTTCTAAGCCCAGTCCATTATCTTAATGTTTCAGATTTCTTATACACATAAATCTAAAACTCTTATCCTAAAATTTAGTTCCCAACCTATTTGTACTTACAGATATATTCTAAATGAAAGACAAGACAAGGATTATTCGCTTGTGGCTTATATTTTTAGTGTGAATAAAAATAAAAATCTTAATTAAAAAATATAATTTTTGCTTTACTTTATTCAATAAATATTCAGTATTGCAAATATAACTGAATAACGAACCATACTTACTTATACATATAAGTCTAGAAGTAGTCGAAGCGCTGCCCATGCAATTTGTAGCGACACATGTGTATGTACCAGTGTCTCGAGCGTCAACACCTCGTATTGTAAGTGACACATATCCGAAATTGAAGAAAGTTGAGATCCTTGAGCCTTAAAAAACGAAAATATAAATTATTATTTACATTCCTTTACTAATTTTCCTGCAAAATTCCAAAATTAAGCACTGAATTTACCCCATTTTCAGATATTTATAAACTTTTAAATCGCTATTAAGCTAATTAATTTCTTCTAATGTTCTGATCTGCATTCAGAATGCAAAAACTAATTTATAGAATATTTTGTACAGAATAATTGAATAGTTACGTATAAAAATCATATTAGTACTGGACAATCGAAATTTTTTTGGCTCTTCCAAACTGCAGCAAAAACCGATTTTTTACAGCGTTTTTTAAGATAAGAACAATCAATCATTGGAAATAGTAACACTGGGAAAAAAATTAAAGTAATACACAGTTAAAATTACATATGAAGGTCTAAAAGTTAGATTTCAGTATTTACTGCTTAGAAACTACGAAAATATTTGTTCTTAGCTAACAGCCTAATAATTTTTTAATGCCAAAGCAATTTTACGAAAATCCATATTTAGACCGTAGATTTGATTATTCAGAGTACCATTTACCCTCGAACGTCCTTCTGAAAATCCACACGCAGCTTACATGTGTAGTCTAATACTAAAAAAATATAAATATAACATAATTTAACACTTATGCTTTAACTTTTACTTTAAAATCCATCATATTTGCTTAATTTTAATTCAAGTTACAGTAATGTTTTAAACCATTTAACCATCTTTCCAAAAATAAAATTTATATCATTACTTGGAGCACATACCTAAGGCTAACTGACATGCAACAGCTTTGTTTCCTATATAAAGCACTTTTAAATAAGCAGTCGCCCAGTGTTAAGAGGATGTTTTGTAAGAGCCAATATGATATACAATAAGGTATTCTAAAAACATCCTCATATATCTTTGAGAATATGAATGATTGAATGGTAAAAATAAGTTCATTTGCTTCCAATGGCAAATTTTAAATGCGGTATAGATGTAATAATTGTTGTTTGACTGAACTAGCATTACTGAATATTAAAAAACAACCTTAAAGTATTATTTAATAAAATCAAGTTATCTATTGTTTCTTTGAAAAGTTGTAATTTAGAAACTACTCACTGGCTTCTACAGGCCTTCCGTCTTTCATCCACTCTACTCTCATTGTGGAATCTCCCGAAGGTTCGAGACGTGCCTCAAAATGAGCTGTCTTTCCTTCATTCAGTTCTAATTTCTCCACGAGTTGAGTTTTGAAACAAGGCTTCTGTCTGACGGTTTGGTCCACTTCCACGAAAGTTTGTCGTTGCATCGATTGATAAGCTTCCAGCTCCTGCGTTTTCTGAATGTAGCTCTGTTGCTCTGGAATTCCCAAACTTGAGGTCACTTGTTCAGTCACTAAAAAGTAAAATAAGTTCCATTCCATTAAAAAGGAGCTTTCAGAAGCGCTTGAAGTTGAAAATAACTGGTAATGTTAATAGACTAGTATTTATGCATTGATCATGTTAATTCACACTTATTATTAGAAACAGATAAATACCTTTCACAAAATAATAATAATAATAATAATAATAAATAGCAAACAATTTGTGGTCAGTTGAAAGAAAAGCTTTATTTTTATCGCCTTATCATCGTTTTACCATTCGAATCTGACAATTATTTTTTCGGCAGTTTCTTGAGCTAAAAACATAGGTAACGAAATACACAGTCCAGTCACATTAATGTGACCATCTGTCAAAAGCCAGAATAACCACCTTTCGCAGAGCGGACTGCTGCGAGACGTGCAGGAAGAGAGTCACATAGGTCCCTGAAGGTGTTCTCTGGGATGTTGAGCCATGCCGACTCTAATGCCGTGGCCAGCTGCGCTAGATTACGCGGTTGAGGATCCATGGCGCGAACAACTCGATCGAGATGGTCTCACAGATGCTCGATTGGGTTTAAGTCAGGTGAGTTTGCTGGCCAGGGGAGGACGGTAAACTCATCCTGGTGCTCTTCGAACCACGCACGTACACTGGCAGCTGTATGGCACCTCGCATTGTCCTGCTGGAAGATGCCATCATCCTGAGGAAAAACAATGCGCATGTAGGGGTGAACATGGTCCGCAAGGACAGATGCGTACTTGTATTGATCCATTGTGCCTTCCACAATGATCAGTGAACCTAGAGAATGCCAGGAAAACATTCCCCAGACCATAATGCTCCCGCCTCCAGCTTGGACCGTTCCGGCAATGGTTGCAGGGTGGTTCCTTTCAGAGGTTTCACGCCTTATACGCCAACGTCCATCTGTCCGATGGAGCATAAAACGCGATTCATCCGAAAACGCAACCTGTCGCCACTCAGTGGACGTCCAGCTGCTGTACTGGCGTGCAAATTCTAGCCTTCGCCGTCGATGAACAGCAGTCAGCATAGGTGCACGAACCAGGCGTCTGCTTCGGAGGCCCAGACGCAGCAATGTTCGCTGAATAGTACTTTGGGAGACACTTTTGGTAGCCCCTTGGTTCATTTTGGTGGTCAGTTGCTCAACGGTAGCCCGTCTATCTGCCCGAACGCATCTCCGCAACCGTCGTTCGCCTCTGTCATTTATGGCCCGTGGTGCACCACATTTGCCACGTCGCTGATTTTGGACAGTCCCATTTTGCCATGCACGGTACACTTTTACCACGGCGGCACGCGAACAGTTCACAAACTCAGCCGTTTCGGAAATGCTTCCACCCTTGGCCCGAAAGCCAATGATCATGCCCTTTTGGAAGTCGGATAAATCGCTTCGTTTCTGCATTACGCCAACGATTGAAATGTTTTCCGAAGCCCTCACACACCCTTTATATACGCTCAACTGCACTGTGCTACCACCTGCCTTCTGTGATTGGTTATTTAACTCTGACATGGAAAGTACGTGGTGGTCACATTAATGTGACTGGACTGTGTACTATACACCATTCAGTTCGCACTACAACTAATTACCTGAAAATCATGTTTTATTTTAACGTTTAGCGTTATAATTTATTTCTTTTATATTTTCCACTAACATTTTTTTTATTTTAGTTTCATTGCATCCTTAGACATTAAGCCATTTATGCCAACTAATATTCAGTATCACTGCGTCAGAGATCATTATAAAGGAATTTGTCTTCCACTTCATTGTTAGCAAGAATATTTCATCTTAAAAGCTATACTGAAATTGTTTCTTTTTGTTGCCTTTTTAAGTAAATGTTTTGCAAGACCAACAACAATTCCATATTAAAAGTTGTTTAGCGCAAACTATACGAAGGCTAAAAATATTTATAGAAAAGAGAAAATTCTCGTTACGGATTACAGCAGTTTTTAGTTGTAGAAGAGCTTGGTTGTTGAACTGTTGAATGACATAAATAAACACCAGGTATGTAAAACAGGAAACAGATTGAACATCAGTGGCTTTAAAGACGTACCTTTCACTTTCAGTGTAGCTGTTGAGATGGCTTCTCCCATCTGATTGGTGGCTTTGCACATGTAAACACCCGAATCCTCCGCTCGTACGTAAGAGATATTCAACGCCACATAACCAAAGCTGAAAGTGGTACTTATACGCGTGCCTGAAATAAAAGTACGGGTTTTATGAGTCGCAGTGTCTTTATTAATGTACAGCAATCAACGTCAAATCCCAATTAAGCGATTATTATGAGAACCTAGAAAAAGAAAACAAAGTACTTACCTGCTGTTAGGGGTTGCCCATTGAACAGCCATTCCACTTTCATCGTCGGGTCACTGACAGGTGTTATCTGCGCCTCGAAATGAGCGAAACCCCCTTCCAGAATATTCTCGATTGGACGAAGAGGCTTAATGAAGACAGGCTTTTGCTGTGAAATCATTTCTTCTATAGATTCTTGTTTCTGATATTTCGAATAGTCTTCCAAATGCCTAATGGCTTCGACGCTCTCTGGATGTTGAGGAGCACGTTCAATCTTTGAGCGAGCTGGGAAAAAATTAAATTACATATTAATTATTAAAAACGCAAAATTCGTGTAATACGAAGAATTGAACTCCAAATGAATTAAAAATAATGGTATACATAAAACTCAGATTAAAAAAAGTTAAATGAACTTAAAACAGAAAGAAAATTGCTGCAATACTATAAATTGAAATACGTATATAAAACAGGATAAGAACGCAGTCATTAAAGTTTTCCAAACCTGTTAAAATACCTTACATAAGTTGTTTTATATAAGTTGCTTTTATAACGACTTGAAATAATATAAAATGTATTTAAGCTGTTAATTGTGTACTATGAACTTCTGAAGAACATCTTCGGCTGCTTGCTTATAAAATAGGCACTTTTAGTAAAGGAAGATACTTAATTTTCTTATCAAATGTAAAATTAAATAATTTGACTAGGGGAATACTTACGGACACATCTTAAAGTTGCTGTAGTTGTTGCCTCCCCGGCTTCATTCAGAGCTCTGCACATGTACACTCCGGAGTCCTCAGCATATACGTGCAACAACGTGAGGGCTACATATCCAAAGTTATAAGTCGTCATAACGCGAGAGCCTAGAATGAAATTGAAAAGTATGAAATCAGGAGATCGGATCATCACAAATGACAACACTGTGAGACATCCATACAGAAGAACCAGATCGTATAAAAACACTGAAAGGATTTATAGATGTTTTATTCCAATCTACTTCCATTCAAATGAAGGGTTACAATGTATATAGCAGAAAGTACTTTAAAAAATAAGTAACAGAAACGAATCCGAATTCAACGATTTTTCGTATCTGGAGAACGTTTTCCTATTTCCAAGAAACGTAAAGCAAAATATCTCACTTTAACAAACTAATAAAAATTTCCAATTTTTAACTTTTGAAGAGGTTCCTTTGAAAAATGAAGTGTTATTAAAAATTGCGCACAATTAGCTATTCTACTAAGACATAAATAATTTAATATATCCAAAGGTGATGGATCAACATCTGCGTCCCTCATTAACCAGCCAATACAGCTAACAACGCACCAAATATGTCGCTCGCTGGCTATACTTCGAAAATATGACAGAAAGAAATTTCTAGTTGTTTTAGGTTTCATAAAAAACA
This sequence comes from Stegodyphus mimosarum, assembly GCA_000611955.2. NCBI lineage: Eukaryota > Metazoa > Arthropoda > Arachnida > Araneae > Eresidae > Stegodyphus > Stegodyphus mimosarum. Next base: position 196,105 of record KK114328.1, read on the forward strand.
CTGATTGTTAAGTCTTTAAAATTTCAAAAATCGAGCATATATATAGTTCACATCGTTTAAAACTTACTGGCTTCTACTGGTTTTCCATTGACGTACCACTCAATAACCATGGTTGGATCTCCTATGGGAATCAATCTGGCATCAAAATGTGCTCGGTCTCCTTCTTGTAAATTCAAGTCTCGGATGTGGGTGGTGAAGGCTGGTTTCTGTGGGGGTCTTTCTTCTTCTGGAGGCCTCGCTCTCGGTGCTGCCCTTTCCACTGGTTTCAACCATACAACTTCGCGAGGAGGAGAACCCCTGTAAATGACAAGATAAACCCAGTAAGCCTCAGTAAGTCTAATTTATGTAAATAAAGAATTTCTTAAAACTAAAATATTGGGGTACTCTAAGTTATTGCACTTCATGTACTTGACTTAAAATAAGTATCAAATTGGTTAACACTTCATACATATATCCACCTAAGCGCGTATTAAGCAGATCACGAAGAGTGAATAAGCTTATTTCTGTAACAATGATGACTCGTAAAATGCAATGTTTAATTGGCATTAATTTCAATATTATACGGTGAAATGCTATTTATTGCAGAGGATAAAAAGAAAACTCTTTAAATTTTCTTCAAAACTCTATGAGTGAAATAAAACCATATATTTTTTACTTTCTGTTGCGAAAAAGAAATTTATTCTTCTTTCGAATTTGTTTAAAACCATTTTAATTACGTACAACTACATTTAGCATTTTGCAATACTTTTCTTTGATTGTAGTTATACTGAGCTTCAATTGTTAGCGTAACTGTACAGCAGAAACAATTGTTCTATAATTTAGATTTAAATATACTATTTCTTCGGTATGTACAAAAACATTAATTAAGTCATAAGTGTGATTTCTAGTTTTAAATTAATAGTAACCCTCCAGTTTAAGTGAATAAGATCGACATTACACATTAAAGAAAGGTAATATATACTATATAGTAATATAACAATATCGACTTTCCAAACTTCAAAACAATGACTTCTGCCATGTAGCAAAATGAGAAATTCCGTCGCAGTTAAGAAATTGCAACTGCAGTCAATGTATGATAACGATAAAAATAAATTAAACATATAAAAACGAACTTCCATTTTCCAAATTTTGCTTAACTTACTCGGGAGCGATCACTTTCTGTGGTCTGGGTAAATTTAGCCTCCAAGGCTCCGGTACCGGAGCTGTTTCGCCTGGAATGAAAATAGAGAAACTGTTTAAGGAATATGGTTTATAAAATTACTGAAAACAAAAATAAAAATGAAACATCTTATAGATAATGTCATGAGCAAGTTGGAACAAAATTACATAATTTTACGATATGAAATGTTTGATTGTATATCTTACGAATACTTATTTTTACTTACTTTCAACGTACAGCCTGGCTCTGGTAGCAGTACTTCCTGCTTGATTTTGAGCTGTGCATTGATACCATGCTGAATCCAAAATAGACACTCGATTGAAGTATATGGTAGAGGCACCATCACTGGTTTCTAAATTGAATAATAAATTTACTCTTAAAATAATGTTTAGTGCAAGGAAAAATAATAAAATATCGTTAATGATGAGCAGTTCTAATACTTGTGTCTGTGGAGGTCAAAAGTTCGTTAATTGTAAAAAAAATTAGTTTGGAAAAATTGACTCATCCTTTTTCAAGAAAATCAGTGTGACTTGGCCATGCATTCTTCATCTCTTCTTCATAAAATTCGATTCTATTCAATGAAGGTTCGGAAAACTTCATTGAACCCAACGTTGTTCAGTGTCCACACAATTCTACAGTCCAGCACTAGCTCATTTGTGAATTTTTCCGAAAACCGAGCTTTCTATGTGTGGAAGAAAGCACGAGGGCCAAGATGATGTCATCGAAACTATTCTGGGAAGCTGGATAAGTTGACGAAGATGGTTTGCATGAGTGTTACAAAGGATAAGTCTCCAGAAGAAATGCATTGGCTTTAGCGACGGATATGATGGAAAATGTTAACTAATTAAATAAAAAATATGAGCCCGGTATACAAATAGGTCGTATGGAATTAAGCGTGTCACAAATTTCACTATGTATGACATTCGATTTAGATTAAACGCTGCTACGTATAATATTCGAATCAAATCAAACATTACATACATTACAAGCTTAACGCTAAAATCTGTGATATATTAATTTCATTAACAGTTTAAATCAAAATTTTCTCTGTCATGGTGAACTATTCGTTCAAATTTATAGAAAATGATGAAGCTCTAAATTTCAAGGTCACTAAATAACGTACAATATAATGAGTCTGTAAATCATTTAATCACATGAGTTTACAGCTAGACTAATGCTCTCAAACACGAATACTAATAAATAACTTTTACTGGGACAATAGGTAGATACGTAGAATATTGTATTAAAAAATAATAAATAAAATATTTTAGAATTCGCAAATAACAGAAATTACTGAAATTAGCAACTATATAAAATTTACTGATAACATTTTACATGATAGTTTATTAGTAATTATATAGATTATTACTTCAAAATCAAGTATTAGCCTTGAATTACATACCTATAAGTATATCGGGAGGCTGTGAATGTATCTGAACTCCATCCTTTTGCCAAGTGATATTCGGAATGGGGGTTCCAATTGCTCTGCAGTGAAGAGTAACTGGTTCACCCTCTCGAACATGAAGACTCTGAAATCGCTCGACAAATTTGGGAGCCACTATTTGTTCTTTCTCTGTAAAGAAAAAAAAATTAACCACATATAAAACTAATTTTCTAACTGGCACTGGCACTATAAGAAGAATGGATTAATTCATCAAGCATTATATGTGTAATAAGTTTTGTTTATATTTACACTGCTGGCCACCGTAAATGCAACACCCTGAAGGAAGCATGCAAATAACATGAAATTTACAACATGCATTAGCGGAGGTGAGATATGCAAATGATTAGAATTTCAGCGCAGACACACATCACGCGCGCCTGTGGCGCCACTTCAAAGCGCTGTTTAAGGCTTGGAGTTTTCGACGATTTCAAGTTCGGCAATTGTGTTTTTCTTGTGTTTATTTTTCAAAAAAAGATCAATTATGCTGCGTAGTAAACAGCGATCATCGTTTGATCAAGTATCCGAGTTCGACAGAGGAAGGATAGTGACCTACCGAGAGTGTGGATTATCTTTCAGGGAAATCGGTAGTCGTCTAGGACGACACTAAACAACTGTAATGCGGATATGTGACCGTTGGATCAGGAGGGTACGACGGACCGACGTGTTCGATCGCATCCACCTCAGTGCACCACTTCACGTGATGACAGGAACATTGTGCGCATGGCAGTGATGGATCGCTCAGTCACATCACCAACCATAGCACAACACATTCAGTCTATAACGCATCATCCAGTGTCTGCGCGTACGATTCGACGCCGTTTACAGCAGTCTGTCCGCAAGACGTCCATTGCTTCGTCTACCCTTGACGCAGAACCACAGACGTCTCCGCCGCCAATCGTGCGATGAAAGAAGGATGTGGACGGCAGAACGGAATGAAATTGTCTTTACTGACCAGTCACGCTTCTGTCTACAACACCATGATGGTCGGATTCGAGTCTGGAGACATCGTGGAGAGAGGATGCTGAACAGCTGCGTTATGCACCGCCACACTGGTCCTGCACCGGGTATTATGGTATGGGGCGGTATTGGATATTACTCTCGCACTCCTCTAGTACGCATTGCCGATACTTTAAACAGCCAGCGCTACTTTAAACAGCCAGGGCTACATCTCCGAGGTGTTGGAGCCAGTTGTCCTTCCTTACCTTCAGGGCTTGCCGACAGCCATATTTCAACAGCATAATGCGCGACCATACGTGGCATGCATTGCCCAAGGGTTCTTCGTCAATCACCAGATTGAATTACTTCCCTGGCCAGCTCGCTCTCCGGATCTTTCGCCGATAGAAAACATGTGGTCCCGAGCTGCCACACCAGATCAACTTTGGCAACGTGTGGAAGCTGCTTGGTCTACTGTACCCCAAGAAGTCTATAAATTTAATCCTTTGATACTTGGTCAACATGTTATCTACTAAATAAATTTTGTTATGATATCTCTTGGCTTTCTTGATGTTGCAATTTGGGTGGTCAGCAGTGTATATTAATCATTTTGCACACTGTTTGATATAAAATTTTAAGTTAAGCAAATCTACAGTTTTCAGAAATCACAGCCGACATGATTATCAAACATGAGTTCTTTTGTTTCGTCAGCATTTCATATGTACTGCGAAAATACTTTAGTCCCTTTCTACCTAATTTAAAATTGTACCTCCTTAATATAGTCTGTTGTAAAAGCTAGCCATTGACATACAGCAATAATTTAGTAAATGCGTTTCTAATTTTTCAGTAATTTATTTTATTAGTTTATCCTTCTAATAATCAACTTATATTATTCGAAAGTTATGTAATTCCATTCGTAGTGTTTAGTTAGCAATAGTTCTAAGAATTTTCTGCAAGGTCTTTGATTGTTCTAAGACGTTTCTTCACAAGAAATTTCTATTATATTTGTGTGAAACAAGGAAACAAATATAGAAACTTTTTATTGGACTGATCATTTTTATGTCAATGATCAAGTATTTAAATGTATTTAATCAAAATCATTTTAATACTGTTTTATTAATTCATTTATATTTTTCCTATCTGTGCGCCAAATCAAACTACTTTGGCTTTGAACGATATTTATTTTTAATCATTATTTTACTTTTTTAGTATTATTATTAAAATACTCTTTAATACAATCTCACTGATTTTTTAAAATTAATATTTAATCATTCCGTTATTATTTTTTCTTAACAAATAAGATGATGTTTTTTGCTGGACCCGTTATTTGGCACACTTGCTTAGAAGCAATGTGTGTTTTTATCATTTACCAGTTAAAGAATTGAGATAACTTTTTGGAAACCAAGCGCGTCTTAGATCCGCAGCCTAACATTAAAACGTATACTAAGATGATAATCAGTACTTAAATTTTACGCTCAAAGAAAATATATTTTCTCAGTGTTACCCCAAAGTTTGATGCTCAACGTTTTCGTGGTACTTCTGGGGGGAAACCAAAATTTGTTGAACTCTCTCTAAGATGACCAGTTACTATTCCAGATGATTTCAGTCTTTTATGTTTGTCTTGCAAAAGTTTAATATTGATCATTATTTATGTTTTCTAAATGTTGGCCATTTTCAGAGATGGTCGCCAAGAGAGAGTTCAAAACATTTGTTTTTAAAATGAGAACATTTGTTCTGTTCACACTGAAAATTACAAGGTATTTATGGATTATATTTGAATATACAATATATAATATTGAAAACTCACCTATAACGTGAAGATTCACATTGAAGGAGGCCTCTCCACTTTTGTTCTTTGCAACACATGTGTATGAGCCCGCATCTGTCCTACTGGTGGCTGTGATCATGAGCGCATGCACGCCTCCTTCGTTGACCAAGAGTTTGTGAGTTGCGTCATCAACCACTTGATTTCCGTTGAGGTACCAGGAGACGTCTGGGAATGGTCTTCCGCTGACACGTAAGTCGAACCTCACCATCTTGCCTTCGGTGACTTCTTTGTCTCCAGGTATCTTAACAAAATTCGGCTTGAGGGCTTTGCTCGCTCCCGTTGCACTGACATCGACATCGTTCGTTTCTTGGACTCGCACAGCAGTAGCAGCCGTTGTGGTGGTGGCTATGCCATCGCTGAGGGGGAAGTAAGTGGGTTGTTGAGATGTTACGTATTGTTGTTGTTGGTTAAGGTTAGTAGCTGCATACTGCTGTTGAACCTGTTGTTGGGTATAAAGGTTAGACGAGGATAATGTTTGGGATTGTACTGTTGTTTGAGATGTAAGTTGTGAATATGCCATTTGCTGATCGGTTTGGTAACCAAAAGGCACAGGGCGGGCAGAAGTAACGGCAGTTTGTCTGCATTAAGGAAAGGTTAAAGGAAAGAAGAGAAATAAAAGATGATAAATGAGAAACGTTTCATTAATGCATTTATGAAAGCTGCTTATAGCAAAAATGATAAAATAAAAGCAAGCGTCATTATATCATTCAAACATGTTTCAACAATGGATATATTCTCTATCTGAATTTAAATTGTTTTAATGCAACATAATATTAATTAAATTTGGTGAAAAACATTAATTTTGAAAAGATACCGGACACATTTTTGTCGTTTAATTATTCTAATATTTTTAGTCTTAAGCTCCATATTGATAAAAAACTGGTTCATTTTTATTATTGGCATAAAGAAATTTATAGTGCAGCAATTTAAAAATACGACCTGTCATACAAAAGAAAATTTGTGCTGCAGTCTATCATTTAAAAGCTAGAAATGAAAAGATTCCTTTCGTAACTATCATACGATTCGGCATGAGATGCAATCAAGGCATAAAATGAATCAGATTGGGCATATGTTGAATTATCTTGTCAAATGATGTAATTCCTGCCACTGAAAAAAATGTCTTCGTATTTTCTTGACTATACATGGATATTATAACGTGACTGGAAAACTAAACGACCAAAAAAAATAGAAAATCGACAAAATCTTTAAAAAAATGATAAAAAATCATTGAACTAATCATAAGGAATTAGGATCCAGAGAATAACCCAGTGCATTTTACTTGAATGTTCCGAAATGCTCGTGTCAATGACATACCATGAAAGGCAAAACTGTCAAGAGACTGCAGTAAATTTATTTTCTAAGAAAATTCCCACTATCACAATACTGTCATCTTTTGAGAGCTTTTGACGAAACCGACCTGTAGCAATCTATCGGACACTCTTATTCGGTGGATTTCATGCTATGGGACCATTCTTATTTCTCGAAATCAATGAGAAATCTACTTAAAGAGGACCATTTTAGTTATAAGCCCACTATCCAGGATTTTAAAACAAGGGTTTTAAGCGTTATTTCTTTCACTATTACACAGACATCATTTTGTTCACTTTATGATTACGGAAAGTTACTTCGAATAAATCGAGATTATATTTAAGTAATTTATTACTTTTATCTAGGATCAGTCTATTTTTTAAATTGCTGCGTTACATATCACATGAAATCTAGCGTAATACGGCAGACTGCACAGTTAAATTACCATTAAAGAAATCGGTTAGCAGTCATTGAAACGATACAATATTGACTTTTAGATTACTAAACATATGGTTTATAAAACGTATTCAAAGCACATGAGCTAACAAATAATATGATGAATTCTATCTAGTTTCTCGAATATAAAGCAATGCAATAAAATATTTCTTCGTAGAAAAAAATAACATTCATGCATCGTACGTATTAAATAAAATAAAAAATACCGTGCTTATAAATTATAAAAACAGACAGTTATTTATAAATTGTAACGTATTTTGAACTGTGGAAATGTGCCGTTAAAAGTGAAGGATTGAAGAATACAACTTAAAATTCAGATTTCTTATAATCACACAGAGCAAATGAAAAGATATTACGGATGGCAGTAAATATGTTTGATTTTAAGTGGCAATATTACAGTTATTTTTCCGTATTTCAAGAACTACTTACAAAATGAAGGGATCTAAATATATTCATACTTCTAATATTAACTTTTACAAGCCGGTGAACAAAGTACACTGGTGTCAAAAATTACCTTTACAAGCATGAAAAATAATTAAACTTCTTAAAGAAGTCGATCATTTCCACATATGCGTTCACGAAATAAGCAAAAATAAAACGTATTTATCATTATCCAATCCACTTTGATACATCTTCTCTGAAATTCAAGCTCAAATAATAGCATGACGTCATATAAAATAAAAAGTGCTTAAGGCATATTTCCTCGCACACTTCTGCAATTCAAAGCTTAATTTCAATGTTTATCTGCTCAAAATAGTTTTACGGTGTCGAAATATTATTCAAAAGAACTTTTGAGATGGACGGTATAATCGGCTTTTTAGAAGGAAGGTAGATAATTAGTTAAATGGAACGAAATCTGAATTTTTCAAGATATACAATATCTGCCTTCTGGAAATAATAACATATCATTCAGAAAATAATAAAAAATTTAAAACCAATAAATGAGTCGGAAACTGCTTATAAGAAACAAGAAAAACGTTGTAGAAAAAATAATTTTCTTTTTGTAGCCTGTCACAACAGGAAATTCGTAACTGCGCAGTTAAGTTTTAAACTTGCAATCGCCACTGAAATCTTGTACTGTGGAAAAGTATACAAAGAAGGCCTGATGTAAAAAACCCTTGTGCCATGACTGCAATGGACTGCGTTTTATTAATCTCACACCAAAGAAGCATTAATCTGATGGATGCTTACGGCAGTCTGTAGTCTGCTACAATAGGCCGCTGTTTCCCTCAGTGGTAAGCCAAGATTCAACGCAACATCTGGATCCAAGATCGTTTTTAATGATGGAGGCTAGGAATACAAACCATTTCCACCAGCATTAGAGAGTACGATCATCAGGAGGGTACCGAAGTGATAGTATGGTAAAGAATAAAGATAAACGGACTCACTTCCCCTGCACGTGTTCAGTAAATTATCACTTTGTTCCCAAAAATATTAAGATGAAATCTTAAAGCCTTGCATAAATCTGAGTCTGTTTAAAAGATACACATGAATCTATCTTTCTTTTCATGGATGATCTCAATAAGAAGACGTCCTTATCAAGCAGGTGTGGCTGATGAATTTTCAGAGACTGAAGGTATGGAACGAATAAACTTGCCAACCAACACTCTTGATGTGAATCTGATGAGGAATCAAGGGAACCCTCCTAAAAGAGTTCCTGCCAACTATTCTTACTACCAGCTTACTATTCTCAGTGTCTAAACCCATACTTATAAAGGAATGAAGCTTATCACTAAATTCTACGAGTAATTAAACACTTATTCAAGAGTACGAAATGGCATCGATATGTATACAAATTAGAGACGATAACTGTTCCTTATTAATAGCAAGAACCTGCATGTGTTTCCAAAACTTGATTTTTAAAATGTTACTGTTTTGTATTATTTGAAAATAGAATTTTAAATATTGCAGAATTTTTCATAAAAAAACTAAAAGATTTTCTTACGCTTTTTGTTGTTGGAAAGTAGTTGTCACTGGAACTCCTACACCCTCGATGACTAGATGAGCTGAGCAAGCTATTCGGCCATTCGTGTTCTCAGCTAATAAAGTGTAATAACCGGCATCTTCTGGTAATGCCATATGAATATGCAGTATCGCTATATCGTCTTTGTAACTCATCTTGAATCGTTGAGACGGAAGAATTCGTTGTCCATTTTTAAACCATGTAATCTGCAGAGAAAAAAGATTAAAAATTTATTGATTAATTGAATGGTAATTCTTATGAATTTTTATGTACATCATTATTTATTTATAAAAATAAATATTTATTTAATTGTAAATAATTTATAATATTATAAATCATTATTTATCATTATTTATTATAAATCATTTATTTATGAAATGGCTAAAACCTGCATGCGAAACATAATAAAATAAATGCGCAGAATACACACAATTAAAACGCTATGGAAAAGAAGAACTTAGATGATTCTGTATAAATGATAGCTGAATAAAATTATCGATTCCGTTTATTACTTATGGATGCTTTACTAAAATATTTTTTCCACAATTAAACACAGCCATCGTGTTAATTATGGAGTAAACTCCTAATCAAAATTCTAATTTTTTAAATAACATGCCATCGAAATATTGAGTATTAATATAATGACGATGGATAACAAAATAGACGATTTGCAGATAACAGTTATTTTTGAAAATAAAACATGCTTTTTTAATGTAACGCGGAGTAACAGAAATCAATTTTAGACTTTCAGTGGAAGAAAAGTGAAATTCTTGAAGCCTGATTCTTCAATAATTTAGTGCTTTTATCAGAACAGTAGTAAAATAAAATTCTTCTCTTTTGCAACCAGAAAAAGGGCTGTAAAAACCTTGGCGGATCTCACGGAGTTTTTGTTTTCATTTAAAATTTTCATTATAATTCATTAAATTTCACATTAAATTTATACAAGGTATGCATCTGCGGTTTCCGAAAACTACGATTTTATCAGAAGAATGAGGCTTTAGAAAAGCGAAACCATTGCTAGCGAAAACGTCTAAGAAACCCCATTTTATACAGTTAAATATCTATTGCAAAACAACGTACTGGATGAATACACAAAATGTAAATTAAACCACTTGATAGATGTAACTAATTGTTCTACTAGTTCAATAACAATGACATAAATTGGAACAAATGTTATAATGTCCACTACTATAGAAACAAATTAGAATGTAAAACGAATCCATTAAATTAAAAACTTCACCTGCGTTTCTATATAGAAAAAAAAGGAAACGAAAAAAATGTAAACAACAAATTTAGGAAATATTTAGTTGATATGATTACGTGGGAGATTTTTCTTACCTTAGGCTTAGGATTGCCTGTGATCTTCGCTTGGAATGTTGCTTCAGAGCCTTCAAGTAATTTGCTGTTTCGAGGGCGGGCTGTGATCTGCGGCGCGCTGGGGGGCTGTGTTTTGTCCAAGGGTGCCGGTTTCTCGGGTGCTTCCTCCCCGGGTAACCTCCGGAAGAGAGATTCACGGAACTCTACTTCACGCAGCAACCGATATTCGAACGTATCGACACGGAAACTCTGAAGAACACAGATGAAGTTAGAATCAAATATAAGAAAAATATTTTGCAATAAATGCGTTATAATGGGCTATAAATATACAATTTCTTATTAGATATAGATAGACACACAGGAAAATGTTACAACTGAGAAAACATCATAATCTAAGGCAGCAAATTAACCGATGTTATAGACAACTTTATTTGCTCAATCCATCGTGCTGAACTGAGATATATAATAAACAACATATCTGCACTTACTTCGGTGCCACTGTAATACATGGGACAGCTTGGATCCATTTCATATTCAGCAGATGTGGTCCTCTGGTATATACCATCTGTATGTTGCTGTTGGACATACGACTGGACATAAGTACCTCTTACTTGTCGTTGGTCAATAATGGTTTGTTGTGTGTGGCTCATAGGTACCTGTACTTGTCTAAATGTGTCTTGAGATACTACTTGGCCTATAACATAAAATGGTGCTACAATTTAGTTTTTGAAAAGAATATAGTAATTAAGCAATGAAACTTAACGTCTTAATACAGTTAGGCTGAATTTCTTACAATAATTACTTTGAGTAATTTCAGTTACCAAATCAAGAAAGGAAAAAAATTAGTTTTTTTTGTTAAATCTGTATATGATAATGCCCGTGTAATAACTAAGAGATAACGTATGTGCTTAAAATATACGGCAAGTTCAGTACACTTTTATTAGGATCAGTAGCGTTCCAAATTTAGGATTAGGAAACATTTGTTTTAATAAAATATCCAGAGGATAAAACTTAAGTGTTAATCATAAATTCATTTATGGTTCAAATACGTTGCACAAACACAACCTGAAAGCAATATTATGTCATCATTTTGTGCATGAAATGAGAATAAACAAATAGAAAGCAAACGTGCCATTATTTCAATCAGTCATACAAACTCAACTTATGTCCTTTAAGATCACATCATTCCTGACTCTGAATTTATACATTACCATAAAAAATCATTTGATCATACGTGTATCTAAAAATATGTCATCTGATGACAAATTTCATGGGACGTCAGGTCGGCTAACTTTAAAATATGCTAAGTAGGTGATTATAATAAAGATGGCCACTAATCTGTTTTTGGCAATGCAAGAATGTTTTGGATAAAACAAAATAAGAGCTGAAAAAAACGGGAGAAAAAAAAATCATATTTCAGGTTACCTCGAACGTCCCTTTGTATAGAGACTGTAAGGGAGGCTTCCCCGGCGCAGTTAACGGCAGTACATGTGTATTCACCGTCGTCTTCTGCAGTGAGTCCTTTGATGTCAAATACGCACATGCCTGTAGTAGGATTGTACGATACTTGACGTCTACAAAAGTAGATAAATAAACGCTTTAATTACATAAAGGATATTAAAATTTCTTTTCTAAATCGTATTGGTTATTAGGCATTATGATTACATGATTATTTACATTACATCATTACGCTACATGATATTTTAACATTCCACGTGTCTTCAAACTCTTAATGACTTGATAAATGTCAGTTACAGTATAATCACAATTGCCCTGCCTCCAGACATTCAGATGTTTTTTTCATTTCTAAGTCAAGTAAAATCAAGCTTGTTTTTAATCTACTTGTTTGTTTTTAATTTTTTCAATGGTTTAAATAATATGAAAGCATAATACATTGCAATACATTAAAAAGTTATTAATTTAATGTAGATCAACATGCTACGACATATCATTCTCCTACAATTATCAGAAAATATGAAGCCTATTAATATGAATGGGAAAACTGTATCATCTTTAAAAATGTACAAGTTCGGATGAAATATAATACGATAAATGAAAAAAAAATTAATAATTAAAATCGCTTTAATTGCATTGTAATAAGTAGATATTTGCCCTACAGAAAAAAACAACTAAGTATCTAGATTTTTTTAATATTCGAATGGACTGCGAATACTAATTAGTCCGGATATTTAGAATTTTTTTCTATAATGAAACCAGAACTGCAAGCCAACTAACGTAAGTATTAAGAAGAAGGAAATGAAATGATAAGCTTGAAAACATTCTTCATCTGAAACAATACGCATCAAATATTTTACGTCATGTATTCGAAAAGTAAGCGATAAAAAATACAATTTCCAAAAAGTGATTTTTAGGAATTAATCAACAAATTAAAGGTATAATTCAGAGATAGAAGAAAAATTAGCACTTAATGTATATACATTACGTCTATCATATTACAATTTCAAAACGAATATCTCATTTTCTTCCTTCCTCTAAAAATAATTAAGACTCAGATATAACAGTTTTGTCCTACTTGCGTTACTATAGCTACTGACACTTCCATTGTCAAAATAAACATATCACTCACTTGAATAATACAAAAAAAGTAAGAAGGAAATAAGGAAGGTTCTTTATATTGCAATACTATTCTTTGCATTGCGCTTTATCTTCAGTTACGATATACTGAGAAATAGAAGTTGAATTTATCTAGAGTAGTAAACATTTCAATTTATTCAGTGATGTTCAGTTTTGCCTAAAATGATTTAATAATCATTTCATCAAACTTTATTAAATATTAAATGTGTTCAAAAGGAGGTTAACCCCAAAATAAAAACAACCGTAATCACGTGACACAGTAACAGTAATCACATGACAAGCTGAAAAAAAAATAAATGCGTCATACGCACCTGTTATCATTTTTTATTGGCATTCCTCTTCTGGACCAAACCACTTCGGGTTGAGGATTGCCAATGACTCTGCATTCAAAGTGAGCATCGCCTCCTTCGATGAAGCGGCCCACTGTCGGGGGTTTCTCGAATATTGGAGGAATGGCATTTAGAGGCCGCTGCCCCTGTAGTTGCCTGAAAATAAATAATAGTATCAATAATAATGGCGATGAAGCTAGTGAAATCAAAAATGTAAAATGCACTGTTTAAGGAAACTATAAATTTAAGCGATCCATAATCCCAAACAGAAATTCTATGGTTTAAATCCCATTCCTAACATTCCCAAACAGCTTCTTGGTGATTTGGCACAAGAGCACTTCAAGGAACAAAACTGAGACGGTAGCTGATGAACCGACAGAGAGGTAGCTAAATCAATGAGCGACTGATGCATCACTTAAATTTTTAGATAATCACCCGCTTATGATAAAATAAACTTCTTAAGAAGACTCATCATTCGCTGATCATTCGCCTTTCCTTCTTAATGACTAATACTTCCGGCGCAGTATAAAGCGGAAGATTTGTTGAAAAACAGACTTTGAGCAAGGTTTAATTCCAGGTTAAGCAGGTTGCCTACACAGGCGCTTTCATGACTTACGTATATTATTATACTAGCGGAAGTACCTGATGTCAGTTTGGTTAGATTGCGAGTAATGTATCAAAGAACAGTGAGAACGCTACCGCTGTAATCCTTGTCTAATAACGATGCAACAAATACGATTCATAGTCGTATATTTTTCAGTCTGATACGATATGGATCCCCCCCATAAAATATTTCCATAGAAAAATAAGCTAATTGTATCTCATTATACCAGCAGCAATGGAACGCAGTTTTTAATGATTTTTGTCTTTCTAATTAAATGGTCGTAAAAGCTCAAATTCCATCTAATATTTCACCTATACTCAATTTTTGTCCATGAAATGTGTCAAAACATTGATCATAATTGATCAGAAATTAAGAACGCAAAAAAAACACACAAACAGACATTCTTCTTTATATGTATAGATTTTGTAAAACTTATAAATTTTTGATTAACAAACTCTAAGATTTGGATGCGAACAGTAGAAACACTTTTCGAAATAAAGCATTTTTATCTCCAATGCGCGAAACTGTTGCAACTCGAAGAAATGAGCGCGAAAATTAGTGTTTTTAGAATTTTTAATTAATAATTCGGCTGATGAAATTCGGACGAAAGTTAGGAATAGTTGAAATGGCTTCCCACAAATTTTTGGAATCAGGAATAATGTATTTAATGTTTGGCAATACTATTTTTATTTCATTTGTAAAGCTTGGAAATTTTTTATTAGCAAACTCTACGATTTGTAACCCTACGATTTTTATTAACAAACCCTAATCTCTTATTTACAAATTCTACGATTTGAAAGCGAGCAGTGGCAACACTTTTCGAAATAAAGCAGATCTTGATCTCCAGCATGCGAGACTGTTGCCACTCGGAAAAATGAGGGCAAAAATTAGCGTTTTCAGCGTTTTTAATTAATATCTCTGATTTTAGGGTTTTTTTTTTTATTTGGGTGTTTTTTTTTTTTTTTGAAAATGGACGTTGACTTTTTCAGAAGCCAGAAAATAATTGTAGAAAGTTTGGTGACCATAGCTATAGCAGTGACTGAGTTAATCGCGAACAAACACACAAGCATGCAAGCATTCTCTTTTATATGTATACAGATTATGCATGACCAGCTCAATTTTCTTAGAGGTTTCTTCGAGAATCACCCGTCCTAACGCAAACAGCCTTCAATTATTTTGATTCGATTAAATACTTGACAAAAGTCCCAGAAATTATTTCATCTGACATACTGATGAAACAATTTTTAATTACAGTTGTTTCATAAAATTGTATATTCAAATCTATATGTTAATCTCTCTCAAAACTTACAGTATAATTATAGTTTATTTGCGCACAAAAATGCGAACTGGTTTCTCGGTTAGGTGACATATAACATAGGCTATATTAAAATAAACTATGCAATGTCATCTTTTCGAAATGAAATAAATAAAATCGAAAAGAAATAAAGTTTCTGAAAATTTCCATTGATGAATTAAATTATATTAAAATGCTTCTAGCAACTTCTGCTTAATTAATTTTTTTACAATTACTCTGCAATAAAACATCCATAAAATTATATCTTGAGCATAAGTTCGTAAATATGCAACCAGATCAAAATTCTTACCATATATGTTAGCGAAACGTGTAGCTTGATTTATTTATTTCTTACTGTATTATTTTTATGATATATCTGTCTCTAACTAATCTAACTAATCTGGTTTTATAATATTAAAGAAAAATACATTCAGTTGTTTTGAATTTTTGAATGTCAAAAAGCATACATTCACTATAACGGTTTTGGTAGAAAAGGTATGTCAAATAACACAATGCGTTTACTCACTTCTATCTGAGGATTTAATTCTCTTTGCAATATTTTGCGTATTTAACAATAATTTCGTGCGAAAAAAACACATTGTTATTACTTACATGAATTTACACAATTTGTAATTTATCTTATTACCTCTGTTTTTTATATATAACTACATTCTTTTACAAAATGGCTGTGTGTTTAATGTCTCATTGTTCTGAATCCGGTAACCGATAAAAAATATATTATTATCGCTTATTAAGGAACTGGGCATCTAAATGGATGAACAAACAGCAGTATCACTTAAAAGTTCAAAGAGAAAGTAACTCATTCATAAGGAAAGAATTCCTCATTTATGCAAAAATAAAAGTTATTTCAGTAAAAAACTAAAAAAATAAAGAAATAAAGGAAAATTGTTAGGAAAACGTAGTTGATATATGACTACACACCACTCTTTTAGTCTTAAAAGTTTGCCAAGAGTTGTATTTGGCACGCGCGTTTAAACTCATCCCTAAAACTTTAAAACTTACCCGCAACAAAATAAACGAATTGACGATTGGCTAAGATGCAGCTGCATAGAAAATACTTATATAGGTAACACAACCTAACAAAATACTTTTTTCTAAATAATTTCAGGTACAAGCTACGAAAAATTGTGCTTCTAGTAACGTTTGTTAAGTCAGCTTCCCTGAACTAAACAGCAAAACAAAAACTTTTTTTTTCGTTAAACAAATTTTGGAAATACTCATTTGGTATATATTAAGAGAAAAATGTTGGGTTAGTATGTCGTAGAAAACAGAACGACAGAACGACAGTATGATCTGTACATCTAAATTAACATCACAAAAACTGTTGTTCTAAAGTGTTTGTATATATGAAACCCGAAAAGTAGTTTAGATGCAATAAAATTTTGCAATGCACCTGCATAATATAATGCATGAATACAGATGAAAATTATTTATAGATTCAGGCTATTTAGGGACAGGTAAAAATAACCATGCGCATATTTTTATTGTAAGCTCTTCTCTGGCTTAAAGACACTGAAACCATTTCTAATATTCTCATATAATATCTTGGCGGTACAGTCAAAGAAGCTCTACGGTTGTTGTAGCAGTAAATTAACGCTACTTCAAAATCAGTTTGTGAAGAAGGGTGAAAATAGTTAGTATAAATTTGCGTTTGCGAATTTTTATCTTTCCTTTCTGATTTTTTTAATTCCTGCAATTTGAGAAGTGGTAATTTAAAAAAACTTCGATTCTACCAAAAATTACGCCGATATCTACAGCAAAAAATTAACAACTTTAACGTAAAAGAAAAGTTAATATATTATTTTAGCAAAACTAGTCCAACTGGAAATTTTTCCCTAAGTCCACAGGACCCGGAAATTTGAGAACATGTGGAAGACTTCCGGAAATATTCTCTGAAGATTTTATTGTTGCCATTATAAACTTTTCAAAGATAACGAATAAAAAAAAAGGTGTCATAATTTTCTTTATTTCTTGTAGGTGTAAAATTCTAGTCTCGCCACCAGGAAGCACTCTTGAGCCAATGGAGAGCCGGTCCAAACCGCAATGCGAACGGAAGAAGGGAGAGATGTGACTTTTGTATTTTGTATCTGATTCTATTTTGGATCCCTGAAGGCTCAGAGGGTTCGTCAGCGGGATGTTGGCAATCGGCCCTCTGTCCTATTTGGGAAAGTCTCGTGTTCAACCTGGTAGCTTATTCTCTAAATATTTCCTTCACTCACTGGATAAACATCGTCTGTGTCACGAACAGCCCTGCTCCGCATTTAGGCCTGGCCCACTATTCATCAGTGGTAGTTTCTAGTGGGGCTTGTTTGAGTGACGACAAGTTAATACAAAAAGGAGACTGTCTAATCAGTTTTGGGCTAATGTCTTTTTGACAGCCCTGTTCCTAATTTCAAACTCTAAAAGCATAAAGGGAAACATAATTCTATATGTAAGAAAAATAAGCTCTATTTAGATTTTGCCGAATGGAAGCAAACCTTCCGATGACCATATTGTTACGTTAATAAAGGAGCACAATAAAATAATTGATTCGATTTATATTTATACGGAAAATTTTAAATTTAACATCATTACATTCATTTTTTGTGTCTATGTAACATATATATTTAAATCATTTTAATTTTTTTTAAACTGTTTAACATACATAGGTCAAACTAAAGCAGCCTTATAATTTGGTGATAACAAAGAACGAAGCAAATCTTTAGATGCAAATCACTGCTAGATTTATAACTATTCTAAAAATTTTAAATGAATTAAAATCGTGCGAAAATTTTATTTAAGGATTGACTTTATTATTTTTTTTTTGTGAAGCCTTGCACGTTCATCAAAATATAGCCTACGTTAAAGACTTTACTTCCAATCCTTTTATTCACAAAACAGAAATGTTTTCAAAATGTTCATCTCAAAATTTTGATAGTTATCTTTCCATTTTATTTTATAACACGGTGCCTTTAATTTTTTCTTCCCTTATTATCAATTATTTATGTACGTGTTATTGTTAAAACACTTTTTTTCTGCAGTAAGATTCATAATAATTTTATTTCTTAGAGAAACGTCTTATATCACATTTTCTGTAAACATGTACAGCAATAATTTTCAAATGATATTTAAGTTAACATAGATGTCTAAGCTCGAAATTTAACAAGTAAATTTGAAAGCGAGGCAAATATCTGACTGAATCTTCGTTTAATTCTAATTTTAAATCTTTTTCTGTTAAACTTTATATTTAAAAGAAAAAGGACATTTTGGAAGATGGAGACAAGATTTTTTAAAGCAAAAAAAATTATTTACTTATCCTAACACTTGCACATATAAGTCTTTATAGACGAATATAAAGTGGGCAAAACGATTTCAGTAATTTTTATATTACACTGAGTATGCACTGATACAATGACACCTTTTTTTTATTCGTTACCTTTAAAAGGTTTATAATGGCAGCAATATAAATCTTCAGAGAATATTTCCGGAATCTTCCACATGTTCTCAGGTTTCTGACTCCTGCGGACTTTTGGAAAAATTTCCAAAAATTTACAGTTGGACTACTTTTGCTAAAATAATATATTCATTTTTCTTTTACGTTAGCTTTGCTAATGCTTTTGCTGTTGATATAGGCAGGTAATGTAGCACTGCTACGTAATTCATTTCTAATTAATTATTAAAATGCTTTAGTCTGAATTGTTTTGCAGGAATTGATAAAGAAGTAAAAAGGAATCGTTAAAGCATTGCTAAAATATTAGTTTAAGCAACTTAATTTTTTTCAAAGTTCTTTTTAATTTCTTTAAATTTATTCAAAAATGATTATTTATTTATTACTTTTTAATTATTATTATTTATTAATTATTATTATTAATTTAAAATTTTTTATTACTTATTTTTTAATTTCTTTAAACTCAAATCTGGTTTTTTAATGTATGCCAAACGGAGTAGCAACTTCAGTTTGAAGAAAGACTTTAGAAAAGTAAAATGTTCTACAAAAAATACCTTTAAAATGTAACAAAAATTCCTTATTAGTACTGTTTTATTTTGAGGCAATAATAAAAATTATGCTTAAAACAAGTACGCGTATCCTGCGCCGCCAAATACAAGGTTGTTTCTTTACCAGTTTTAAGTTTATCTTTTCAAGTTTAAAATTAGTAAAGAAACAACCTTGTTTTTGGCGTAGTATACGTGTACTAATTTTAAGTTTTATTTTGGCATGTTTCTCTTCTGATTTAATAAAAATGATGTTTCAAATTTTTTTACGGTCTGCTTTTTTTACAAAGAAAATTTTTGACACTAAAAGATAAATCAAAGAAGCACCTTCCACAGATTTTATTAAAAAAGAATAATAATAATTCAATAAATATGAATCAATTAAACTATTTGTAACACACAGATTTTATTGAAAATTTACAATACCAGAGAATAAAACTTTAGTTTTAGCATATGTTTGATTTACTAGGATGAACAAGTTTCCCAAGAAATATTCTTTGCTTAACAGTATTAACAAACATAAAAAAGAATCATTATCTCTTGTATTCGAAGATTTTTGTTGGAAAAAAGATTTTGTTTGAACTATATCATGCCATTTGCTACCAAGGATGCCCTGACAATAGTAAAGTGACATTTGAGATATCCAGTGCCAAATGTGTTAATTATGCATTGTGTTATCTATCAAAAATATATGGCTCCACTAAAAACCTCCATGATCACCACCATCATTCATTCTAATGCTAAATTTTGCTAGTTCAAATCAAAAGCAATGATTTTAACGACAAATTGATCAAACAGCTTTGCTTAGACCAAGCTCTGTCAATCGTTAGCTGTTTCACACCAAATGCCTGTCAAAGTGTACCTGTTTAAACCAATTTTAATATCTCTTTAACTCAACAGCAGAATATTTTTAAAACAATGGAAAATTTATTATCAGAGAACTTACTGAAAAAGATGAGTGGCATTATAAGAGAAGTTTCTGGAGTTTAAAAATTGCATAGCTCTTTTGACAGAGCATTATAAGAAGATTAATGAAATGAACTAACGTATAAACTAAGACTGATTATTCAATTTTGCACAATGTGGAAACTTTAATCAGTTTTCTTGGTGAAAAAAACACAACTGAGTTATTCTCACGGATTGGAGACACTTTAAGTTATTTAAATACTTGACTTTCTTTAAGATATTCTTGTCATAAAAATTCGAGATTGGGTTTTAGATTTATTTTTAAACAATTTAAGATCAACCTTAATACTGCAAGAAGAAATGATTAAATTATCAGCATATGAAAAATAGAAATTCTTAAAATATGGATACCAAGCTGTTTGGTTACAAAGTTAAATATCAGCAGTTTATTTGGCACTACCGTCTGTGAGGGAACACTACTGCATTTCCCTAGACCTATTCGGACTAAAATGGATTTAGAGAATTAATAGATGTTTTGACGAAGAAGCAAACAACCTACGAACTGTATATATGTGGAAATAAGACTTCCTCGAATACAAAAAAGTCCCTTAAATTTGGAGATATATTTTAAAAATAAAAATATCGATAAGTGTTGGACAAGAGCTTTTTATAAGAAATCATTTGTTTCTAATTAGAACATAAAGAGAGCTTACTAGTTAAATACAACATTTTATTATGGCAGGAAAAAAAATCAGGAAAAACTAATCATACGTTATTACTTAATTGTTTTCAGTTATACCAGTAACCAGTGTAATAGAAGCAGGCCTAAATTGAAATCCCTCAATTAGACGTGACTGTTACAGTTATAATGCATTTTATATGTACGGTAACTAACAGTGTGTTTCGTTTAGTATTTATTCAGTTATTTCATTTTTGGTACTTTCGATTCTTTGTTTATATATCTCCACATTTAGCATGCCCAATCAATGTATTCATTCATATGTAACAATTAGTAGTATAATTGTTACGATTTTCTTTTTTTTAAATTGAGACTCTCCTGCCATTTTTATTTTAAAATATAAAATTTAAAATGTATAATGTAAAATTATTTTTATGAAGTGTTCCAATGTTTGTCTTTGTAGACGGCAGCTGATTACTGTCATGTCACTACGTTTTTGTAAAACTTCTGCATATCACATTAGACGTACTCTTCAACGTATGTTATGTACCTAATCAATTTGTAATTATTGTATAATTGTAACCTCCGTAGTTTTAACTTTGACAATAAATGCTCGACTGATCTGCTTTGGCCCTGACCTGAGGTTGTGGCAGGCAAATAGTAGACGGTCCCACCTCTGGGTAACTTATTCCGTTAGTTGCCTGAAGGCTAACTCAGGTCGGAAGTTGCTCTGTAGATCAGTGTAGTATTTAATCAACGTAAGTATTATATTTTTTATGATAATTAAAGACCTCCCTCTCATTCTGCAATTTCATTTATTAAAATACATAATTATAAGATCCTAATTTTAGAACAATATTATAGCAAAAGAAGGGGTCTAATATTTGAGTAAACACAGTGGTTGAAAGCAAAGATCAATTACAACCATCACATCTGGATTCAGTTTCCTCTTAATACCCGCTTTTTTACATTTTTAGCTGATTCTATGTTATCTATTTTTATTATAGGATTTTAATAAATAGGTTCAAATTTTCAGTTTTCCGTTACCTTATTTTCGCTCTCAGTTTTAAATATTTGAAGACTTATTATTGTAATAAAGATTCTAATAATAGGTATAGTTTACTCGAAGGAGAAGTAAGAAAAATCACTCTGAAAAAGGGGGGGCCAAAAGAGATTGGAAAACAATGATTTATAACACAACAAATTTTCAGAAATGTTTATTGAGTAAAATACGATATATATTTGCTGCCAGAATTTTATTGCTATGTTTATGAAACAAACAATAGAAAATTACATAAATTTTCTTCTGTTATTACAAGAGAAAAAAGTTATAAACATAATATGTGCAGTGAATTATAAAATTTATATATGGTAATATGCTTTAACATGCAACAATTTACCTACAGCAAACGTCATGGTATTTGATTCGAATTATTAATGCAAATCGATAAAAAACGTTTTGTAGACATAAAACAGAGGTTTCCAACCTTTTCTGGACCACCAATAAAAACGCGAGGAAAAGAAATTCAAACGCAGCCGCATCCGTAATATTTAATTATGCTAAATATTCACATATTAAAGTATATTATCTATACCTATTTTACGTATCTATTTATCTGTCAAGAAATAAAGTAGAAATTAATTAAAACTACCATCAAACGTAGTAAAAATTGCTATTAAAAATTTTAAAATAACCATATAATCAATAAGAAATATTACAAAAATAATGAGATGGTTGGAGACTATTGGAGTTTTAATAGTTTGTTAATGTCTGGTTCCAATTTTATTAATATCAGTCGCAAATTATCACGTTCATTAACGTGCAGTAGGTTTCTTTTCTCAGACAGCATACGCCTTACTGCCCTGAACCTACGCTCAGCCAAATATGATGAATCACAAGCAGTTAAAAATTTAGCATTCTTGCTTACAATCTAAGGTAGAGAGGTGAAAATGATTTTTGAAGCTAGAATCCTTGATATCCATTTCTGAATTTTGCTTTTAGTTCTTCGTTAGTATAGTGAGATCTACGAGTCTTCTAAATTTGCTGATTCTATTGTATCTGCATTTGCGAAAAGCTCTAAAGCCCAATTCGGTATATTCATGCTTAAAATCTCCTAGAATCGCTTCGTAAATTCAGCATGTAAAACGTCGAGGTGTTGGCAAAAAGTAAGTCAATCTTCTTCTTTCGCAGAGATTGTTGATAATGTGGGAAAGAAGTTGCATTTATCTCTATGTAGATTTCAATTGAGCAGAAGAAGTTTTCCCACAAAAGCAGCAATGACGTTTTTTATTTTATTTAAGTTCAACTCAAATAATCTACCAAGTAATCTTATTGACTGCTCTAACAACGCAATAAAGTGACGCTTACAGGCGTATATGCAAACTTTTGCAACCAAATGCTGACGATGAATATCATAATACACAGCGAGTAGATTTGGTATTGCTTGTTTAAAATACGCTATGAATCTCTTATGACGTCAGTCATTGTTGGAGCACTATCAGTAGACGCTGAAACAATTATTGATATGATAAAATGATACTTCTAAGTCTTTAGCCATTTCATCTATTTTTCTTTGCATCAAATTATTATCCAGAGGAACTTTTCTGATGATATCTGAAGGTTTCTGAAGATTTATTACTTCTTATGTTACTTATTTTTATAGTCCTCTGTTTAAAAATTTTTTTTTAAATTAAAAAAAAGTTTTAGTCTTTAAATTTTTTTCCATTTTCAAAGGCTGGGAAATTGCATTTTTTATCAGCATTCACCTTCTTTAAATACTCTTGTAACCAAGATGGCTTCATTTGAAAAAAACGTTTTGGCACATTAAACACGTAGGTAATAATTGGTTTGTAGAAAAGGAGATAAATATATATATTTCAAATACTGTACTCTCGGCATTTCTGATTAGATTAAGATATTTTGAAATATAAAATTTGGCCCGATTTAAATAAATTAACTTAACAACAGAATTAAAGACAGTTATAAAAATAATGGCGATTCTATCACTTTCTCTCAAGAATATGGATTTTTGACGAAGCACATAAGTAATAAGACAATCTTAGACTCATCCCTGCCTTTTACAGATTTGACATCGTGCACGCACCAACCGGTATGCATTTGCTTATTTTCGATGTCAGTGCATTTTCTCTGTAAACAAGTCACTACAAGCTCCCATATTTTTGTCAAAACATGCTTGATTGCGTGAATCGCGCCTTTGGTTTGCAGAGACTTGTCACCGACAATACTAACCGAATAAAGTGTACGTATAGCTAATTCTAAATTAAATCTTTCAATGCTTATTTATGCGATAGCGGTACGATAAAAATTTTAGATAACTTGACAATATATATTTATTCATGAAACCTGTAAAAGTTTAGGATTTTATTATATTAATTTGTGTACACTGCGGGAATGCGCCTTCCCTGGGAGCCTATAACACAAAAGGATTCC
>KK114328.1:220403-307336 GCA_000611955.2 Stegodyphus mimosarum
CGTGAAAAAAAAAAGATTCTGTAAAAAGAATTCCGTGCATAAAAAGATTCCGTGGAAAAGAAAAATTTAAATAAAATCCATCCATTAAAATCGAGTTTCAATCAGTAAGTAAAACCCTTGACCGCAATAATAGCAGAATGGTGTATAGTGAATGCAATCTAACATTAACATTCATACCAACTTGCCCGAGCACAGCAAAAAACCTTGCCAAGTGAGTCCTTTCTGCGTCAGCTAATTCTTTCCGAGAATCCGCACACAAAGACGTTTTTATTTTATTTGTTTTTTGAAAGCTGTCCCTTCTTGCTTTCAATTGTGGAACGTTTAAGCAGCACGTCGGCTCTCGTAAAAGCCCGCACATCATCAATTTAATAGCTTTCCTCTGAATCGAAACGAAACTAGTCAGCTTTCGTGATTTTCCGCAATGTACTATAAATACAACACAAGCCTTTTCATGAGGTCTACATCGGGACTGTCTTCTCCTCAACGCAGAAAAGCTGTACAGCGAAACCTCTTTACACGTCAACTGGATATCTCAATATTCCGTTTATCGCTTATCTTTCACAAAGCCACGGAATCTCCTAATTTGTTAAATATGTAAATTAATCTGAATTCGTCCCCATGTGAAACTAGGAAAAAACTGCTTATTACGCCATTTCGAGCTTTTGCCTTACGATCATTTTTATTTTAAGTAAAACTATTTAAATAATGAACTTATTTACCTCACAGATTTCGACCAGATATAAGATACTGGTAAACTTGAATTTGTTTACTATCTCCCTTCTTATATGTAATGCAATCTGCATTGTTTCCAATTCTAATGTGAGACGTGCATTTTAACATGCTATTCTTAAAACTGGCTATTCATATAATTCCTGAGTAGCGGGAATTAAGTAGCTTATTTTTTTATTATTATTATTTTAAGTCATACGGTTGGCATGCAGATATCTGAGGTAAAAACGTTTTAATTTTATGTAATTAGTTACATAAAATTAAAACGTTAAAATTAAACGAGTAATCGAAATTAATTTGGCAGTTATTACCATCAAAATAAAAATAATATCAATATTGATAAAATATTTATTCTTTACTAAGATTAAAATTTTAATTTAATGAGAAGCTCATAACATCGTACTTTAAACAATCCAAAAAGTCACGTAGTGTCAAGGTTTGACCGCATGCTGCTAACGCCTCTGCCCTATTGGGCCAATTTACATTAAACCAGCTTTTCGATAGCAGCTTCCTGGGAATGCATACTCTTCAACAGTATTTTTCAGCAATTCATTTAATTCATTTTTATCGTTTAAATAAGGAAGTCTTTTTGTTCTTGCTTGCAATCGTGCAAGAAAAATAATCATATGGCTTATTTCCAGATGGTAAGATTTTACTTCCTGAATCATGTTAACCACACAATATATTTCGGATTATATGCGAATGATTTCTTACGGCAAAGCATTAAGGATTATCTACATTGAGATCGGTGATAAACCTTCTGGGAATCTAATGAAGATTTCGAGTCTCTTTGTATAGGTCATAAAATAAAAAAGCTGAAGATACCAGTTACAGCATAAAAAAATCAATTATTAAAATCATGAGCTATTCACTCGAGATTCTAATCCGAAAAGGAGAGCATATATTACATAGTTATTAAACTTAATAATTGTTGATTTAACGCAGTTAATACGATTAAAATATACATTTTATATAAATACCTTTCATACAGATTTTAGTCATTACAGTCATTGCTAAAACATATCTGAACTTTCAAACGAACCTTAATGGAAAATATGTTTACGATATACTTCGTGTACTTTACGACGAGAAAGTTTACACACATGACCAATTTTTAAGAAGGATGATAATGATTTACGAAATGAAAATTTGTACATTTGTTTTAATGACATGATACTGAAGGAAAATAATAAATACTTTATTAATGATAAAAGCTTATAACATTCATATAGTTTTTTAACATTATTTCGATAGCAATTACATTTTATTATACTATTCGTGTGAATCATACCATAAGAATTATATTGCCCGTGAAGTTATAAAAGGCATGTAATGATTAACAAGTTATAAGGACATATAGTAACAAAAATACGAAGAATTTTTTGTTTAATAAATATATTCATAACTCAAAACAAAAATATTAATATTTTAATTTATAACAGAGCCTAAAAGTTAGATTGAAAAAGATAATTCTTGCTTAGGCAGAACAGAAAATTGAACTTACGGATTGGGCGGCTGTATTACCATGTCTTCACCTAAAACAAAAATTGAAACGGTTAGTATGATGCTATTATAGACCTTTTCTAGAAGAAAATATTATTTACCTCACAGAACTATCAGAATACTACTATCAGACTATCAGAATTTTCTGATAAAATGACATTCATCTTTTTTGTCGGTTTGGCAAAATTTATAAATACAATAATCATACTTTTCAAGTATTTTTTTACTTGGCAAACGTGAAATTTAACTTCCCTTCATCGGCAGCTAAGTACCTACTTAATCTGATTTTAGGTGTTTCATAAAATACAAAATGAATATTTCAAGCGCCATTTCCTTGAAAGTTTTTAATATTGCATATATAGTGCATAAATACCTAGGTTAAGAAATGCTTCAATATGTTATAATGTTGATGAAATATATAAGGAAATATAATTTTTATATAATTATTCATTTTTGTGAAAACAGGATCTGCAACAGAGCTGATACAGCAGTCTTGCAAATATAGTTGTTTCACAAAGCAATGTACAGCTATTTGCATTAAATCTTAATAAAATATATTAGTAAAAGAAATGAATTTGCACGTGAAAACTGAGTTGGATAGAAATAAAAGCATTTCTCTTTTCAAATGAACTGTTATTGTAAGGTTTTTATGAATGAAATTCTACAAACGTTACATAAAATAATTTTTTTTTCTTAGTAAGACTTCTGAACAAGATTTTAACTGATCCTTAGGTAAACTCCTATAAGAATTCTTAATTAATTAAATTTTATAATGTTATGAATTATGCATTCTCAGACGCCATTTAAGAAAATGACTACAACACGAAACAGAAGTTTTTCAATTTTCCAAATAAATTTTAATTCATAAAGTGAAATACAAATTTTTGTACTTTTTAATAAGAAATGCTATTACTAAACAGTACCAGTCACGTGCTATGATTGATTTTGTTACTACTGTTCAGTGATGGGAATACCACAAACATAACTAAACATATGAGATTAAAAGACTGCCAAGAAACATTTCAAGACAATACTGCTTAAAAATAATGGCAACGTTGATTATTCTCGCATAGCCCAGCTGTGTGAGTTCATATACTGCCATGACTGAAAAACATATTTTTTTTCTTAATAACAATATGTGGTAATAATAAAATGTTAATTTTCTTAACATAATAATATGTAGTAGTAATAATCTGTTTTAAGCAAGCAATAATAATCTGTTTAATAATAACAATAACAGGTATAATCTGTTTAACGTCAGTAACAATCAGTTTTCATCGATAGCTTGTTTTTCCATGTCAGTGATTGTTTGATTTTCAAGAAGCAGCTCATAATAGATAATTCCATCTATGTTTCACACAAAATACAGCATTGTATTTCTTGATGAAGGTTTCATATGGTGTCATGTTTTCATCAGACAAATGTTCTAGACTTCTAAAATATGTATATTTCCTTATGTGTGACTTCTTGGACTTTGTCATTTGTGACTCTTCGGGGCACTGAATGGGTTGAACGAAGTTTTTCAGAAACATTTTCTTTCGTTAAATTGAGATTTTGCTCTATCTGTGCCTATAAATGAAAACTTCTTTATTTACGGATGAACCAATATAAGCAATCCTCGCTTTTCGACCACTGGCTTGAGATCCGCTTATTTGCCTCTTTCCATTTTTAACCATACCTTGACTTCTAATATCCTCTTTCGACGTGTTTTGCCATATTTAGTAAATTTAAAGGCAAACTTTTACTTATTTTACTGAACTTTTTTTTAATCTATAAATTATTTTATTAAGATTTTTCATGCATTCACAAATGATATAAATTACATTAGTTACGCTATTAGCCAATATAATACATTTGTAGGTTAAAATAAGATCGGCTAATACTATTTCGAACATTTTTGCATTTCTATAATAATCTTTAAATCTGTGACCTGTCGACTAAGCGAGGGACTCTTACACCGTTTCTAAACTTGACGTGTTAATGCATAAAAGCTGAACATATCATTCTGCAAAACGTTTGTCCAAAAAAAATGAAACGAAAAGGGCAAATGTAATAACAAGTAAGTTATTTCATTAACTATTTTAGTTGGTTGCTTTTGATCGAAATCGTTATGAACAGTCACCAGTAGTGTTAAGAATATTTATCATGCATATAAAACAATTAAATTAATACAGAATAGCAATATTTGTTGGTAATACAGAGTATACTGTTTATAAATTGTTATTAAATTAAAATCTTTGATGATGCCTAGATTGAGTAGAGCCAATGATTCACAAGATTTATTAAAAGATCCCATTTATTTAACGAAAGCATTTCATCAATAATGTTTTCTTAATAAATGAATGGCATGACTAGCTCCCTCACAAAAACATTTTATCACAAACAGTGCTACCAGACTATTAAAAAGAACTGTTTTTCGGGAAAGTTGGAAATTAACATTTCAGCTTAAATATAAAGTTAGAAAACAATGTCAATGAATCGATTATCTAAGAAATAATTACTGAAAGAACAGCAATAATGATTCACATACATTTGAGAACTATTTATTACAATCTATCTGCAGAAGTTTAAGAAATCATAAAGGATTTCACTATTAACTATGTCCTTGAATTCACATACACGCATTTGTTTGCCACATATTGAAAGTTTCAAATTTGTCTAAAATATATTTCAGCGGTTTGGAGTAATTAGAAAATTCGATATAAATTATTTCTGAGCTTAAACTATCGTTATTTTTCTTTATTTAAAAGAATTTAAATAATATTATCATTTTTCTTTCTTAAGTTGAAAGTTGTATACTTAATTCTTTAAAGAGAGAAAGTTGATTTTATTATAAAATTTCCTTGTTTTTCTTCATTCTTATCCAGAAAACTGATGTGATAATAAATACATCCTATTCAGTTTTAGATAATTTTGATTTCAAAAGATTTACAAAATCCTTCCGCGCATATTTGTATGGCCTGCTGTTTCAAAATATATCTAGGCAGGGGTACCTAACCTACACCTTCAGATACGACCTACGTCGTTTAAACAAAAACTGGGTAGGCATGAGACACTGAATTTGGAAATAAACACTGATTGGATATTCAATAGAAAAATTTACCAAATAAAATGAATTAAATATGCGCTTTAAAGTCAAAGATAACTAAAGAATGATCTTTCAAAGAACAAAAGGATTCAAAATTAGATTGAAATTGTAAAGGTCACATTAAGAGCAAAAATCATTTTATTCTTCTTTGTTTTCCTAAAGTAATATAAATAGGAAAAAATATGCAGCATTGATTGCATTTTTTTCAGATGACTTTTACAATAAATTTGAAGATCTCAAAAACGTTTAGCTTATGCATTTAAGTATTCATTCTTAGTTGGCATCAAACTTATCTGCAGATCTGCGAATAATTTGCCTAGAACTGCAATCAGATATGCAGTGTAAAGCGTTTTGTTTAAGTGAATTTTTAATCAACTCTCATTGGTATATTTTTAGAAGATGGAAAGAAAAAGTAAAAACGGACGACATTTTCAGACGAACGTCTTGAAACCACTTTTCGAAGTGAATATTACGACACTCAAACTATATATATATGCATTGCACATAGTTTGATTTTCCCCAAACTATCTGAACAATCACTTTAATATGTTATGCTCACATTTTCACTAAAAAATTAATTTTTAAATAAAAATGAAAGTAATTTTATACGACAAAATAATAATAAAAGTTATATTACAATCCTTAATAAATATTATATTCTGTACGTAGCCCCTGGCATAATTTTGTCTAGCATGAGCCTTTAGCTCTTTGTGCTACCCACGGATTTTGACAAAATAGACACACCTATGGTCCATTTGCGATATTTGAATTTAAGATGATCGTTTACCCGCCACTTCCAATTAAAGTTAGGAATTTCATCTTTTTTCTTTTTAATTTTCATCTTATTAGGAAAAATACAATTATCGGTCAATAGATCTAGGCCTATCCAAATGACCATGGCTAGATTCAGAAGTGGGCATCTTCGATGCATGAAATTCAAAGAGGGAGAAAAGACCTTTCCCTCGTGTGCCTGTTCCCTCCCTGCCTCTCCCGCTCACCTACTGGATTGTATAGACTTCTCCCTAAGACAGCTGTCGGCTGAGCAGGGCGAAATCTGCGATTTGCTTGTGCGGCAAGGTCTCTTGGACTTGGTGTAGGCTTTCCTGCTCCAAGGGAATTTGAAACAACAATAACACAATTATCGCGATAAAGAAAATTATATTGAGGACTTTTAGACATGTTCCCACACGGAATTGCTCAAGTATAATTTAGATATAATTTTACTGCACTTCCAAAATTCTAATCATTAGAATATAAGTAAGAATTCACCAAGAACTTATTTCGTATTTTTAAATTAATTGCTTTCAATTTCTGTGTTTTTTCTTTATGTCAAAAACTGAAAATAAATCAAATATCTCAACTTCTTATTGTTTTAACAATTTTCGGTTACAAACTTTTTAAACTACACAAATCTTTCAGTTTTAGCTCCTCAAATGTATCCGAAAGTTCGATGCAGAAAATAAGTAAATTTTGTAATTTATGTACAAAGGAATTTTAGATGTACTTATCCAGCATCCTCTTTTCATACTAGAATCACAGGTATTACTTCTTCGGTAAAATTTATACGGCCGAATATGACACAAATACAAATAAATTACCACATACAAATATGCAATACTAAACATATAAAAACATGCACTTCGATCTACTTAACTCAAATTTTTTAAATGAATCTAGAAAATAATAAACAATTTTAAGCTCAAATTTTGGAAAATGCATTGAGAAGGAAATTAATATTTATGTTGTCATTATGTTTGCGCAATTATTATTTTTTTTTCGTCTACCTTAAAAGACCTTTTTTTTTATCATTCTAAAATAAGTAATTCGAAATCTCATTCAATAAAAGTCCAGGAACATAAATCTTGCCTACTCGATTTGGTGAGGTGCACTGAAATTCAATGAAATACACTACATTCAATGAATACACAAAAAAGGACCATTTCCATGTTTTAATCGAAGTTTATTCATTTTCACCTTACTTAATAAATAAAGATTTTGTAACGTAAATAAGTGAATGCACTATATTGATGTACAAAAATAATGAGCTACAGAATTTGTATTTTAGAGCCGATGTTTTATTTATCTAAGTTCCCTGATAAATTACGCTGATTAAAACTTTTCCTGTATTTGAAAATTTATAAGGTGAACGAACCACTAAAAATGGAATGTTCAAGGATTGCAAATATTCTTTTTAATGTTTTCAGTACATTTCAAGTAAACAATTGCTCAGCCGGCCAGCCGGTATAGTGAGTAGGGAACCTGACTGCCCTAGAGATGGGTTCGAATCCAGGAGAAGGCATGGTTATAACTGTTCGTCCCTTCATAGGAGGCAACGCTGCCCACCTATTAGGTGCTTCCATAATGAAACGGCCATCAGTTCCGGCCTTTGTAGTGGCGCAAGGCTAATGGCTTAAAGCGTCCGACCATTAAAAAAAATATTTAGCATTTTATGAGGAAGATTGCTTTTCTATGAAATGGTCAAGTACCATTGATCTGAATGTTAATATGGAAAAATAACATTTTTCATTAGAGTTATGTATCACTTCTTTTATGTGATATAAATAAAAATTGAATCACTTTTGTTAAATAAAAAATGCATCACTTGTACTTATTACGCAAACAAGGCTAACAACAAAATATCCAAAAGAAGACGTTATCCCAAATTTCTCAAAATTAATTAATTGAATAAAGAGGGTCATTTTGTATTATTATTTTTAAAATGATATTTCAATAACCTTACGCTTCGGAATGTTTTTCAATCTAATCACTACTGCTCTATATGAAAGAAGTCCATTCTATTAAGTAAAATCGCTAAGCTAAAAAAAAAAAGAAGAAGAAAAGAAAAACCCTAAATCTGTTGCTTTTAATCCATGTCCAGGCTACTGTTGGTCTCACAATAGATGGGTTAGGAATTGTATCTCTTTAACAACAATACTGACAGTATGCCCAATGATAGTGACAGCATGTCTTGTCTTAGTGACATTGTTGACAGCAACGGAGACAGTATGTCTTGAACTACAATAAAAATAGTATGAACACTTCCATCAAACCTGGAAACAAAATCTGTTAGGCTCCTATGCGCCTTTTCTCATCACCGACTTTCGTGTCGATAGTGTAAGTGATCTTATTAGGAATTCCAGACCAACGAGTTCTTTATTAGAACTCGTTGGTCTGGAATTGTTTATTATTTCTTTCATTCCAGATTCCTTTATTAGGTAAAGCTACTGCAGTCTCAAAGGTATATGCCTTTTTGAAATGAAGCCCATCAACTAGGCTTAAATAAACTCCAAATCTCTGGGGCGGCAAAGATAACTCTACAAATGCTGTTTACTTGACATAACATGAAACAAGAAAAATGGCGGCATGTAATCCTTTTATACGTTGACAGCTGACGGAACACACGATAAGAATGAGCAAAACACCTAAAATGTCACCCTGGTTAAATTTAACTTCAAGGTGAGAGAAAGTACGAGAATGAATAATTAAACTCCAATGGAATCGTGACATCGTGGACGTTTGTCAACAAAAAATAAATACTGAGGTTGGCGCCTCAATCATGACCGCAGCTGCCGAGAAACATCTCTGAAAGATATAGACAAATGCGCAATTTGTTTAAACTCAACATTTCGATCTTTTCGAGAATCGTAAAAAGTTTTGGTAAATATCCAAGTAGATAAATTTCGCAAGCTTCCAGGGTTCCTCCTCCTCTCGCCGTCTTCCAACTTAAATTTGGTTTCTTGAAAAAGATACTAAAAGAAGTACACATATCTCATTCAGTGACACATCGATGCTACTCATAACACAGCAACAGGAATCGTTACATATAAATAACGCTAAGTTTAAAATCAGCAAAATTTTAACTTTGGTCTAAATTTAGAGGTTTAAATCTGAAAGTATGAGAATATCTCGTGACTGAAATAGAGAAGCTAAGACGATATTAGAGGTTTTAACTTTGAACATCCGGGTTTTATTTCTGGGTTCAAATAAGAGTCAGGTTTGCGTGCAAGCAAATATCGGAAAACGGCAAATAATGAAAGAAAACAACGCGGCAATTCGATTTTTCGGCAATACATAATATAAATATTAGATGAAGATTTTTGAGTAAACTTAATCACAGTTATTCAGAATATTCGAAGGCTCTTTTTGGTTATTAAATATTTTTTTCAAATTTTATACCTAATTTTAAAAAACTATTCATGATGGAAAATTCAAACCACGATCATTTTGGAGTCCAGTAACATAACGAAACACAAGAAAATATGGACAATCTACATTCTATTTACATGCATTACAATAAATACAGGAAATTTATTTTTAAACTGAAATCGTCACAATTTATATATTCCACATGTATGATTTACATATTCCATTAAATTCACTCCTCTTGTAAAACATATCTACTATAAAGTTTTCCGCAAATCACTGCCAATCTCAGTAGCTTCATTTTTTTTAGATTAGGACCTTTTATTCATAACACAAGCCCACCAGCGGCCGAGGGGTAAAAGCCGCTGAACACTGGTAGTTGGGTCCGGTTTTTCAGTCCCGGCAAACAGGCTGGCTGTATGGGCGTTTTCGTGGTTGTCCCCATGTGTAACGTGGATACGAGTCAGTTTCTCTTAAAAAGACCTCCACGGGGCATCCCTTCCTTTCCGTGTAGTGCTTAAGGGAGGAGCATGTAATAAGTAAAAAAAAAGTGCATAGGTGAAATCTTCATCTGCCCATCAAAATTAAGTGTTCTTTACCAACTCTGATAAGGTCATTTTAATCATCGAAACTTTGTTCATTAGCGCTGCGAAAAGCAGGAAAACATCTGGCCCATCAAGAGAACAACGTAAAACGTAAACCAGATTATTATTTCTGAAACTTTAATATACTGTAACGTCTTTCTCAAGCACTGGCGACTGACGTTAGGAGCAATAGATTCTTTCTCTTAAGATTATAAGGTTTCTCTTTCAATCTCTTAATCTTCTTGCTCAGCATATGCTGTGAAACCCTATGTGGAGGACAGTGAGCAAATCTAGGCTATGTCCTTTAGTGTTGAAGAACTACAAAGTAAGAAAGAGGGTTTAAAGTGACCCTTTAATTCACATAATTACAACTCTCCAACTTGAGAGTAAGCCACTACTTGGGCTGAACTAAAATAATATAAAATAAAGTGTGTTAACAATTCAAATACCTAAATTTAACATTAAGTAGGACGGCTAGGGAAGCCTAACTCTCAGTGAAATGCAATAATGCGAATTTCACTGGTAAGAACTAGTAATTGCAATTTGCCTATGAAGGCGAACTTTCAGTAGACAGAGGAAATCCTTGCGCGCACAGCCTTACGGCGATAAATCCAAGACTCTGTTTTTCCCCTCGTTAACTCCTGCCTTTAAACTGCTATCACATATATGCGATTTGCATAAATATCTCGCTCGCGCTAAATTCGGGCAGCAACTGAAACTTTGAGATATCGATAGGAAAGTTCAAACTAAAAATAACTTGGTTAATTAAAATAATGAATGCTACAAGATATGTATCAACATTGACGGTGATCATGTTGAAAAGTATTGAGCAACAAATCTTTCTATAAAAGATACAAGTAGCCAATATCTAAATTATTTGTACAAAATTAAACGGTCTTTCAAACAACATACATTATTTAAACGTACGTACTTTACTACTTATTTTAACTGCATAAATTTTCTTTTCAATATTATGTTTATTAATATTTGATTGTAATTTATTTAGTTTGACGTTTGAGAATGAAATCCTATATTTTATTCTTTGATTTTGTTTCACTATTAAATTAATTCAACAAAGAGATTGATACATAGCACAATTATTTACTAAATGGTATACACAAAATGATATTTTTTTAAAAAGCTTCGTATTAAATTAATTAGAAAACTGTAAAAGGAAAATAGAATTTGTTCTTTGTAAAAATTAGGATCTTGTATACGCCAGTCTTTTGAAGATTTATGAATTTTGTTTAAGACTGGAACTATGTTTCAAAGAAATGCAAGTTACATTCTGTTTTCGAAGATTAAAAAAAACCTAATTTTGGGAAGTCTAGAATCATGTTTTTGACGTTTAAAATCAATGTGAATAATCCTATTACCTTTTAGAATAGAATCCTTTTGAACAAGTTTACTTCAATGCGTACGTTCTTAAGAAAATTCGTAAATAATTTTCAAGGCATCTTCTACCCTAAGGGAGGTTTATGTTTGATAGTTGAAAATTATGCCATTATCTAAAAGTTAGTCGTTAAAGAAGGCACAGACCAGAAAAAAAAACATTGTAATCCCTTACGAACACGAGATAATTACGCTCGTTTTTTAATGTTTCACATCAGAGGTTCAAGTTAAATCGTTTGATTCAATGCAGTCATTAAGCCTGCTGGTAATATTTAGTTATTATTCTACTTCAAATTTCGCAGATTTCGGTTTTACAACAAGTAGTATGTTGAAGATCACATCAAAATGTACATCTTTGTTCAAAATACTTTCAGTTTTGATAGCAGCTTGTGAATCCTCGAAGTTTTTCTGAATGTTATTTAATCATTAATAAATTTTCTCAAGATAAGGTTTAATATGTAAAGTAATAATTTTATTAAAACTTTTGCCTTAACTAAGAATTTTTGTTTTACTTCGGTGAAATTAAAGAATGTTCATTTTTAAACCTTCATTTGTTTAAATTTTCTTTCTCCAGTTTGTCATCAGATAGGCCAATGGCCAATTGGATCTATTAACACTGCTCATAGGTACTGAGACAGAGATTCTTTCTACATGACGAAAAGACATTGAAGTTTATCTTTAAAATAAAATAGGTGTAAAAGCCCAACGTTAGGGATGTTATAAAAATATTTTGTCTGACACATAGGAATCGTCGTTTACAAAACCAACCGCTGTAGGTCATTTGGCAACAATACTTGGCCTACAGCCATTCCGTCGGTACAATGAAGTGCAACAAGGGCCTGTATTAAGTTCTTTTTCACCGATACGTAGTTTTAAAATTTGAGAAATGATTAGTACACTAAAGAGGAAGTAACGATCGAAAAAATAATCAATAATTGTAAATTTAAAAATGCATAAAATGACAAAAAATATGAGCGTTATGTTAATTTATACATCTTAAATATTTAATAATTCAGTGTCCTTGTAATAAAAGATCAAACTTTCATAAATGGTCTCTGCTGAAACCCAGGGAGATATGTAGCGAAATTTCCGAATTTAGATACATGTTTTAAAATTTTGCTTCCTTTCCAACATCACGCTTGCAGCAATCAGTATTTTCTACACCTGATAGCTAAGTAAAACACTGGTGCATCGTTAAAATAATTTTTCGCATATAAGTTAACTGCCAACGATAAGACTACATCTCAGTAAACCCTCTCGTTTATGTTAAGTTTAGATTTCCTATTAACATATGAATATTAAAAGAGAATAAATTCTTAACTATAATAAAAGGAATAATAAAAATAACTCAAAATCTAAATTATTTTGTCATTTTGTCTTACGATCATGAGTACTCACTTCGTCAAAAGAAAAAATTTTGGAGACCACTGTATTAGATTGCTTATTAAGCGGTAGCTTCGAAGGGCTACCTCACCTTAGGTGGAAAACCCTCGTAGAGAGCTTACTAAAAGAAACAAATTTAAAGTGATACGTTACATATGGCGAAAATAAGAGGAAAACCACACAGCCAGAACATGTTGCCACCGGTATCAAACTTGGAATAAATATCAGAGTTCATTCGTCTTATCAGTTGTCCAATATACTGTTAACATATAAAAGATACTTTTCACATAAAATGATGCTACTTATTGTAAAGTATCCTTGAGACAGTATGCGTATTCCTAATGTGATTCAACAGTTTTACCACTAGAGAGATTTATATTTATTTTCATTAAACAATTAAGTTCATACTTTCTTTCCTATAAGCCTTCATTCTCCTAATCGCCAATGCCAGAATATTTAAATTTGATATCGCGCGTGAAGGTATGCAAATTCTACCATTAGGAGTAAAGGTTTAAATACTAAGCTCTAGATCGAAAAGAAAGGAGTGGGCAAGCACTGTACCTTTGTAGCGTGAGCTTTTGTTTCTGCATTTATTGCTGGTTACGTGGCGTAACTGCTATTACTTTGTTACCATGAGACTTCGACACGGTTTTAGGTAACAGAATTATCTCAGACCTTTGGAAAAGTCTACTGTTGCGTTTTCTTTGAATCTTTGAATATCTTTGAATTTTAAATTTAATTCTTGTTAGATGAGTTACCGCCCGAGCTAGGCGTAGTCTGTTAGCGTCAAGTCGACGCATTATGAATTCTAAAAGAGTTAAATATTCTTTTAATCCTTCTCCTGTCTGGTTCCTGCACCTACTTCAGCTGTCACTCTAAAAGTTAAGTAACCAAACATTACAACGTTATCTTAACTATTTTGCCATCGATTGTATATCTTTCGTGTTTAAAAATCTTCCTTCCAAAATAGTATACTGCTATTAAGTTTCGTGAAGTATTATAATTGAACTTCTTCAAATGCGGCACATACAAGTATTCCCATACAAGTTATTTATTTTTGGGGCAACGAAAAGAAATCCGAAGAAGATTTACACTATTATGAAAGAGGGATACGAAAACATCACTCGGTCTTTTTTTCTAAGCAGTGCGTGCTATAAAGTAAGAGTTTCTTTTCGAAACCACGCACAGATTACGGAACGTTTTGTAGGATATGCTCTTTGCCTCTAAACAGCCAACCATGGCATTAAAAAAAATATGTTGATCTGAGTAACAAGCGCATTGTAGCGTTTGAAGCTTTGCATGTCAGCCGAGACGACAAGCCTTGACTTATAGATATAAAATATAGACAGATATAAAAATTGCGGATGCAGTGAGCTGAAAAATAATCTTCGTCTTCTTTCTTCTTAATCTCCAAGACGTTTCCATCACCAAAACTCTTAAGGACTCCGCTTAATGTACCACAATAACATCACTGCCACCATTCCGAAACCTCTCAATACGCACCCTGCCTTCTTTGCTGAATGACGAAATTACACTTTGCACACATAATTTCCATTTTATACAGTTGGTATTTAATCATCTCATTCTTGCTTTTAATAACATTTAAGGTTTCGCGTCCTACTTAGTATAATTTGACTTTTTTTAACCCAAAAGAATGTTAGCTCAGAAGGGCTAATAAGTCTCGCAAAGGCACTTTGCGCCAGTTCACTATAAACGGCGTATTACTTTTTAAATTGTTGCCACCAAAATTATCGCCTTCTACAATATATATCTAAAGAAATTAAAGAAAAGAATCTGCATGAATGTAAGTATGTTTCTCGTATTGTGTAAAAACGACGGTATATGGAGCCATCAAATTTTGAGAAATGTCGTCCTCCACCCGAACATGGCAACTGGAAGCCCGAGTTTTGAATTTCGAATTTGTTTGATTATCTATTTAATATCTTATAAAACTAATTAATTTTTTATTAACAAATTCTACGATTTGAAAGCAACAGTGGTAACACTGTTCGCAATCAAACATTTTTATCTTCAGCGCACGAAACTGTTGCCATTCGGAAAAATGTACGATATTTATCTTTCAATTTAAATTAAAGACTCGGGTCTATGAAGGTAATGTGTTGCCAAGCCGGAAATAAAAAACTTTTATCTTCCATGCGCCAGCATGTTGCCATTCAATAAAACCTAACATATTCTCAGATTTAATCTGGAAGGCTACTGAGTAATAA
This sequence comes from Stegodyphus mimosarum, assembly GCA_000611955.2. Taxonomy (NCBI): domain Eukaryota; kingdom Metazoa; phylum Arthropoda; class Arachnida; order Araneae; family Eresidae; genus Stegodyphus; species Stegodyphus mimosarum. The sequence continues at coordinate 235,454 of KK114328.1, forward strand.
ACTAAGCGATTTAAAAGCAAGAAACACAGTTTTTAAGAATATTTTTTTCTACTTTTTAATGTTATTGATTTAAATAAGCATGTATTAAAAACATGAGATCTATAATTAAAAATACTGAATATTTTTATAAAATTACACTAGCTGGACTCATCATTATACACGTTTTCTTTTTCCCTTTTTATAACTATTTCAGGCGGCTGTTTAAAGAAATATTATAGCGAATATCAGAATATGTATGACAATCTCTACCAACCTATTCTATCGCGGTTTCTAAAGATATGCTGCTTTTAAATATTTTGTGATTTTGCTGTTGAACTGAATTTTACGTGGCGCAAGTGCGAAAAACGTGGTATTTGATAAATAAAGTTCACACATAAAAAGTTAATCAAAAAAGACAAAAAAATTCATTTTGATAGCCATCTTACAAAGAAAACTGAATATTGATATGATGAACTAAGAAAAGACTGGAAAAAGTACATAAGTGTATGCCAACACATAACACTGCATGGAAAATTCTAAACAATCTGCTATGTGGCTTTTAAAATAAATTTTTGTGATTTTGCTGTTAAAGCAAGTGCGAAGAAAACGATGCTTAATAATAAAGCTAAAACGACAAAAAGAAGAGAGGATTGGCAGGAGTGAATGCAAAAGCAGACCGGCAGCCTTTTTATGTAACCGTTAAAATATGAAACCTTTCAGATATTTTTTTAAATCAGAAAATGTTAAAGAATCTTTTTAGTTCACAAAGTCCTACCTGGATCACGATTTTGAGATAAATGCTTTCTGAAAAAAATTCGAAGTCATCGTCAGAAGCCATGTATTGAACAAAATTCAAATTTCATCTTAGACATTTCCCAAGACTCAGCTTCATAGCTCCAAATCAAAACTTAAATGCATGTCGTACATTCAAAGAAGCTTCTGTTGCATTTCCTACAAAATTGCTAAAGATTTCATTTAGCTATTAATAACATGATTTGTTTCCTTGAACACTTAATTTAACTAAAATATAAATGCCTAAAAATTCAGAACTAATCTGGTAATTGCGATGAAAAAAATTGTATCTTTTTTCATCTATATGATCCCTGTCAGTTTATTTAAATATCCAGAATACCTATCAGCTGCAACGCGTTATTTTATCGCCCTTTTTTCTTGCTTCCCTGAAGATCAAAAACTCCGTTTAATTTTTCCGAAATTATTTCAATGGACTGTTAAAGTTTCTATTTCCAAACTTAATTACTCAACACTTCTCAACATATTTTCCATCAATTTCGATGCACTGCAGAAGATGAGACCATTGCTGATAACATTTGCTCAAGGTGAATCCTGTCCATTTGAACCTAAGTAGCAAATCTGGTTTAAGCTGCGCCTCCAGTTCCGAACCAGCTGATTTTGGGCATTTGCTGAAAAATCAAGGATTTTATGAATTGAGCAAATTATGAGGACTGACAAAGAGGTTGAAAACTGAGTAAAAAAATTTTTGTGAGTGTTTCAAACAATAAACGTTATTGGTAAAAATTGAGGCAGAATGACAGCAGGCAGAATAAAACGTAATAACTGATTTTCCAATGAAAATACCTGACCAGATTATCTTAATTATTTCTACTATATTTATTATATTAAATGGAATTTCCTGCTCATCCATGTAATTCGATATATTTATAATCGGATATTGTTCGGAGAACAGCCTTGACGCCAAAAAGGGCGAAACAGCTTATTGTGGTATAAAAGGCAATAGTTGTCATTAGATGACGTACTTCCTCTAGGGAGACAGCCATAATACTTTTCCCTTGCTAAGGGATTATCTGTAGTATTACTTATTATCTGTAGTATTTATTATTAGTATTTATTATTGTAGTATAGTAATTGAAGGAAGAAATAGCTTATTGTGGTAGGGCAGGCAGTGGTTGTCATTCGATGACGTACTTCCTCTAGGTAGACAGCCATAATACTTTTCCCTTGCTAAGGGATTATCTGTAGTATTACTTATTATCTGTAGTATTTATTATTAGTATTTATTATTGTAGAATAGTAATTAGTATTTATTACTGTAGTACTTATTATTGTAGTATTTATTCTGTTGTATTTACTTCCGTTGGCATGATGAAATGTCGCCCATACCCTTAAAGAAGCCAAGTTGGCGCAACCGAGGCTGTTCTCCAAACAATATCCTTAAAATCTTCCTTTAGATAATATATACTAAATTAAGGCACATTTAGAGACACTTAAGACACCCTTACATAATGTGCACAAAATTACAAAATAATTTCATAAAAAGGCATGCCAGTCTTTTAAGGATAGGATGATTGGTTTCGCTTATTTAATTTATTTGGCTACGGTAAAGAACGTGAAGCTGCGAAGAAAAAATAATTCCCAAATTAATTTTGCTGCTAATTTTCATACTTTTCATAATAACCAAATATTAAGCACATCCTATTTTTTTACCTTAAATTTTTTATACGATTGCTAACTTTTTTTTATAAAATATAAATATTTAGCCTAAAAATAATAGATATAATTAGGCAAAGATTAATCTTGTTGTCTTCTAGTATAACATGTTGATGATTCCTTCGTTTTAAGCTTATAAGAATTTAGAAAACATCTGTAGATGTAATTATAGATTTGTTGCTTATTGTTATAGCTTATCAACTTCATTTGATTTAATAAGTAATCGTGGATACGGTCAAGTGTATCAGTAATTGACTTAAGATCTTGACATCGTGATGATGCATGCCAAATCTACCTTGTTTAAGCCTTTCAATTCCAAAGAAAGCTCGGCTGGATATACTTCAAGTAACCTTATCCTTCGAAGCTATTATAGTTACAAACACATATAAATAGATCCGATATCTGACTTCGAAATCTCAGATTCAGGTTTTATTGAATATTATGGAATTTTAGAAAATTATAAAAGTGTATTTGTTACCATGTAACAAAAAGTAAACAAGCAATTAAAAAGTACTAATTATCTTACTAGTTACTCAAATTAATTACAGTCCTTGTCTTTTTTTAAGCTTCAAGCATTATATCAAGCTTTTGAATTTCGTCTATATAATATGGTTAGTGGCTGAAGGGTTAAACTTGAGAAACATTACTTAGATTTTATTTCCATCTTTGGCTTCATGAGATAATTCATAGTTGACATATGTGTAACGTAAGAATAGATGAATTTCCCTTAGTAAATCTTTCCCGAAGGCATCCTTCCTTCGATGCAGATAGTCTTCACATACTTTCAGTTATTTAGTAAATTCAATCTAAGTAGTCAATTAATATTATTTAAAAAACTTTTGTAATTAACAACTCGCTAGGCTAAAAATAGCATTTTTAGATTTATCTCGTTTTAATATTTGAATTCATTTATTTTGAATCTAATAAAAAAACAGATTTATGAAATTTGTTTTAATGTTACTTTAAAGCAAATAAAGTCTGAATCAAATGAAATCTAAAAACTGCACTATTTCCATTCATTTTATTTTTTATTTATTATAATCATATCCTCAAAAATCATTCTACAAAATGAATGAAATTTGCTTGACGTGAAATAAAATGGTGAAATTTCTTTTAGAAAATTAAAAATTTTATATTAAAGTACATTCTTATACAATTAATGATAACATCTAATAAAAACATTCCTGGACTATATAATACACACACACACCCGCAAATGTAAATTACAACAAGTTAGCTTTACGGCCAAAAGTTTTTTGGATTTTGACACCAGAGGGCATGGCCTCTCTAAAAGAAGAACAGGACGCATTCTAAACTATTAAAAGACTATAAAATTATATTTTTAGCTACAGTCTCAAAAATATTCCCCGGTTTATGGATTTAAGCATTATAAATCCAGAAAAATTATAATTTAACTTAGTTTCTAAATGAAAATTTTTGATAAATATTTTTTTGAAGTAATATAAGACCTAGTAACATTACAAGAGTAATCAAATGCACATTAAATTGATAGCTACGGAACTGCATCCAAAAATTCGTTGCTTAATGAATTTTAGAACATTTCGAATTCGAAGAGACATTGAGGATAATTTTTGAATATTCATCTGCAGATATGCAAAGCAAAGTATACTTTCAATTCAAGTTGGAATTAATTTAAATTTTTCTCTTAATAATTAAATGAGAAAAATTTATTTAAATATTCATCTTAACATGCAAATTACATAAAATATTATCAACTATAAATTAGTCATACATACTAATCTCAAAATCTTAATATGAAGGTAGTATCATATTATCATATCAGTGACCTAAATATAAGCTAACTAACGTAAGAAGTTAACAAATATTTTCCGTTTACATTTTTGTCGTGGATGTAATAATATACTAATAAATAAATTGTTAGCCTAATAGCGAACGACTGCGATAACTTTCCAAACATAACTGAAATGTCACACTGACAGATAACCTTCATCTCTCAGCCACAATTGATCACTAAGCAAATTTCTCTAATAGTATAATAAGAAAAGCCAAAATAACGGAGAGAAAATTTTAAAAATTTTCAGTTAACACACTGCTTGCCACTGTATACATGATATTTATTGCTTGGACGATACGTTTATTGAATGTTCTAAAGTAATCGGCACATGCCAAAAACACGAATCTGTAAAAATCACTGTTTCAGGAAGAGGGAGGGCATTAGAAGTTTTGACATTGTTTGATTTTGATAAAAATCGAGTTATGACCTACAAGAGAAAATAATATTTGTAAGTACTTAATAGAATATACATTTCTTGTTTACAGAAGCGTATAGCACCGGAAAAACTGTTACAGAAATCAATCAAAACACACTTGTGATTCTGATATGGTCCAAACGTGTATAGATATTATATTATTATTCCTACATTCGTACAATTAAAAATCTTCACACCACATGATCAACTGTTACTGGATATCAGCTACCACACTTATGACAAGGAATGCATCAAATACCATCTCCCTTATAAATTTTAATAAAACAAAATACCGTGCATTAACTTTTCTCAATAATATCTAAATGTAAATGGGCATGCATAATTATTATAATTTTAATTTCCTTCACTGATTGAAGGACAGAATACATTTAACAGCCGATTAAATGAAAGAGTCATTTTATTTGTACTTTATGAATTAATATTATATTCATCCTCAAAGTTTCAAGATAAGCATTTTTGTTCTAAGTTATATTTATAAAATCATTTAAACCATCGAATAAACATAGGTATGTAACACACATATACTGAAACAGAAATCTATAATCAAATTGTCAAATTCAGATTATTTCAACTTTTTAAAGATATACTCAGATATAATATAATTGGCACTAATTTTACTGTAAAAGCTGCACTTACCCGAGATTTCGCATAAGGTTTTTCAAAAATTGAGAAATCACACAGACTAAATTTTCTTCCGGCACTGCAAACTAAAATGTGTGTCGGGCAGCAGGGAGAGCGCGATTTTTTGCAGTTCCCACCAAGACTAGGCTCTCTTCTCGACTGTTGTATTTTTAGACCACCCGTTAGTCAAGAGATGACTCTAGATCGGATATCCAGGGCCATTTTTGGAGCACGCGCCCGCCCCCCTATACTGGCGTAGGCCTCGTTACGCAATTGAAAGGAAGGGAAATCACGGTAATTGCACAAATTGTACTGAAATTTGCATTTATGAGATCACCGCAACGGCGTCATTAGATATTAATTGGGGACTTTGTCAGATGTGCTTGTCTTTCAACTCCCCCTCCTCCAAAGCTTGAATTGCAGCTTTGATGATACATCCTCTGAACAACTAACGATTTCCGATGATTTTACAACCTCGTTATCTCATCCAATCTGATCTCATGACACCTCCTGTAGCAAATTATCCCGAATTCTTGGCATATTATATATCTTTATACACTTTTGTAGACAGAAATATTTATGGCATTCCATATTTCTCTGTAAAACTTAAGGAATTATAATTATCAGTTTTTGACGCTTAAAATTGCTTTCTTCGAAAAATCCAAAACTTCCTATTTTCAGTTGCTCTGAATTTTCATGTTTGTAAAATATGATGATATTAATTTGTGTTTATATATTTAATTCATCTTTTAAAGTTGACAGCAGCTTCTAGGAAAATCTTACAGTGATTCGTGTACATTTCATAGAACTTAGTTTCTGAATAAGTTCCCACAATTTACTTCGCAAGCAACTTTTTAGTTTATGAATACAATACGGCTATACATAAAGTTAAATGTTTTAATGGTAGTTATATAAAAAAAATAATCTTCAACTGTTATGTGCGGGTCAGAGTGACCAGAGTAACATATTTTATCAAATGAAAATAAAATACTTATTAACCAGCGAGCCATTAAAAGTGTCTTGGTACTTTCCTCATTTCCGATGAAACTAATACACATACTTTACCGAAAAATGAAATTAATAACAATTTCCATTATCATTTTATTTTTTTCAAATTTGACAGCTGCTTCTATGAGACAGCTTAAACTGATTCGTGTACATTTCACGAAACTCTTTAGTCTCTGATAGTCTTTAGTCATTCCTATAATTTACTTCGCAAGAGAATGATTAGTTTACGAATACGCTGGTCCCATGCATAAAGAATCTCAATTTGTTAGCGGTAGTTAAAAATCTCCAACTGTTGTGGGCGGGGCAGAGTGACTAGACTAACATATTTTACCAATTGGTGGTATTTATTTACCGGAGAGAATCAAAAGTCTCTTAGTAATGCTCGTAAAAAGAAAAAAAAATATTTAGTACGCGCAGAAAGTTATAACTACTGCACCAATCAATATACAAGATTTTCCCCTGAGCCACGGAAAGAAAGAAATTGATTATGGAAAGCTACAACTGAGGTTATCTCGCTGAAGGCCTTACAAAAAACGTGGCGCTAGGTTAAACATAAGGGAAACTATGAAAATATTCATGCGGATATTGGAGGTTGAACTTTATCTCAAATCATAGTACTGTGTGGTTTCATTTCATAGACCACAGGATAATCTATATATATAAAGAAGGATGTCTGTCTGTGCGTTTGTTCACGATTAACTCAGTCACTGCTACAGCTATCGTCACCAAACATTCTACAGTTCGTTTCTGGGTCCTGCAAAAGGTCGACGTCCACATTTTTCAAAAAAAAAATAGCTAAAATCAGATATATTAATTAAAAGCTCTGAAAACTCAAATTTTCTCCCTCATTTTTCTGAGTGGCGAGAGTCTCGCACGCTGGAGATAAAAATCTGCTTTATTTCCAGAAGTGTTGCCACTACTCGCCTTCAAATCGTAGAGTTTGTTAATAAAAAATTTCTAAGCTTTACAATGAAATAAAAATAGCATTTCCAAACATTAAATACATTATTCTCGATTCCAAAATTCGCAGGAAGCCAATTCGATTGTTCCCATCTTCGTAGGACTTTAATCAGCCGAAATATTACTTAAAAACCCCGAAAAAACTAATTTTCATGCTCCTTTTTCCGAGTGGCAACAGTTGCGGGCGTTGAAAATAAAAATGCTTTGTTGCTGCATCTCACTTTCAAATAGTAGAGTTTGTTAATCAAAAATTTTTAAGTTTTACAAAATCTATCTATCTCTCTCTCTATATATATATATATAAAGAAGAATGCTTGTTTGTGTGCTTGTGTGTTTGCTCGCTTTTTAATTTCTGATCAATTATGATATATGTTTTAGCACATTTAATAGACTAAAATTGAATGTAGGTGAAATATTGGATGGAACTTGAGCTTTTATGACCATTTTTTAGAATGACGAAAATCATTAAAACCTGCGTGCTATTGTTCATGATAGAGCATTAGTTTATTTCTCTATCGAAATTTTTTATGCGAGTTCCATATCGCATCAGACCGAAAACTGTATGACTATGAATCGTATTTTTTGCATCATTATTAGAGAAGGATTACAGCGGTATTGTTCTCTCCGTTATTAGATACATTACTCTCAATCTACACTCACGTTTGTGAAAATTGCAACACCATGAAGGACTTACGCGAGTGAGCTGAAATTTTCAGGAAATGCAAAGTAGCGCATGATATGCAAATGATTAGAATTGCAAATCCGTAGCGCATGCGTATGCTGAGCAGCGCCCTCTGAACGGCTGATGGATCCGAATAAATAGACGGCTGTAGCGAGGCGTGTATGGTTATCGGTGGTTATCTGCTAGTGGTAAACGTTAACTCAATCTGTACTTATGCCTCGTCGACGAAAGAGAGCGAGATTTGAACAACTTACAGAGTTTGAACGAGGGAGAATCATCGGCCTTCGTGAAGCTGGATTGTCGTATCGTGCAGTAGCCTCTCGTGTGCAGCGTAACAGCAGCACAGTGATGCGCGTTTGGAAGCAGTGGACGGACGAGTGTCGGACAACTCGGAAATCCGGGAGTGGACCCCGAAATGTGACGTCAGCTCGCGATGATAGACACCTGGTCCGCATGGCGCGGACGGACCGTACAGCTTCCTCTAGACAATTGGCAGCACTGTGGTCAATAGCTACAGGTGTTTCATTGTGTGCTTCATCAATTCGTAGACGTCTGCTGCAGTGTGGACTGCGCGCACGGACTCCTTTATACAGGATCCCCCTAACGCACGACCATCGCCGCCTGCGGCTACAATGGGCCAATCAGCATAGAGACTGGCGTGCTGATTGGCAGCATGTCGTGTTTTCTGACGAATCCCGCTTTAATTTGTGGTACCATGATGGCCGCATTCGTGTCAGACGCTATGCCGGTGAACGCCACCTTCCGGAGTGCATTATCGAACGCCACAGTGGACGAACACCCGGAGTTATGGTCTGGGGCGCCATAGCATATCATAGACGATCTCAATTGCTACGAATTGTGGGCAATCTGAACAGCAACCGGTATATCCGTGAAGTTCTACAGCCCGAAGCTGTTCCCTTCCTTCAAAGCTTGCCAGGCGCTGTATTTCAACAGGACAATGCCCGCCCTCATACTGCTCGGATTGTTAAATCCTTCTTTGCAGCGCAGCAGGTACAGCTTCTTCCTTGGCCTGCGTGTTCCCCGGATATGTCGCCAATTGAACATGTGTGGGATGTCATTGGTCGGCGTCTTGCTCGTGATCCTCGTCCTGTTGCGTCTGCAGACGAACTTTGGGTACGCGTACAAACGATATGGAATGCTCTTCCTCAGTCAGACATTCAAACTTTGTTTGACTCCATGCCATGTCGTGTAGCAGCACTTATTGCGGCGCGTGGTGGCCACACAAAATACTGATTCTGATCTCTTGTGCTCGTTTGTTTGCTTTGAACATTTAATCATTTATTTGTACCACTACCACTCAACTGTGTATTAAATTGCATTCAATTATGACGATTCCTTCTTGGTGTTGCAATTTTCACAAACGTGAGTGTATCTTAACTGGCATCTGATACTTCCGCTAGTTGAAAATATAGTAAAACGGTGAATATATACACGTATAGGTATGGAAAAAGCACCAAATAACGAAAGCGTCTCGGTGCCTCAAGCAACTGTTTTAGAAAATTCAGATTCTTTTCCTCTGAGTTTTAATTACTGTATAATAATATGAAAAGCTATAAAACTAGTGATTAAAAATGGGGTAAGAAAGCTAAGAAATTTTTATCAATGTGCGAAAAGGTTACGCAAAGTATTAAACATTTTTCAGTACTTATCTATCTTCTATTTGTATAAAAATAGACTACAAAATGGCAAAACTGTATAATAAACCTAGATAAGAATATGGAAAACTGGCGAAGTAATCTCGGTGCTTCAGAGCAGAACGGCTTCCTTTTACTCGGTGGAATCATCTCCAAAATACAACATAACGGTACAATGCAATTACCACAGTATAATCACAAATAAAATAAAATGAATAAAGTAAGAAAAACACCATTAAAACAAATTAAAGATGAAGTGGAAGCAATACAGAATCCTTTGCACAAATAAATATATGAATGGGATGCATTAAATAGATGAGAACAATTGTATCATGGAAATGAATGAGAGAAAACTACAGGCAGCTTTTCCACCAAAATGTGTTTTTCAAAACGCGCCCTGGAATCAGATCAAAGAACTAAATTTAATAAAAATTATTTTATAAATGCCAGGCAACTGACTGCTTGATCAGTAGACTTCTAATGTTTTTAAATATTACTATTGAAATGAATTAATGCAGAGCACTCGTTCTAATAATTAGCCGGGAGTTTTTACTTCCTTGTACGAAGTAAAGGAAGTATTGTATTTGCGCAAAATTTCGGTTTTAAGATTTTAAAGGAAATATCCATTTAGATTATTTTTTTGCGTGACCTCTGTACTGATGGAAATAATAAAGGACTCTTCATTACTAAACGGATCGTAAAATAGATTCAACATGGAATTTTTTGTGACATCTGTGTGTACGTGTGGATCTCGCATAACTCAAAAACGATTAGTCGTAGAATGTTTGTCCATATAATTGCTATAATACTTAGCTCTGCACTTCTCTTTTTTACTACAATCGGCAATACCAAAAGTACATACATATATGGCCCTTTTACCCGGCTTGAAAATCCTTATCCGGCCTTTGGTAATTCCAAATTTAAAACAAGAGTCATTTGTGCCAAATAAGGAATTTTAACTTTTAATGTGGTCTCCCAGTTCTTATGTTTGGGAAATATTATACTTCTTATGAAAAACTAAAAATACGAGAAGTTTGACTCTCGTACGACAAAAATTGACCTGAATTGAATTAATTCCAAAATCTGCAGTTTTTAATGTCATTTTAACTTGCCTTCAAGAATCGGTTAAGTTAGAATAATTCAAAGAAATAAGTTTAAATAAAGTGCAGCAAACAAATGTGCATAATTTAATCGACGTACAAGGAACTCATGTGGTGTCCACATCAGATTTTTTATAACTGTTCTAGGAGAATCCATGCTTCTTGAAAAGTCGGAACATATTCCCCTTTGTATCCGGTAAATGGTTTCCTTAAAGAATTCTGTAATGTGTTTTATGTTCAACTATATGGGAAAAAGCTTACTTGTGCAAAAGGCGATGAACGTTATGCATTTTAGCTTTTACCAGATTTAAATACTTGTTTTAATTTAGTTTAACTATTGACAAGAAATCACTTAAAGATATTGTAGCCATTTAGTAGATGTATTTTCTTCAGAAGTCTTTGACGGAGTGTAGAATATTGATTAGATTTGGGATATAAATAAATCCTTATTTGAAAATCATAAAAGAAAGTATCTTTTTCAACTTACTTATCTTTTCGTGATCTATTCGATGTATTTATTGCTTTGGTGCTTCGTTAATTTTTGTCTTTATTAAAAATAACGTTGCTTATTTTGCTTATTTTGAATTTCAAAACGCAAATTTAATAATTCTCCTGCTCGTTTGAAAAACAGAATAAGACATTTCTCTTTAGAAACAGCAGGAGCAGACATGGAATCAGAGCTCATTCACATGCGTCAATTTAAATGAGATAACTTTTAATTACTACAATAAACGATAATTCGGTTTCCAAATTGCGAGTTGCTGCTAAGTAATTCTTCTAGATTACTTTAGAATACTTTTTAAATCGATCTAAAAGCATGTAAACAGCCTTTGTATACTATTACTGTTGACAAGATAATACACTAAAAAATTGGATTTCGGTCTTTCAGGATTTCATCCACAAGATGACGAACCAACATCATCATATTGAATACTTAAGAGAGGCTGTTCTAGAAGTAATTAATAGAATATCTGTTGAGGCAATTCTGATATATACAGAGGGCAGTAAGAATGAATATGGACATACTGGTAGCGGAGCTTTTGTTAAATTTGGAATGGCAAAAGTGCCTCTCACGTGCAGAGAAACCGATCCGTTTTCAGCTCTGAATTGATTGTTATTGTTATGGCTTTGGATTATGTTTTGGAGCATCGTTTATCCGGAATAACCTGGATCCTTACGGAGAGTCAAAGTGTTATCCGATACCCAGATAAATGGAGAAATATTTGAGACCTGAGAGGAATTAAAGCTATTGAAAAACTCAAGACCTTGTCCCAGTCTTCTGTCCTCCATCTACAATGGATATCATCTCATGCATATCTAAAATATAATGATATAGCTGATAGACTAGCAAAGGAGGGTACTTCCATGCCTCGACTCACTCATGGTATCGTGTTACAGGTCCTGGTACTACTATTGGTTTCAAAGCTGACAGGAGGGCAAAGCGGCTCTCGGTTGACTTCATAACATTTAAGGACTCTCAGGTATTCCCATGGTACTAAAGCTTTTACTACTTGCGCCAAATGTAAAAACCATGAAGTACTTCGTAACAGGTAAGTGTTGCCTTGGTGCATGAAGACCTGCTGAAGAGACCTACTTTCGTGTTGGAAGTTATGAAGACGAATGAACTTATGGATCTGATATGACTCAAACCAGAGGGATTAGTAAGAAGAAGAGGAAGACATCAGCATAGTTATACTACTTTTATCCACTTAATTTTGATTAATGTTCCATCTGAATATTTATCATCAGTTACTCTCTACATCAAACTAGCAACGCACCTTTCATACTAACTTCCATTTTCGAGCCAATTCTAATTAAACCCTGCTGTATTCTATCTATGAATAACTATGCTAAAAATCTCGATGCATTGACATTTTTTGCTGAACAATATACCTTTTGGTGACAACCTACTTTTTCCCCGTGATGCCGAATTAATTCCAAATGGAACAAAGATTATGATATAGTGTATAATTCTAATCAAATCCGAATATTGATCTTACATTTAATAATTAATAGTTCTATTGCAACAATAATCTGTTATACTGAACAACCTGTAACTGATAAAGAACGAAGCAAAATAAATTGTTGAAGCTGTTGTTATTAATAGAAATATATAATCATTTACGATTTTGATATGCAGCGTGAGTTATGGTATGTTTAATATGATAAATGAAAATACTTAATACATATTTCACAATTAATATATTTAAAAGTTTGATTTTTTTAAAGCATAATATATAATACTTCACACTTTGACTCTTATTATTACATTTTTAAATCAATGCAAGAAAAACAACTGAGACTTAACTATTGGATTATCAAAATCTGTTTTTAGTTTGAAACTTTTCAAATAAAAAAGCGTTAAATAAAAAAGTGTTTTTCATTGGCAGTAATATTGCTACATACGATTTGTTATTTAAACAAATATACTGCTGATATTTCAATATTCTATTGGAAGGTCTATGTTAATTTTCTAACAGTTATTTTTAATTTTGAAATTCTTTCCATTAAATTCTTGTTTACCTCTTACAACGCCCTAGCAGAATGAATTTTTAGTATCGCGTTTCATGTAAATGTGGTAGAAGGAGTATTTAAGGAAGGTTTAACTCATTTCTACAGAACAGTTTAGGCGTCCTTAGTGGCACGTGCTTGCTGTCAGGCTACTTCTTTGTTACGCTCGGCCGTATTGTGCCTACCTACTGATATTCGCCGGTCAGTTTAATTAAGGGCCATCTACGTTAGGCATTTGGGCATAGGTGCGGCTAAGTGAGTTTAGTTCAGCATTAGATCAGTTTCTTATTTTTCTTGTCTTGAGTTTAAAGCACGAGTAAAGGCTTTCCTGTAAACCCAAGAAGGGGGCCGACTGTTATTATTCCTTTGAGTGAATAATAGAGTATTTTAATCTTTCTCTGGATTTTTGTCCTTTACACACTTGGACTCAGCGATAAATAGCTACGCAATTCGATAGGTTCCAATACGTCTTCTAGTTTTTTGCTGCAAAGTAGTTTATAAAATGAAGCACGGTTGGTTGGCTTTAGACTTGGATTAAATTCCATTAATATTTTTATGAAAAATGACATGTGGTCTTTTGAAAGTGTAGGCAATTAAAGGTTTAATGACCGCTTAGATCTAGTCTTCACAATCCTTAAGAAATCTAGAGGCAAGTGTGACAAGTACGATTTCACTTCACGTAAATCATTATGCAATTTTTGCAATCATTATGCAAATCTGCAGTTTATAAAATGAAGAACTTTGGAACTTGGATTAAATTCGATTACCATCTTTCAGGAAAAATGATACGTGGTCTTTTGAATGTGTGGGCAATTAAGGTTTAGTGATCGCTTATATCTGGTCTTCACAAACCTTTTGAAATCTAGAGACAAGTGTGAGTATGACATTATATAGATATTGCAATTTGAGGTTCCTGTGAACAGTAGTGTTCCAAAGAAAATATAGAGCATTTAATACTAAACGTACTGCCTTATTCTGAATAATATGCAGGTATTCCCTCTTGATATACGCCAAGCAATCTTAAGATGCCCGAAACGTGATCCGGGTTTAGTGATGTATACAAAATTCTGTGGTGAATTTCTCAGTATTTATTATACATACGGACTCCTTTACAGTAGAAAGTTATTATTATAAGAAAATTTAATTACTAAGCAAATTATTGGATTTCTCAAACTTGAATTCGTTCACAGCATCTATATTAATGCAAAAAAATGTATTACGCAATTTAATTTCAGAATTCTAGCCTCTTTATTTTATCAGACGCAGTCAGACGCGTGAACCGCGAAGTTTCTTTCTGCTGTTAAAAAAAAATTCTAATGGTTTTTGGCAAACGCGTCTTTTGGCAAAAGTTTTAAACATCGCGAAAAGATCTCATACGGATGAGCGAAACTTTCCATCTGCTGCCTTCTAGCCTTTTTTGGCAGAAGCAACAGAAGAAAGAAATTTGGATCCTAAATTTAAAGAATGATCAGCGCTTGAATCATTTTGACGTTCTGGTACAACATGAAAAGTATCAAGAAATTTAGAGCTATACAAAGCTCTTTGTTAAAAAAAATTTGCATATATGCATTTAATGAAAATTTCGAAAACAATTTTTGTGCATTTCAACTAACAATTATCTAATAAAACACGAAAAACAAAAGAAAAAAAAACAAAGTATAATATATAATAGATACAAAACGTGGGTGTATTCCGCTGTACGTATGTATGTAATGTATGCAGTAAATCAAAATCAGATAAAAAGTCATAATTTATATTTCTGCGTCCATTTTTTACATCATACGCATACAACGTTTGTATGCTTGCTTTAGGAAAAAAATACTTTTTTGCATATTCTTGAAACTTTCTGCTGTCTTTTTTCAGCTGTCAGCTTATATTTTACCTTAAAATTCAAGCTGTGATCATGCATAGTTCTACAATTTTAGCAAAACCTTATTTTATAAACTCATAAAAGGCTACGGACATTATTTTGAAACTGTTATTATAATATGCTATTATGACGTTTAAAGGAAAGCTTCTTTTTATTGGGTGGATGGACATTATTTCAAAACTATACTATTTAAAGTAATTCTTTTTATCCGTTTAAATGAAACTATAAGAGAAAAGGGTAAAACTCTGCACAGAGTAGAAAAGTAAAACAAAACGAAAAAAAATCTGACGTGTACACCACATGACTTCCTTGTACGGAATATTAAATTATATGTATTTTTCTTGAATTTCATTTAAACTTATTGGATTGAATTAAATCTACTTCGTCGATAGCGCATAAACAACAATAGAATAAATTCACTCTTTAAAAGTCACTGTATTTGTTTACATAGCGACTCTGCCGCTATGTTCACTTAACAGCGTTACATCTCATTCATTTTATAATTCAAAATGGTCAAAATTTATGTCATCTGAATAATTATCTAATCGTTGCCACATGTTCTGTTCAAATACTATAATAAATCTAAAACGATGTATCAAAGAAATTAAACATACGAAAAAAAAGAAAAGGAAAGGGAAAAAGAAACAGTTTTTTCACAGACGATTCAGTATTTCTCTTTCAATTAATTCAGTTCTCACTTCGCGACAAGGCAAAAATACACAAAATATATCTATATTCAAAATTATGAAGTAAATAATAAACATTTATTTCCTCGAATAAATTCCAGAACGGATTAAGCACGATTTAATCCGCAATAATAAAAGAAGGCGTTTTCTTAGTTTTTGCGAAACTTACATTCTCTAGATTGGCAACAAATTCACTAAAGTTTCAAATGTATACAAATATGGCCGCTATATAAAAATAATTAGGCTTAGCCGCCTTTAAACAACTTTTAAATTGTTGATAATTCCATAACTATAACATTCAAGTTAATTAAAGGCATAAAAACCTTCACCGGAAGATAAGAACAACGTAATTCAATCATTTTTAAAGTAAAAAAATGGACAAACATATAAGAATAAAGAAACTGAGCTCAATGAGCCAAGTAACAGAATGGATATATATATACATATATTTATATGATTTTGGTGCGGCAGAGTGCAACCAAAATAGGAGGTGCACATCTACATGTTATAGCAGTCCTATATACAAAATTTCAACGTTCTGAGGCTATTTGTTTTTTAGTTATGCGAGATACATACATACCTACGTACGTACGTGCAAAAGCCATGAAAACAGTGTCTTCTGAATCCATTTTAAATTAGTTTTATAATTCGTTTTAGTCTTTATTCTGTCCTTACGTACATCTGTCACGCAAAAACATCGTTAAACTGCATTCGATAACGGTCAAAATTGATATTTTCGCTGAACTACGATACCCTAAAATTTTCAAAATTACAATACTTTCTTTGCGGGATACATAACATGCATACGTACGTACGTATGCACTTACAAACACCATGAAAAAATTCTCTTCTGAATCCATTTTAAATCAGTTTTATAATTCGTTTGGGGAAAAAGAGTCCTTTATTCTGTCCTTGCGTACAGATGTCACGCAAAAGTATTGTTAAATTGCATTCGATAGCAGTCAAAATAAATATTTTCGTTGAAATATGATACCCGAAATTTTTCGTGATTACAATACTTCCTTTTTCCTTCGTACAAAGGAGTAAAAAAGAAAACCTGAAGCTAGAACCTTAAAATGTGAAAGAGAAAACGGTAAACGGAATTAGCAGTGTTTTTAACTTTAAAAAACTTTTTTTATTTGTTTAGAACAGTTATCTGACATAAAACAAATTGTGTTTGTAGTATCTGCCAAAGAAAAAAAAAGAGACAAAAGGACGAAATTTCACTCCTTCGCATTATCTCGGTTTTGCCTAGTTTTCAACAAAAATAAAATAGAATAGAAAACTTGCACCAAAAATAATGCAAAAGTAGACAAACGTTTAAAATAAAGTCAGTAATACAAAATAAAGAAACATAATGCTTTATAATTTATTAATCATTACAAATCGTTCAAAAAACACACGCTGTTAGACTTTCCTTTGTGTCAAGGTACTACTGAATATTGTCTCCATTAGAAGAGAAACATATACCTCACTATAGAATCCAACCTTCAGTTCCTTTTCAGAAACATTTATAGGCGAACTTGATGCTTTCCACTTCCTGACATGCTTTCAGCGCTGGTTTCTCCTTTTTAAATTTCATCATTTCACCGTTTTTATCAATGATATTCTCTGCATAAACGTCCTATAGCCTTTCGCAGATATCGGACAGACTGATAGTAGGATTTTAGCATTTCGTATCCGTTGTTAACTTGTCATGAAAAAAATATTATTATACGTTTGTATAGAAAAAGAATCTGTCCGAACCTCTGCGAAGTTTGTATGATCTATGTCAAAAAATAAAAAAATGTTGCCTTACTTTCAGTATAAGGTAATATTTTATTCAGATACATTTATTTGGTGCCAAAATTATTAATCTTTCATACGTGAAAAGAAGAAGAGTTACACAGATACTATAATTAGGAATTTGAAAATTAGTTACATGAAGAATTAAGTGGTATACTTTGGTTTATCAATTAGGGCTTATTATCCTTTATTAGGATTGGTGTTTACTTATATTTATTCTAATAGTTTGACTAGCAGTTGTGTTGAATATCGCATTTTAAAATGCATTTTAAATCTTATACATAAATTTAATTGCTTTAGACGATAATAAAGTAAGTTTTTTTAAATCCTTAATTTTTAATACCGAAATAATCAATACCACTTTTCTTAAAACACTTACCTTATATAAAATAAGACAAGCAAAATAAATTTATGACATACTGTTTGACTAAAGCTATTTGTAGCTTAACGTTATAAATATTTTATTAAAATTATTAAATAATATTAATTATTGTTATTTGATTCTACATCTGTAAATAATTTTATCGCTATTATCTTATTATCCCCAACTGCATTTGAGTTTCTTTGACCTGTCTGAAGAATTCTTCTCCCTCCAAACATAAGGGAAAATACAAAAATTAAATTGACAACTAAAATATCAATGTCATTAAATTACGTACAATGCATTATCATTGATAGTTATGTAAGATGAAATCAGAATTTTAAAAAATCTGACTACTCGTGTTAGACTGAAATTAATCTTTTTCATCTCTCGATGAAAAATATATAACAAGGTAAACTCTCATTTCCTTTTTTTATTCTTTTCCTTTTTAAAATATTCTTTACAACATCTCTGTTTTTTTTTGTAGATGTTTCATACTGGGGCTTAAGATTCATTTAGCTATATCAATCAAGTTATACATCAGGAAATTAGCGGCAGTCTGGATTTCTGGAGATCTAATCAGGACGACTAGAGTTCGATTGCACTTGAACGGCTTTAGGATGCGGTAGGTCTGAAAATGAAACATAACTGTCCAGAATCCTTTTCTTGCCAGAAATAAGACATTTCAAGGTAGGGTTGGTGAATTAAGAGGCTACCTGAATAACTGTTATTGCTCCTTGCGTGTGACTGACACTCCGAAAACCACCCCATGAATCACTGGCGTGGGGAGGAATGCAGAGCCTTGCCAGAAATAGCCCTGTTCTAATAATCCTGAGTTTAACCGGATGAGAAAGTACAAGGCAAAATCGTAGTAAGAGCTTAGCATCGCAGGAAAAGGTAAGTTATTACAGCATATCAATTAAAATAAATAACTTTGATAATTAATGAAGTAGTAGCATAAGTAATGTTAATTAAAATTTTATAAAATATATTTTCCAACATTTGTGAATTATTTGCTTATGAACTTCACTAGAATCATAACATCGAGAGGAGAAGACTGACTTTGAACAATAAAAATGGAATAATTTTTCTGTTTACTTTTTTCCACTCATTGTTATTTTTCTACACTGCTTTTAACGTGTTTTTAGCTTTGTTTCGTTGTTAATTAGTTAGTTATTTAGGTGAATCAGATTTTGAAATAAAGTTTTTAGCCCTTTCTACCAATTTTGCACACACCCGCTGAAAATTTCTTAAAAATTTGCACACATTTGTACATGCAATGAAAATAAAATATTCCACAGCATTTGTTTCCTAAATTTGACAGAAAATTTTCATTCAGTGTTGAAAGTTTTCAGCTTTGCTTAGCAAACAAATTATTCGCTCCAAAATCTTGAATTTGATATCATTGGATTGATTGAAAACTGTTCTTCTAAACGATTTTTTTGTCTGGAATTTCTAATTTAATTTTTCAAAGTCTGGAGGTTTTTCGAAAACTGATCGCATGGTAATACGACTGCTAGTTATAGTATATTTCTAAACTTGAAATTTAATCCGTGATTTTTAGTAGAATGATGTGATCTTACACCATTGACTCGATCAAAAGATCTTGAAAGAAAAAAAGGAAACCATGCATTTCATTGCTAATCTGATTATTCCTTCCCAAGAGGTAGTGGATTTCTTTCTTTATTACTAAACATAAAAAATGTATCAGGTATTTTCATTTAAGATGTATTTTGTATTAAACATAAAATAACCTCAGCTGTAATTTACTTATTTTTATATTTCTGTTGTGCTGACTGAATTCCACGGCATGTAGTTCAGAAAAAACGTAGTTTACAAAAGAAAAATAATGAGTATTACTAATTTCTTTCACGATGTTTAGTTTTTACACTTTTTTAAAATTTGATATCGTATTATTCGTTTAATTGCCTTATTATCCTTCTTGTTTCCTTATTATTCCCTGTATAAAAATAATGTACTTGATTTAGATTGATAAAAATAATACTTGATTTAGTCATTAGCTCATTAGGATATAAAACAAGAGTATTAATGCCCCATAAAACTTTGAAAGATTCCTTCAATATAAAGTATTGATTAACTTGGAAAATAGCACCTCCAATTTTTATTTTATCTTAGAAGCCAATGATTAAATGTCAATCGTGTAAACACAGCACATGTTTAAGTAATTGAAAACATGTGTTAACGAGAACAGAATTAATTGTGGTTATTAACGACACATTTTGTTTCACGTGGTTGTGTGTAATTAACTTCTTTCGTGATATTGTGTAAAATAAAGTAAGAGATCTGAAATCACATCGAATAGCAATATTATAAAAACTGTTTACTATCCAATACCTATTGTGCTACATGCTATTTATCTACCAATTGGAAGTTAAATAGCATGTAAAAACAAGCCACAAAATAGCGAAGACTCCGCTGAAGGCATTTCTAACCTACTACTGAAATTTGTCTGTTATATTTTAATGCGCAATTTGAAATGAGTTTTCAGTTTAGGTAAGGTTAGGTTATTTGAATATGGCAGAGCCTCGAAAACTATCCGCCTAAAAGGACGGATGCCCTTTTTAAACGACTTTTTAAGAGAAATTGGTTCGTATTCATGTCATAAATGGGGAAATCACGAAAACCAATGGGTTTTCAGGATTCTCGCATTTGAAGTAAAACTTTGGTATTCGCCTGGAAAATCAGCAAACAATGCATTCTCGTATGATACCTAATTAATGTGAAATTTGTAAACAAGGATTGTGTTCTCTTCGCTCCGCCAATTGCCTTCGATACAAAAACTGTATTCCTCCTTACCTTTTTTTCTTACCTCTCTCCTGAAAAAAAGGGATCGTGTCTGATCACCCTCGAAATCGATACAATGTTTTTCATAATCTACGCCAAACTAACGTTATTTTTTTCCCTAATTTTTAAAATTTTCACCTTGTTTCAAATTTTAAATAAGATACCTGTTAAAACTTTTTATTATCGTGTAATTATTCACATAGTTTATAATTTCACTTTTTCATAACATTTTAGTCCAAAGGGGCAATTTGCCCAGAAGGATTATTAATTTCGTTTGGGCATTTTGCGTTGATTCACTACGAGTGTTGCTTTACTTTTCAAATTGTTGCCACCAAATATTATCGCTCTGTATTACATTTAAACAAATTAAATAATGAAGAATCTGCATAAATGTATGTATGTTTCTTACATTGTGATGAAACAACGGTACTCAGAGCCATCAAAGTTTGAATGGCGTAATCCTTCTATGAATATGAGCATCTGGAAGCATACATTCGAAATTTGGAATTTGTTTTATCATCGATTTCCTATTTTTTAAAATTTTAACGAATTTTTCATTAACAAACGCAAGGATTTCAAAACGAGAAATGGCTACGTTGTTCAGAAAAAACATTTTTATTTCCAACGCGCCAGGTTGTGTATCGGAAATTTTAAAGATATGGTCATTTTAAAATTATTTTGCAATATTGCTCTTCAACTGAATTTTATGGTTTAATTGCGAAGAACATAATATTTAATAAATAAAGGTGACTCACAAAATGTTAAAAAAACGCTCCTTTGTACGTAAATTAAAATCTGAAACCTTTCAGATTATTTTTTTATTTTTATTTTTTATTTATTTATTTATTTTTTCTGTGTGTGTTAATCTTCCATTTCGATCCACGGAAACACTTCTGGGAGTCGACTTAAGCCGCGAGTTTCTCGTACCACTTCTGCCGGTGGGCTCACCATTATATCACGGCAGGAGCCAGATCGCTCATTCGGCAGAACTCAGAGTAGCATCAAATCCTATAATCCGACACGTCCCTATCGTTGATAAAATCTGGCGTCCTAAAAAACAAACCAGGCACTTCTATGGCAACAAACCTCATAAGATTTCTATACTTTTTTCACTGAAATTCGAATCTTTCCATTTCTTGCATGCCGTTCAATTAGTACACTTAATGGCTCTCCAGCATGCAGCACAAGGATGAGAAAAGAGCTGAGTTTCAGGTATGGACCAAATAATGCTGACCATTAGTAATGACCCCTCTACGATTTCACCTACAGGAAACCCTATTAAGACTTTTACTTACTTCATTTGTCTAAATGATCTAGTTTGGTCACCTTTCCTGTGCGCCGAAATGTCAGTAGCTTGGCCTTTTTTTACAATTATGTTATGGTATATTACCAGGTAACGCAGTATAACAGTGTTTAGCCTTTAATTTTTTATTGCTGTTACATTATGTGACTAGAATATTCGTCATCGATTCGGCCTATTATTGACCTTTGCTATTGGATGTGGCATAAAACTGTTCATTTATCTTTCAAATTAAAATTATAAATTGCTTAACTACTTGAGTGATTTAATCTGTACTTTTTAATAATGTGTGTGTGTGTGTGTGTGTGTGTGTGCACATTTTTAATACTATCTCTAACCGATTAAATATAAAATACATCTAATTTATAATTTTTGCAAACGTTTGCACCATGACTGTGGTATTTTCTGATGCTATAAACAGGGTGGCCATAAATTATTTTTGGTTTTTGTGGTTTTCCCCGTGCGTGACGTGAATAAGAGCCAGTTTTCCATAAAAACTGCTCCATGAAGTCACGGAATTAAAAACTCTCCAGTGAAGTAAAAGTCCTTGTGTGCTTTGCCATAAGTAGATAACCTATTCTAACCGTAAATTATTCACAGCATTACAGTAAAGAGCAGGAAATAAACTACAGAATATATCCATTCATATTATATATCAAATTATGTAGTAAGTAAAACAGCGTTTGAAATATTTCTAAATTTTAAAATACTTCAATAAATGTTTCTCTTGAACTGCGTATATTATTCCAATCTACTTTAAAAAACTTCCACGATAATATTCCCTGCAAATCTAGCGTTATCGTTCTAATGATTTCCTTAACTCGTTATATAAGTCGAACACTTTCATGCAATTTAAAAGTGGAATCTCAGTCTTTTACCGTATCTTACTAAAAAGTCTGCAAGTGTTTATCAGAAGATCGAACTGATTAAAAAATCGGTCCACATAATATTCATAAGTTTCCTTAAGTGAGGAATATTTAAAAAAACCATTTATAAGCAGCGAAATGCTGTACAATTTAAAATATGCATTTTTTTTCCCAATGGAGGACACTTGCCTATAATGGCACTGGCCATTGCCAGAAGTGGTGACCATTTTATTGTGGGAGTCACCGAATAGGCGAAATATGTATCACAAAAATGTTTGAATTGTTGCACAATTTGATATGTAATAGAAATGGACTTATCTTTTTAGATCATTCACTGTTAGTCACTTAAATGTCCTCACTAATTTATGGCTACCCAGTATTGCGTATCTCGGCGTTCAAAATAATGTATTAGTATGCAAAACTTAAGTAACTAACTCATGTTTCAACATACAGTCGTGAAACTGATGCAAAAGGCTTTTTGCGATCAGTAAATGCCAACTCAATAGAAATGCCAACTCAATAGAAAGGTGATGCATATACCGATATCAGCACTAGGAACTCCATATTTTCGACACAGGTTCATTTACCGAGATCGTTACTGTGATAAAGTTATCCTGCCTCCCCTGCATCTTTTCCGGTGCTGTTGAGCAGCTTTTGGAAAGTGAAGATGTCAAGACAAATGGTTAGATAATCTTCTGCAACCGACAACTGCAACCGACGCTTTTTGAAGAATGGGAAATCTTACCCCAAGAACTGTTAGATAATCTGGTGTTGAGTATCGACAAACGGTGCAACGCAACCATTGCAGTTAAGGGCTGTCATATCCCTCACGAAGACTTTTTGGCTTGTTGTTCTTCCTCTTAGCTAGACAGTTTTTATACCAACGCCATTCTGCCAATAAAGTCTTTTTCTATTCATTCCATACTGTATGCGTCCTATATACATATATTAGCTTCTATACTTTCCTCATCCTTTAAGTACTACATTGAGTCTCTGTAGTATGAATTTCATGGCTCCCACTAGAATTTTGCGGATATGGCCTAAATCAGAAAAGTTGCTTAAGTTTTGCACGCTTCTACCTTAAACTTTTTAAAATAAGGAAACACTTATTCTCAGTTCATTATTCTAAGTAGCCTTTTGACAAAACAGAAATCTTTAAAATTGTAATTTCAGCCCCATGCTAATATAACTGATAGATAAAAATCCTTTAATTTTGCATAAAATACCAAAATTCGTTTAATTTTTCTGAAATAATGCTATCTTTTCTTCTCTGAAAAGCTAAATTAGTCAAATGTTTCAAAGACCACTGCCCAAATAACCACTCTTTTTTTCAATACTCATAAAACTATCTTTCTTCAGTTCTGCAGTTGCTCTTAGATTGCTCCGGTAATGTCATCTTTATCCTCGCAGTTTCTCTGCTGCATAAAAGCTTTCGAAAGAATAGAGAGCCAAATCAGGAGTACAAGGTGAAATTGGATGAAGCATGAAGAACATTAATTCCCCAGGATATAATGAGCAAATATCTCTACTGATCGTGAGTTCTAAGGACTACGAATCCACCGTCTGAAGTAAAGCACCATGACTGCAATGATTATGTTAAAGCCCGTTTCATAGTCAGTTTTAAAAAAATGATAATTTGGTCAGGTATCTAAATTATTTCTAAACTTGAATTGATTGATAATTGAACTTTTTCATTTATTTATTGTCTGTGATTTACTAAACTGTAGACTACATAATCTATATAACTGCCAATACACTGCTATACAGACTTCTATACAATCTTCTGGTACTCTCTTTCCTTGAACATCTACGTACTCTTCTACAGCGTCCCTTTTGTTTGATGCCCTAAACCTGTGCTAAACTCGGCGGTGGCAAGAATAAGCAGTTCTTTCTTCTAGATACGCAGGATATCTGTCAGCCATAAATTTGTAACGAGAGCTCTGTTCATTTGTGCTCATTGCGATACGTAAGAGGAATGCAAGCTGAGCTTGTTGATGACCATCAAAAGAGCTAATGTTTAACCAAGCTCTGCCTACAACGCAATTCTGCGCCCAAATAGGCCGAAACGATACATCTCATATCATAGTTTCACTTATATGAAAGAGGTAAGAATATGCACCCCCCCTATTTTTATGCAAAAGAAAGACTTTTAGTTAGCTGTACTTTTAAGTTTTGCTCACTCATTTTCAAGGAACATGTTTTCACCGCTTCGAGAGAGAGAGTCTGAGTTTCTGACTAACGCGCTTTCGCCTTTTGGCTACGTCTCTTTTAGCTATTTCTAAGCTAGGCCATACTTTAGGCCCTTGTTTGGCTTCGCTGACATAATTAAGATTTAGGAGCCAACTACTTAGAATCTTGATAGCTTCGGATATATCTTCAGTTAGCTTTAGTTAAGTTTAATTTCCTATTCATTTAAGTTCAAGTGGAGGCTTTGCTGTACGTTCCGAGTTAGGAACTGATTGCATTTATTCTAAGAAATAAAGGGTAGTTAACCCTTCGTAAGTCTTACGTCTCTGTTAACACACTAAAGCGATTATTCGCTTGTTAAGTGTTTGCAGGGGACAAGGATTGAACACTGAAGTAAATAAGTAAAATCCCACATTATTATTATTATTGTAAAAGTTTCATTAATATGCTTAATATACTCCAAAATAAATCGAATCTTTTTATTAATACAATCGGTAGCATTTGCATTTTTCACATTACCTCTCCAGGCCTACTAGCAGCCGAGTGGTAAAGTCACTAAACACTGGTCCGAGGTTTGAATCCCAGCAAATTAGCTGGCTGCATTTGCGTTTTCGTTGTTTTTCTTACATGTAAAGTGTGTACGAGCTAGTTTCCTTAAAGTCCTCCAGGAAGGCATCCTTCCCCTTAGGTACATAGTCCTCGAGTGCTTTGCCATAATTAAATAAGCCAAACCAAACCAACATTACCTCTCCTGTGACTTCCAGTATTATTCGGAACCCGGTTTAATTGCTTATATTTGTATCACTACTTCAAAATGTTATCTATAATCAACAAATACTAATTTTTGCATTGTTGTGCTTGTTTTTCAGATTTCAAGATTCATTAAGAGATAGAGCTAAGAAATACTCACCTTCCTCACTTCTATTGACATTTAAGTACGCTGATGTGGTCTTACAGCCAGCGATATTAGTAGCGGTACAAGTATACTTCCCCGAATCCTCTGGGTATACTTCAGGAATTCGCAAAACGCAGCAGCCTTTGAGATTTGACAGGAGGTAGTCTTCAGATGATGTAATCATGTTATGGTCCTTAAACCAACGGATGGTGGGTCGTGGTGTTCCTTCAACAAAGCATTCCAGAATAACCTCATCTTTCTCATTTGCAGTTATATCTTCAAGAGGCTAAAGGCAGACAGAAATAAACTTTTATAAGATAATATTTAAAACAGTAAGATTTGTAGAACTGTGTTTTTAAATATTTAAAAATTTTTATTTCATTGAAACACCTGCAAAGTATATTTCAGGCAACCTAGAATAGGATTCCTCCTGTTTGAATGATCTTGAAAATAAACCCGTCTGACAAGGGATATGATAATGAATGGTTGGAAAGCTTCTACATTGCCTCCAAAACAATGACATTCGGTTTTTATTTAATTTAATGATCTGAAAACAAAATTAAGAAACAGATGCAATCCACCTCATTCGCAGAATACTTATTTAACGTGCATTTTGTATCGGAAACATATCTTAGTGACTATTTGTTTATTAGCTAATAAACTAAATTCTTGTAAAATGATGAACTGCCAGTCAGCTCCACTTCATGCAGGAAATAACGTTAGGATTTGTTTTCAAAAAACTGATTTCCTAAACAAGTTCAAAGGCAGATTTATAAAGTCGGGTACCCAACTTACTAGAATATTCTGGAGACCTCCTCATCTTAAAACACAAAATATGTCTACTATTTAAAAAAAATTAATTAGTGATTTGGGGACTCTTTGGGAAGTGGCGCTTTTTCCACAAGCCCATAAATCCACACCTGTGCAGGTTCTTTTCTGAGATGCTTGAGAATAAATAACTCTGACATGGAAAGCTATTGGATTTCTCAACTGTTATGAATCCCTGTCGTCTGATAGATATGATGTTGGCTGCCGAATCGTTGGGCCAGGGTTCCAATCCTGGAGAAGGCATGGATGTTTTTAAGTATACAGCGTCTGTGCGGCATGGGGGCTCTTTAAATGCTGGTGAGCCGAAAGTCCTCTCAGATGATTGGGTAGTACAATAAAAGGGGTGGGAGACCCTCGGATCCATCACCTGGAGTGTTCTGTACGGAAATTGGGGTGGTTAGTGTGATGGGACTATATCAAACTACCAAATGTGAAATTCCGGTCTCTTGTCCATTTCTACCTGTACCTGATGGCAATCACAATGAAACTTTAAGGGGCTCAAGTATGGATTCCCAGTGTTTGCATCATAGACTGGCAAACATTATGCATCTTTGATTTACAAGCCATTGAGTGACAAAGCGTATTTCTGGCAGGCGGCATGGGTGTCATACGAAAATAACAATTTCTTGAGCATTCAGATATAGAGCGCGAGCATGTTACTTTAAAACATAAATTTCAAGGTTAGCTTCTACTTCCCGATTTAACTTGCAACCGTAGGAACAAGGAGTATGGAAAAAAAGTCGAATCGCTGAATTTTTCCCTCCGCTTACTTCATTTCCGTTTAGTTTGTTTCGCTTCATAAAAAGCGGGCGCATGAACTATAGCTTCAAAACACGTGGACAAAATAAATACTATTCGATGATAAAGACCCAATTTACGAGAGCAAATGAGTTACAAGGGCTGGCAACGGTCACGAAGGCCTATTTTAAAACAATAGACTATAACAAGAAGCGTTTCAGAGATATAAGTGTGCTGTAAGATTAGCGAAATCGCTTGTAATTCTCATGTTATTGAACAAATATTGATAATGAAAGCGTCATAAATACTCAAGAAACGATATAGTTCCATTTGCACTCTGAGAAGCACTTTGTACGGGAGTTTTTAACATGTCAGAAAAATAAAAATTCTTAGCAGCTATTGCCCAAAAATACAAGAGTAAAAGATAAAAAATTCTGCAAATTATCATGGCCCTTGAGACGAGTTGCACGATGGAACAAAAATTAGCATGAATATAATATAATGCATACGGCAAGAAGACCAATAGCAAAAGATTCTACGAGTTTTGCCATGCCGTACTATAGAATATTTCGCCGCCTTCAATTAAATATACGTTAATTTATAGATTAGGTCAATCGCACTTTAAAACTTGTCGCCAGGTACAAATGTACGTGCTGAATTGCCAGGTTGTTTCGGCTCTCTATGGCAGTGATAATGTCAGTCGTATGCAGGAAACAAACTGTACAATAAGAGATTCATAGTTTCCTGAAGAACACTTTCCTAATGAAGGTTCCCAATGTCTTTAATTATGCTAACAACTGTGGCTTTTAATAGATTTTAAAGTCTCACCAGAAGAAAAATAAATTAATAATGCCCTTTATTACTGTAGCATCGTTCTTATCCAGTTTTAAACTTCAAGGTTTCAAAACGTATTTAAGCCCATTGCGTTTTCAGTTGCATTCTTTTAAAAGTGAGAATTTCAGCTTCTAAAAGTGAATATTCATATCTATTCTATTTTTCAATTTCAGTAAAATTTTCAATAAATTAATTCAGACACCAAAGTAAGTTTGGCTAAGACGAATTCGCTTGATTTTAAGCTAAACACAGCTTCCAAATCTTTTTAAACATGTTTAACGCGGGGCTACGCTATCTTAGTATATTGAACGCTCAAGGTTTTGCTTGAAATTAATTGATGAAATAAGACTGAAAAATGTTGTTTTTTAATTAGGTAAATTACTTTTTCTCTGCCTGAAATAGACTAAATTTAGTCTATTTACGCATCACCTAAAGTCAAATACTTTGTTGTTATGAATCACGTAGTTTGAATCACAAATATATTTGTCTGCTTAGTAGTAAGGTAAGTGTCAAGAACCAAACGTATCACTGCTCAAGTCTTCTAATGAAGACATATTGAAAAGGATTTCGTGCTTGAAAAATTCTCTGAACAGACACAATTCAACAAATGAGTTGCTTAAAGTTCGTTTTCAAGACTGAAAACAATCAATTTTAATCACAGTTATGTTCCCATTTCTATCATATAATCGCTATACCAGCTAATATTCGACTTAGCTCAATCTAAAATTCACTTTAAAGCTGGAATTTCTCTTTCAGATTTACTCCAGTATTTAATTTAATTGACTTTATTTTAACTTCTTAATCTTTAATAAACAATAAGAACTAACAATAAAAATGTACTTTTACTTCATTGCAAAGAGCTCGTATTTAAGATGTTCACTGTATATATTATTGATTCTCCAGAGATAAGAAAAAAATCATAAATTTTATTTAGATACGAATTATTTAAAATTAATTTAAAATGTTTAATACGCTTTAGATTTGCGTAAACCTAAAAGAAAAAGTACTGTAAGTTCCTTGCAATTATTTCGTATTCACTTGCAAAGCAGTGCTAATATCGAACTTGCACTCTTTAAATAATTTTTCATATTTTGAAACTTAAACAGGACCTTCTTCGTTAACCGTAGGAATGAAAATGAATATAATTTTTATCATGGAGCATTTTCACACTGTCAGGAACTATAAATCAGTACTTGAAAACGCTATTAAATTTCATCAAAGAAATTACCTTAAAGATATACTTTTACAAACTTCTTTTATGGATGTTACGACCATCGCTTATTTTACTCATTTTCCCAAAATATTTTAATAAATTATTTTTAATTTTAAAACTGTTTTGCAATACTTTAATTGGAATGATTGAAAATATTTCTAACATAAAATTCTGTTGATATTTAGTAATTCTACATACAGTGAAATCACAACTCATTCTTTTACACTGTTATCTGTGTGCATGACTTAACAGAAAATTAATTTTTAGTAACAAAAGTCCTGTTCTGAAAGGATTCGTTCGTTTTATTGTTTCTCAGATGCTATGTCGATCATTGCTTCATAACTCAGTTTTTTTAAGTCACACAGAAAATTAATATTCAGACCAAATTAATTAATATTCAGTTGTAAAGCACAAAAGTTTTATTTCGAAAATAAATTTTTATTTAATTATTGATATGCCTCCCAAACGGGTAGTGACTCCGATTGCTTTACTTAAGAGCCCGAACTTGAATCCCAGAGAAAGCATGGATGTAATTTGTCTGTCCTCTCACAGGAGGAAAAGGTGGCCTACCTATTAGGTGCCTTCATGATAAAGACGTCACCTCATTCCGACCTTAGTAATGTCTAACGCCTATAAACGGCTAGAGCCCACCATTGGGGGAAAATAATAATTATTGTTATTTATATTTAAAACTGCAAAAAATTTCTTTACTATATTTCTTGTTTTCCAGTGTTGTAAGAAATGCAAAGGCAGATCATCGTTCCAACAAAAGGCATCTTTATACAAAACTGCCGCCCAGACGGTATAGTGATTAGGGGAGCCGACTGCGATACCAAAGGGCCCGGGTTTGAATCACGGAGAAGGCATGGTTGTAGCTGTCCGTCCCTTCATAGGAGGAAAAGGGGGCCCACCTATTAGGCGCCTCCATAATAAAGTGACCATCATTTCTGGCCTTAGTAGTGGCCAAGCCGAATTTGGCTAAGGGCCCGCCATTGGTAAAAAAAATGAAATAAAAATAAAAAATAAAAGCTAGCTTTAAGTACCCGATGACAGTTTGGTTAGATTGAGAGTAATGCATTTAACAAGAGAGAGAACGAAACCGCTGTAATCCTTCTCTAATAACGATGCAAAAAATACGATTCATAGTCATACATTTTTCAGTCTGATGCGATGTAGAACCCACATAAAAATTTCGATAGAAAAATGAGCTAATTCTCTCTCATTATATCAGCAACAATGGCACGTAGTTTTTAATGATTTTCGTCTTTTTAATGAAATAGTCGTAAAAGCTCAAGTTCCATCCAATATTTCACCTATATTCAATTTTAGTCGATTAAATGTGGCAAAACATTTACCATAATTGATCAGAAATCAATAACGGGAACAAACAAATAAACACACCGCTTTCAGAGTTTTTAATTAATATTTCGTCTGATTAAAGTCATACGAAGATGGGAATAGTCGAAATGGCTTCCCAGGAAATTTTTGGAATCGATAATAATGTATTTAATGTTTGGCAATGGTATTTTTATTTCACCCTAAAAATTATTTTTAATAACAAACTCAAAGATTTGAAAGCGAGCAGCGGCAACAACTTTTGAAATAAAGCAGATTTTCATTTCCAGCTTGCCAGACTGTTGCCACTCGGAAAAATTATCGTTTTTCTGAGTTTTTAATTAATATCTCTGATTTAAGCTACTTCTTTTTTGGAAAAAAGTAGACGTCGACCTTTTCCAAGAACCAGAAAAGAATTGTAGAAAGTTTGGTGACGATAGCTATAGTAGTGATTGAGTTATTAGCGAACAAAGAGACTTTCTACGTTATATATATAGATTAAATTTGTAAAAAAAAACCGATTTTAATCAACACATTCCATAAATTACTATAAAATTATCAAATAACGATAATACTATTTTCAGATCAATGCATGCTTTCCTGTCATTAAAAATGGATCGAATAAATCTTAAATTCCCGTAAACTTAAATAAAACGGACAGATTAAATTTTGCCATATTACCATGTCATGAAAACAATTTTTTGTACACTTAACTAAAATGTATAATGCAAAAATTAAAATAATTCTACATGAATAAAAATGCTTCCATAAAAGCAAAAGCATTGCATCTCAAATTCAATTTTTAAATCTGAGGAATTAATTAGTTATTAATAATCAGCGGGTAATCGTAAATTAAAAGATTCTTATCTACTATAACCCCTTCAGAAATATTATGCTAGAAAAACAGAAGTATTGCAAGCTTGGAATTTTATCTTTTTTGCGTGAAAAATAGAATATGCAGGGGCAGACTACAATTCAGTTTTTACTTTCATAACAAAATAATTTTTATGGCATGATGCAGATAATCGTGCCTTTAAATATTCGAATAAAGATCACTGTTGAAATCTTATTGTCTCATCGCTCGATAGCTAGTGCTCAATTCCCGCTGCCTTCCTGAAAAACAGCTGACAAACAGCTGATTCAAGTCAGAACAGTGACATACTAAGCATACCCCTTCTTCAAGATACCGGCTGTTCGTTCCAGTCCATCGCAGAAAAGAATATGCCACAATAAAACAAGTCACTCGATTGTTTCAACTCATATTAATGTTACGCGCACACAATACACATCATAGCATATAAAGCAACAATAAGACTCGTTTGATTTTTTATTATTCGTCTGTTTACAAAAATAGCATTACTGACTTCCTTCCAGAAATCTTTTCTTCGTACTCTAAACGTGGTTAGATTAAAAAACTTAGTTTCCGACAAGTCCTGACGCTCAGCATACATTTGTTAAATAAATCATTCTCTTTGATTTAAATTATATGCAAATTTCAATGCAATATTGGTAAAATACATGAAATAGGGAAAGGAACTAACGATCTATGTACTAAATGTATGAAGTTTACAGAAACATTAGTACCATTGTGATAAAAGAGTTCTTCATTAGGTGTACACAGCGGGAAATAAATAAATAAATAAATAAAAATAAAAGGACAGTTCTATATCTCCCGTTCTACTGGGCCGATTGACGAAACTCAAATTGCGTTTTTCATGTTTCGAAAGCGCAACTTAGGATATATATTAGATTCATATATAGCATTGCCCTAACATAGGTAATTTCACACAAAATCGGACTTTTTTCTGAAATAACATGCCAACTGTTTTTCCATATTTCGATTCTACGACTCAAATTATGCCTAGATATTAAATTTCGTAATTTTTGGTGAGAAATTTAAAAATTTATCTTGGCGAATTATTTTCAGTTTGCGCCAAGAATAATTCACTTGGCGAACTTCTTATTTATAGGAACCTATTTTCCTTTCCCTTTTTTCATTGTCCACGAGCGGAAAAAAAGTCACCGTTCATACTTTCAAATAATTTTAACAGAGTGCGTGAATCACATTTTCGTTATCATCGCTTATAATAAATACGGCAAATTTCAAAACGCGCCAAAATGTAAATTCACGTATATCTCAGGAAATTTTGAATAAAAAACTTTAATTTCTTGCAAGTATGCTTAGAAATACATCTACTTTAAGATGATAGTAAAACTTTCACAGGATATAATTCAAACTGTTTTTCGAAACATTTACAAAAAATATTTAAAAATACAAAATTTAAAAGTAAATTATAAAAATGGACGAATTTTATTTGGAATGAACCTAAATTTCAAAATATGAAAGGAAGAACCAAGTAAGTTTAATAAAAAACGAGATATTAATAAATATATACCAAATTCAACTAACATGGAGGAACTAAAATTTTGAGAGCTCACTTTTTAAAAACTACTTGTGCGATTTTTACAAAATTTGGCAGTTTGGCATAATTTGAGTCGTAGAATCGAAATATGGAAAACTATAAATCTAATATATATTCTAAATCGGGCTTTTGAGACATGAAAAACGCAATTTGAATTTTGTCAATTGGCCCAGTAGAACGGGAGATATAAACAATTCCCACTTTTTTTTGCGCAGTGATTTTAACACGATACAAAATTTAATAATAGTCCGTAAAGTCTCTGTACATTTAATGGACATGATAGCTACTTTTGATTTTGAATATTTTATTTAATTTTAACTAGTTTAGTTTAGTTAGTATGAAATAGTTTGAAATATTCTGCTGATCACTAGAACATGATATTTAGACATAAAATAAGCACATGAAATTGACAAAATGGCGGCGACTCAATAGCTTTGATATAGAATCTTACAATACACAAATCTCCGATTAGTAAAAAGAACGCAGTGCCTGTCAAACGTAATAAAACGAGGTAGGCTGTTATACTAGATGAGCCATTTCCATTATGTTTCACTGTTAAAAACATAGCTGACGTTTCTTTTTTAATTTACGTAAGATCGCAAACGAAAAGACACGAAAGCATGTATCGTAGTTTTCATTATTAATTTTTTCTTAGGACAATGTCCCAGCAAAACAGCGGATGCAGAACCAAAATGTAATGCTTAGAAAAGAAGCGAAAATACATGTTTATGATCAATTAGGAAAGTCAAAAACATTTTTTGCTATGTGCGAAAAACATTGCTAGAAATGAAATATAGGTTTTAAATTGTTTTTTTCAGTTCAAACTGCTACTTGAAATCTTAGAATCTTATACTTGAGAAATCGCATGTAAACACAAATATAAAAGACATATGCGTTAACTTTAATATCTGATTAAATCAACACAAACCTTCTGTTGTTTGCTCTTGAACTAAGGAAACCATATGTTCTATGTCTGGAAAAGCATAATTATTTTCATTAGAACTTAAAGTACAGCTAAAGTCCATCAAACATTAAAGACGTATTTAAGGAAACTCTATTTTTGGCTGTTTTCTTCCAACTTTCGAGTGTTTTGTCCCATTGCGAAAACACATAACTTAAGTTTGCATTAAACAACTTCGTTTTACATATTGGATGCGATTAAGGAATAGCATGTGATATGAAAATCACATGCGGCTATTTAAATTTGAGGGCACAAATCCTATGTACGTAACCAATAAACGCTAGCTTCTTATGTGGAAACCTATCGACATAAACCAATCTAACTACGGACAGATGTCGTGAGGCCATTACTCAAGAGTCTGTATGTGTTATCAATTCACGTTCATTTCTATTAAAGGTATATCAGAACTGGATTAACGCTTAATACGATATACGGCAGAAAATGTTTTGTTGGTCGCTCAAACGTTGACAATCCTAGGAATGAGCTTCGTGCGTCTAGATTGAAATCTGAGTAATAAATTGCAGCCATACATTTCACACACCAATACAGCGGTGACGTAATTCAATTTATATTTATTTATGTATAGAATAACTTAAATCATTTCGGATTCCATAGGCAAAGATGATAAATGGTACTCAAAGAAAAGTTGAAGCATTCCAAACTCTAAAATTAGCAAAGGAATAAAACCTTGGCGCAGATTTAGTCAAGAACTCAATCGATTTGGAGAGCAAACAGGTATAGGTCCCTCTTCCTCATGAGCAAAGAAATGTGCAAGCCTCTAACTTCAGTCTTGCTGATCTTTTTGCTTCTGATGAAGAGGGATCTGTACCTGTTTGTCCTCGAAATCGATTGAAATTTTGACTATATTTACGCGTTGTGCTTCGTTAATTTTATGTTTTCAAACTCTATTTCATGAAAGGTACAGAATATCAGCAATGGACTGTTGGCAAGAGGAAGAAGGTTGACTACAGTGAAATATTACGTTTTCGTCTATATCATCCTGATGCGAGAACTCCTATACGATGTAAACAGCGCTATGTCGTATTGTTTGATGTACGGTTATGGTTCAAGAAGATAATGGAATTATGTTTCAGTCTGGGCAGCTTTTTTATGGTACTCTTCAGTAAGTTGGGTATAATCTCATAAACAATGAACAGGGAAAGCTACAGTAAACTGTTAGTCAACGATCCACATTCATGCAGAAAATTAACGGGGCGCACAATGTCATCATTTATAAAAATATCAGTGGGTTCATGTAACAACTAAGTTGTTACAGAAACACGACAACAAATTCCTCTCTACTGACATGGCTTACAAATTCTTAGCGGTCCAGCTGAGGGCTACAACACAGAGTAGTACGAATACTGCTGCTTCTTCTCTACAGAAAGTAAATATTGCTGCTCTAGAGGATAGAATCTACATTGCCACAAGAAGATTTTAAAAAATTGTGAAGCATATATTCCCCCACGTTATTAAGCCATGAGTGCGTTATTAGCGGGTAATAAGAACGCAATCATTACTTACAGAAAGATGGATTAAACGTTTTTAGTTATGTTCTTAAATGAAATTTATATTTAAAGAGAACTGCGAATAATTTAAAACAAACACAAATCGCACAGATTAAAAAACACTTTATTTTACAAAAGGCAAATTCCACTTTATTTCAGATCTGCAAGGCTGAAAATTGAATCAATAATTATGTTTGCATGTCTCGTCCTTTTAGATTATCTGCTATACCGAATGATAAAGAAGATCTTTTTTGAATCCTGCATTCAAAACGAATATATGTTTCTGCATTCTGTCCCCAATTATATGCCGCTACAAGATTTTATGGTTCTAAAGATGGTTTCAAGTCATCCAGATGCAGTACGGAGTATCAATAAAGGCTTAATCAAATTAATTTTCAAAATTTTCATAAAACTATACATCAAAATTGGTGCGATAATTTATTTTATATTAATGCTCTGTATTTGTGCGTACGCGATTGTGTTAGAGATTACATTTCTAATGAAAAACATTGACATTCCAAAGTGCTAACCGAAACACGATAAATTATGTATAAATAACTACTTGACTTTACTTTAAGTTGCTTGAATGAAAAACTGTGTATAAAAATTTGTAAGATATTCGAGAAATTATACACTTTCATGATGTGATTCCTTTTTCTCTGTCAGTTTAAAGTGTGTTCACACTGTATTAATTTATTACTATCAACCAGTTTCATTTTTATAAACTTGCTTCCCGTTTTCCTGCCAGAATGCTAATTTCTAGTTCGCGCGTATTCAAATGAATTAAAAAAGAGATAGTTCCTAAAGGAAGGTTTAAGATAATAGAAACAGAGCGTGTTTCCCCTGCTTAAGGCCACGTTACTAGTTAATTCTCTTGAGAGAAGTTTATCCGTGGTGTTACGTTATGCTTTCAATTAGACTTGTCACGCCGGTATTAGGTTTGAGCCAACTTGCCCGTCAAGACGGCTGCGTCTTATGTTCCAGACTCTTCGAACGAGATCCAGTCTTCCGTTATCATATCATTCAGTATGTATGTCGCTATTGTATATGTTACAAATAATAACTTTCAGAATTTTATGCACTTAAATATAAATCTTTCGGAACTTCATAAGTTACTTCTAAATTAATGACTCTTCATACATTAGTTTTGAGAGAATTGAATAATAAAGCTCCCGCACGTACGTCGTTTCTACTGTACATGCCTTAGGCACGCAAGTAGTAGTGAACTCTAGTCACTAGACATATAATGAACTCATTAAAACAAACGGTTAGGGAAATAAAAAAAAATTTAATTTCTTCAAAACTTGCGATGCTCGGTGTGAAAACCAAGATGAAATTAAGAAGCTATCCTTCAGATTCTTTGGCTTTTAATTAAATAATCCAATCTAATCCTTTATTTCCAAAGAGTACATATTTAATTAACATGAATAATTCTATTGAAAAAGTTAAGAAGTTTGAAAGAATTTCTATATTATTCCTCATTACTAATCATTTACGTCTTCACTCAAGGATAGGACAAATGTTTAAACTTTTAATTAGTTTTCACTGAAATGGAATATAACATACACAGTCCAGTCACATTAATGTGACCATCTGTCAAAAGCCAGAATAACCACCTTTCGCAGAGCGGACTGCTGCGAGACGTGCAGGAAGAGAGTCACATAGGTCCCTGAAGGTGTTCTCTGGGATGTTGAGCCATGCCGACTCTAATGCCGTGGCCAGCTGCGCTAGATTACGCGGTTGAGGATCCATGGCGCGAACAACTCGATCGAGATGGTCCCACAGATGCTCGATTGGGTTTAAGTCAGGTGAGTTTGCTGGCCAGGGGAGGACGGTAAATTCATCCTAGTGCTCTTCGAACCACGCACGTACACTGGCAGCTGTATGGCACCTCGCATTGTCCTGCTGGAAGATGCCATCATCCTGAGGAAAAACAATGCGCATGTAGGGGTGAACATGGTCCGCAAGGACAGATGCGTACTTGTATTGATCCATTGTGCCTTCCACAATGATCAGTGAACCTAGAGAATGCCAGGAAAACATTCCCCAGACCATAATGCTCCCGCCTCCAGCTTGGACCGTTCCGGCAATGGTTGCAGGGTGGTTCCTTTCAGAGGTTTCACGCCTTATACGCCAACGTCCATCTGTCCGATGGAGCATAAAACGCGATTCATCCGAAAACGCAACCTGTCGCCACTCAGTGGACGTCCAGCTGCTGTACTGGCGTGCAAATTCTAGCCTTCGCCGTCGATGAACAGCAGTCAGCATAGGTGCACGAACCAGGCGTCTGCTTCGGAGGCCCAGACGCAGCAATGTTCGCTGAATAGTACTTTGGGAGACACTTTTGGTAGCCCCTTGGTTCATTTTGGTGGTCAGTTGCTCAACGGTAGCCCGTCTATCTGCCCGAACGCATCTCCGCAACCGTCGTTCGCCTCTGTCATCTATGGCCCGTGGTGCACCACATTTGCCACGTCGCTGATTTTGGACAGTCCCATTTTGCCATGCACGGTACACTTTTACCACGGCGGCACGCGAACAGTTCACAAACTCAGCCGTTTCGGAAATGCTTCCACCCTTGGCCCGAAAGCCAATGATCATGCCCTTTTGGAAGTCGGATAAATCGCTTCGTTTCTGCATTACGCCAACGATTGAAATGTTTTCCGAAGCCCTCACACACCCTTTATATACGCTCAACTGCACTGTGCTGCCACCTGCCTTCTGTGATTGGTTATTTAACTCTGACATGGAAAGTACGTGGTGGTCACATTAATGTGACTGGACTGTGTATAACGTGACTATTGTGAAAAATTTTAAATGCCTAATATTTTGGAACTATCAAAAAATGCAAATACTTTATTATTTGATCAACGCATTCGAAGTCTACATGTGTCAGAGAGTCTGCCTCGCTAGAGAACATTTAACTTGCATATATTTGAAGGAAAATTTATATAAAGAAATATTAGCGAAAAGTATGAATAAATGCTTAGGCAAACTACTGCAATAAGGCTCTTTATTTGGCCACCATATTTTTTAACACAGTATTCTATTTTTTCAGTATTTCTTGCTGTTTATTCACAGTTTAATGTTGGATAATTCTGCGGCTTTTTTACTGTAGTTCTTCATTTATGTCAAAGTTTTGCTGTTTTAAGCTTTGTTTCTTTGAAGAAAACTAATGATAAAAATGTATAGAGATTGTAGGGAAGTCGATGATGTAATCATTAAAAATTTACTCCGGCTTCAGAAAACAACATATATTTAGAGCTCCAGAGAGTACTAGTCACGTCTAAGGCCAAATGCCTGGCTCAGGCGCATTTAATACTAATATGATGATAAGTTATCGGACAAGTTGATTTAAGTGAAAATTAAAAGTATCAGTGACGATATTTTATTGGGTTGGCAAGAAAGTAACGTGGGTTTGCACAAATAAACAGCGTTATGTTAGTTTTATTATTCTTCTGTCAATCTTACATTTTTTTTCTTTTAGATTTGGACACTGACATTTTTATGTTGCTATAGAAACAAATTTCGCGTATGTTTGTTTACAGCTGTTAGTTTACGGTCACTTTTAACACATTTTTGACACATTTTAACATTTTTGACACATTTTAGTTTTTTAGTTTCATAAATGCAAGAAAGTGGCTGAGTCTCACAAATGATAAGCAAAGTTTACTATATTAACTGAGTAACAGAAAGCATTTATCAGAATTAGTTTAAAACATTCGTTCTGCAGATTTTTCTCTTGAAGTTGGCCAATGTCCTGTCCGCCCTCCAGAAGTCGATGATGACAAAATTAAAGCCATAATTGAATCGAATCGTCAAATAGTTGTGCAAGAGATCACAAAAAAGTTAATTGTATCAAACACAACAACTTAAACATAATCACATAAGATGTCTTGGATTCGTTAAGAAGCTTGATATTTGGTATTCGTATTAATTGAAAGAAATTCATCTAACGCATCGAATCGATATCTGCGATACGCATTTCAAATGCAATGCAATCAACCTTTCTTTGAAACGAATTATCACTGGTAATGAAAAACGCATCATCTACAATAATAATCGATAAAGATCATGGTCGAAAAATGATGAATCAGCCCAAATTATATCGAAAGCTAAACTGCATCAGAAAAAGATCATACTGTCAATTTGGTCGGATTACAAAGGTGTTGTGTGTTTCGAGCTGCTTCCAAGCAGCCAAACTATCAGCTCAGATGTTTATTGTCAACAACGTCTGCAACTGGAGGAAGCAATCAAAAAAAAAAAAAAAAAAAAAAAAAGGCCAGAATCGACAAATCGCAAAGGAATCCCCACGACAATGTCAGGCCTCTTGATATTTTTGCTGATAGAGACAAGAAGTTCTGTGAGCGCGAAATCATGAAGTTACCAGAAAGATGGCAAAAAGTCATTGAATAGAATAGAAGATATCTGACTGATTAAAGTTCATTTTTTTGTGTAGAGATAATTTAGTTTTATTTCATACTAAAAAGCCCAAATTACGTTCTTGCCAACTCGATATATACGTCTAGATCATGAGCAGCGTTTTATAAAAGATAATTTCTATGATTTGGTACACTAAATTTTAACAGAATTTAGAAGATGGCAGAACCCATCTCTGTGAATGGCATAATTGAAAAGCAAGCAATTACAGAATTCATAAATATAATAGTGCAAATTATAATGTATATTTTAAGAAATGAGTTCCGTTTTTAGTATGTCTAAAAATGGAACAGGAGGTCTGATGGAAGAATGTTGTTTTTTCTAACTATCGTAGATAAAGATTCTTGAAATAAATCAAATATATTTCACGTCTTTATTTTGTTACGGTAACAGGTGTTATGAACTCCCAAACCAACTAAATATCAAATGCTTCCACTTTTCAATCTAAAGATACCTACAAAATACTATTAAATTAAGCAAAATCATGTCAATAGGTAATTTTAGTGACTTAATTTTTTATTAACAAGTAATAATGATGACATATATTTTAATGTACTCGTGCTTACTGTCTCTTTTGTTCTTATTGATATTAATCTCATTTTTCAAACATAGTTTATAATAATATAGATCCAATTAGGAATAAAGTTAAATTATATTTATGCAAAGAAAAGGATTAAATTAGAGTGCAATACCAAGCATCAAGTGTGTTTCCGGAGATAAAGAAGGTTTAAAGCATAAAATAATGAATGAACACAGGCTGTGACCAGCTCCAAAATTCTTTTTTTCTTTGGCTCTTAAATAAGAAAAAACACCCACTTTGTTGCTGAAAAAGATATTATTCACTTGCACCTTTTTATTCACTTTGAAACTTTGTACGGATCTATAGCACAGTGGCAGAGCATTGAAAATTATAGAGTAATCCAAAAGTTCTGCAACCCCCAGTTGGAAAATGCATTAAAATACGTATATTGTACACGGATAATATTGGATTATATTAATAATGGAAGACACTATGAATGAAGGTTAATATACAGCTATCAACATCGTATGAATCTCGCCAGCCATTTTATAGTCTTAATTCACAATCTTGCAAGTTTCCACCTCAAATTATATGGTCTGCGTTTATTACGCAAAAAGACTTTAGTTGAAAGTCGTTTTCTGCAACCAATGAGAAATTTTACAGGTCATGTACCAAAATGTAAAATGTTGAATATTCCCATGATATTATTAGCTTATTTGTTTTCAAGAAACATTGTATGGATGACTATAAACATTTAGAACAACCATCAGTCTGTATGCCGGTTTCGACAATTGAGAAATCTTTGGAAAATATCTATCACTTCTTACATAATTGACAAAAAAGTCAATTCATACAATTTCCTGACGGATGATATATTTACGAATGAGTATTTAGTGTCAATACTTTAGTGAATACGCATCTTTTGCAAAACATGGCCAATTAAATCACCTGACATTCTGTTCCAAACTTTTACTATTGGGGGTCATCTGAAAGTAAATGCTTCCAAGAACATTTGCCCACCTGACAAATAAATCTAAAACTATGTCTCTAACGCTAATGCATAATCATCTAATAGCTTTAAGTCCGTCAGTTTGAAACACGGATTGCAGCGGCAAACGTCCACGCTGCTATACAGGATATAACATTCATGATGAAAAGCATTGAATTAAAGAAAGCATTATTAATAGATGGAGGATATTTCCAGCATCTGTAATGATATAAATTTTTCTCGCAGTATATGCCATATAAATGTATGTATGTAAATATTTAGTTTTTCAGTAGTTCCGTAAAAAAAAGCTTTTATCAACGCTTATTTTACATTTATTTATTGTTATTATTTATTTATTTATTGTATGTATATTTATTATTATTATTATTATTATTATATTTATTTATTATTATTATTTAATAAACGCCCTTATCAGGGCTGTTTATTAATGGGTTGAACATCTGGATCACTCTATAACCCCTGAAGAGAAACAGCTGGAAGCTAGAACTTCTGAAAACATGTTATAATTTTACAGCGTACAGAAATAAGCAAAGAAAGAAATGACAAAATAAAAAAAGAGAAAATTATACAATTTTTTAAAGGACTAGAACAGTGATTCCCAACCAAAGACTAAAAAGCTTCAGAGTGATATGATGCATCTAGAACGATGAGAGCAGGTTACTTATAAATTATTAATGAATATGAGGGGAGGTTATTGCTAAATTAACAAAGGTTTTTCATAAAATAACAAATCATAATCGTATTTTTAATTATGAAATGAATGTTAAGGTTACTTCTTTAGAGCAGTCTAAAGCTGGGTAGTAAAAAATGAAGAAATTCAATAAGTACCATTTTAGGGAAAGTGGTATTGCCACAGAGAGACCAAAACAGTAACACTGGAAATGTTAATCAGCATGAGAGAAATTTGGCGCATTTTGCGGTAAATACATAATCGATGAACTCAATTACCTTTTATGCTACTCTTAAAAATACTTAAAACGAAACAAAAAACAGCTCAATCATTCCTTTTTACATGAAATTAAAAGCAACTAAGTGTTAAAATCTCTAAACATCATGAGGGTTCACCTTTAACATTTTCACACTTACTTAATGCGGCAAAATATTTCCTAACAAGAAATTTTACTGATTAATAATTCGAATAAGATTTAAGAATGAAGAAGTGCAAAGAACATAATATTTCATTAATAAAGGTAACATACGAAACGTTAAAAAACACCCCTTTGGACGTAATTTAAAATCTGAAACATTTCATATTTTTTTATTTTTATTCTAGTTGGCTATTAATAAAAATATTTGAATTTTTTACTGGCCAAAAAGTGTGCGAACCGAATCAAACGTGCTTCGAACATAGAACGAACTTGAATTTATGTCGAAGAGATATTACATTACTATAGTTGCTAATTCTTGTGGTAGGTAATGCAAAGTATAGTTCGATGCATTTAATATCTCAGATTGTTGTCTCATTATTTAGAGTTTTATTTACACACATTCATTTACAATTTTTTACTTGTAATTTTACTCTGTTGAATTAATAATTACATATTCTTCTGTGAACTATTTTTATAAGAATTAGATAATAAATTTTATGACTTACAATTAGTTTTTATAACACTTGCTTAGTTAGAAAATAATAAGCATTAAAATGACCACTAAAATTATAATGCAAGTATTTTTAATAAGCTATAATAAATGATAGTATGCACTAAAATAGTTCCTCGATTTTCTACTGTACACAAAGATATTATAAACGTAGCTAATAAAACTTTCGAAAATCATGAAATAATTCTTTTAAGGCCGTTTTCTATACTTCACACTTGGTATATTTTAAAGAACTATAAATTGAGTAATATTTTGAGAAAAGTTTTAATACTTGCAAATTTTAAGATCAATATTTGTTCCAGTAAATACTGTCGGATTTAATTTTCCATTAAATTGCCTTTTGTGCGGTGTTTCTGTATAGTAAAAAGTTTCGAAATTGATAAATTTGATGTTAATGAAGATTTCAAAAACATGATTATTTTTGAACTATAAAGAAATACTTTGGTAAAATCGTTATAAAATTAAACTAAAACAAAGCAATTTAAAAACAAAATTCCAAATAAATTTACATTTGCTCTTTTTATCCCAATGTTCACCATAAGTACAAAAACCTGCGCAGAAAATTTTTTAATTCGGTTAAAAAAAAGGTTGCTTTTTGATTAAAATACTCCTAACTTCTGACCAAAGTTCAGTATAATATTTTTAACCTCAAATCCGGTTAAGCCAGAGGGAAAAAGGCCTGTGAAGAACTGTATGATGATTTCGGACTCTCCTAAGAGTCTAAATATACCTTAGTTGTCTAGGCGTAAGAACTTACGTTTGTGAATACATGTGCAAATGTCTAGAGGATATATATCAAAATTGCTTGACTCTAAATAATATAACACTGATGTTAGAGGCTAAAATTTCTCAAC
This sequence comes from Stegodyphus mimosarum, assembly GCA_000611955.2. Classification (NCBI taxonomy): domain Eukaryota; kingdom Metazoa; phylum Arthropoda; class Arachnida; order Araneae; family Eresidae; genus Stegodyphus; species Stegodyphus mimosarum. The sequence goes on from KK114328.1 coordinate 279,702, forward strand.
GTAACTTATTATTGACTTGAAAGGAAAATAGATATTTCATGTTGTAATGTAATTTTTATAATGGTTCAGTCTTTGAAATTTATACGCCAAACAATTTATTCATCTAGCACTGCAAATGATATAAATTTCTAAATTAAAGGTAAACCCTCAATAAGAAAAATGTCATCATCATCCTATCATGCTTCTTTTTAAAAATAAATGAATATAAGTGACACTACAAACAAGATAGGAAAAGCTACACAGAGTTTTTATTGAGAAAATTAAAACTGGGGGAAAACAAAACTCACTTAAAAACCTAACCAGCAAACAAGCAAAAAATCATAAACAACATTTGTGAACACTTGTCTTAGGTTGGCGACCACTGGTCTAGTTGATTGCTAAATCTAACTATCGGCATATATCTTCCTTAAGGATTCTGCACCCCTCACCTTAGAAAAATGTGGTGGCTTAACTTCGGCCCCAACGACGGGTTCTTCTTCAATGACGACTTCTTTTTTAGGCCTAGGCTCGCTTCCAATTTCTTTTTTAATAATAGGTTTGGGTAGGGATTTAGAACTTTCGTCTGAGGATGAAATTGTCTCGGACTTGTGCTCCAAAACAACTTCGTATTTCTTGGTGATCGAAATTTCTTCGGTGGAATAAGACGTCCGCGTTGTAGTGGATGATTCCGTCGTATAGAACGAAGATGGTGTCGAAGAAGTTTGACAAGATGTTGTCGATGTTGAAGTACTTTTAACATCAGTGGAGGAAAATTTGCTTTCAGATGCTGTTGTTCCAGTTGACATAAATTTACTTTCTTTAATGCTATGTAATGGTTCAGTCTCTGTCGTTACTTCAGCTTTTCGTAACATGCTAAATTCTGAAACACTGTGCAAAGGTTTTATGGATGTCTTCAATGGATCAACAATTGTCGATGGTGGTTCAACTTTTCGCCACGGAACTTTCGGCTTTTCTTCTTTTTGAGGGCTCCACACTGGTACTAAACTTTTTGCTGGTTTTTCTTGTGCAGTCTGAGGTGGAGCAATAGGTTTAGGAGTAAATTTTGTTGTTGGAGTAAAATGAGAAGCTACGGGTGTTGAAACGAACCCTGTTGACGACACAGACCTCGATTCAGAAATAAATGTACTCTGTTTAGAAAAGGAACTTGCTGACCCGAAATTTACATCTATACCATTTTGAACAACTGGCTGTTGGGTCTGAGTTTTAGGTGCTAATTTACTCTGATCAATTTCAGTCTGTTTCTTCACATCCTGCTTAGAGAACTTTTCGATGGACTGTTTCACGAAGCTTTCTGACAGAGTTGGCTTCAGAATGTCAGGCGGAGGCACAAAATTTGACTCAATAAGCGTCAGTGGTACTTCCTTTTTTTCTTCAATGGGTTCAGGTGATGGAATAGGTTCTGGTTCTGGTGCTTCAGTTATAGCCGGAGCAGGAAACGGTTCCGGTTTGTCTTGAGTCCACACTTTAGATGTTACCGCTGGCATCGGAGGAGGAGAAGGTGGCAACTTAACGTCAGTAGATGGCAACTTAACCTCAGCCAGCGGTTTTGAAACACTAGGATGAGTCGGAAATGGTTGCACCGCTTCTGTTTGATTGATAGAAATCTTAGTAAACATCTATAAAAAAAATAATAAATGAAACCTCATTAAAGAATGTCAGAATTCAGAAAACTAAAAAGATAAAGCAAAAATAGCGTAAGTAACAAATGATCTACATTAATAATATTTAATGGTAATGGCAACGGCTTCCAAGCTTTATGCAAATAATAAAAAAACACTATTTATATTCTGCTTCATTTGATTATATTCTGCTTCTTTGAAGCTAGTTTTACTTTATCAAAAGAAGTTAGCATATGTTAACTATAATTTTCTAAGCAAAAATTAATAATTTTACAGCAAATTCTAATTACATTGAATTAAAGGTTACTAAGTAAAGAAAGGGTTTAAAATTTTACTTATTTTGGGTTCTAAGTAAATTTTTATTTTTTTACAAAAGTGTACTTTCATGATTAACACAATATTAAAAGCCAAATATTTTGAATAATTTTTATTCGCTTTGTAGCACATTTCAGTTAGTATTTTTATATATTTTTAAAGTTACAGTGAAACAATTATATGTTATAAAGAAGCACATACAGAATTTGTGTAATCTAAAGTCACTGGAAAAAGAATTGTAACTGAAATATTTCGTTAATAGGAGCACGTCTAATGCTGAGTGATTGCATATGCTTCTAATGCGTGCCTAAAAGTCGACTTTCCGTTTTTAACAAAACACAGATTAGCATACATAAATGTCTTTCGCTACGCTTGTAAGGTATTTTATCCCTCCTTTTTTTTTCATGCCTTCGTGGTGAAACGGTAGCACACTCGTCGCTTATTCGAGAGGTTCAGGTTCACGTCTCGGCGAGGGAATTGCGCATTTTTCACCTTTCCTGCTTTCAAATAACCTAATGGCTCTACAAGCTAGCAAAACTTTCAGGTTTAAATTACACTGCTTTTTACTAAAAATTCAAATGCAATTCATTGTGTAAACAATCGATTGCTACAAAAATTTTAACAAAGTACAGTACTTATTTTGTATTAAATTTTAAGTTAAATTATCTTTTATACATTTGCCATTTGTTGGTAAAAGTTGCAAATGAATGATGAAATGTTGCAAATGAATGATGAAATGTTGCAATGAATGATGCAAATGAATGATGAATGACGAAAAGTTGAATAATGAAATTTTCGTACATTCTCGAGAAGTAAAATTAACTTCTAGCATTGCTATAAATAAAATTTGGTACTTACGTAAAAACCCGTTGACCATTTTTCCTATTAAAGAAAAGACGCCAAATGTTAGTTAATATTCTTGAGTAAAGACTCCTTTTTTCCCTCTATCACGCATTTTCGAAAAAAAAATGATTAAAATTTAGGACCTGCCTACTACAGAAGAGTGTGTTGTTGAAGATTTATAAAGTTGTGGAATCTTACCCACCTCAAAAAAAAATGTGTTGATGGCCACGATATGGCGATATTATGGAAAAAATAATGGAAATTTTTAATGAAATATTAAATGTAAATAAATGATAATATAATAAATTTGAAAGGAAAATAAGAATAGAACGTTTTTTCTTGTATTAAGTAAACGGGGTTTTTTAGTTTGGCGCGATTGGCACCGTCTATTGTGATCGACGGGATTTTCCGTAAGTACCTAAAATTTCTTTTAAAAAATTAGCCAGAAAAAATTACTTAGCTTTCATATTAAAAGACAAATATTTTATAATTACCACTATTAATCATTAGGTATAAGCATTTAGTGAAGTAGAAAAATTACTCCCAAATAAATTTTAAAAGAAATAAATTACTTCTTTCTTTTGATGCATGCTGATATAGGACTCCTCCACAGGACTTTTGTCTTCCTCGACAACCAAATCGGCCAGACTTCTGGCTTCTCCAGCCACGTTACTGGCCACGATCATATAGCTTCCAGAATCGTCCGGAAATACCTATGAAAATGAAACATAATACATTATTTTCAGATAATAACTGATAACGCAAATCTACATGAAAAAAGCTCTTATAAATTGCCCGTTTTCTTAAAGAACCATAACAAATTCTAATTCTGCTGGGCCATCATTATGGTTGTTTTCTGTTATCCTTGTTTAAAAGCAAATCTGACATCTTTTATCGACCCAATCGGCACTTCCTTGTTAAAGTTGCCAAAATTGCCAAACTTAACCCAGACTATAACATGCAGATTTCAAATGTCTCTATGCAGTGGGCGTTTCAGAAAGAAGTACCAGTAAATCATATTATCCTTTATATAATACAAGCTCCTATTCATATAACCTCCTTTTCCGCATACAGAAGTAGCTCTTTTGTTGTAAGTATCATTAACACAAATTTCTCCCCTTTTTTACTTCCTAGTATGAAGTAAAGGAAGTATTGTAATTGCAAAAATTAAAAATTTTCGGGTAGCATATTTCAACGAAAATGTCTATCTTGACCGCTCACAAATTCATCTGAATGATTTTTTTCACCTGACATCTGTACGCATAGGCAGAATAAAGGCTCTGTGCATCTCTCTTTTATGTTGCAATCGGCCACACCAAACGTATTTTAAAAATTAGGAGCTAAATTAGTATTTCTGTATATATATATATATATATATATATACAACTAGTATCAGATATCGCCAATATATACAGAGATTGCCTGTGCATACGAGCACGTGTTTGCGTGTTCACACAGTTAAAACCCTTGCGAAACTGGAAAATTCCACACTAGTATACAAGTTAGATACAAAACTACTGTGATGAAAATGTTGCTTACACTTCTTAGCTTTTATTTATGTATTACTAATACTCTCCGCTACCAGAGAGAAAGCTTATTGACATGCACGCACACATAAAACAGGTGTGTTTTCAGCCCTCCCTTACCCCCATTAAAATTAGCTTATAGAATTTCCAACCCCTTTAAACATTGCTATCAAATCCATTTTATCTCGAATTAAGAATTTATTATTAAAATCCATTTCCCCCCATACATATTGATTTACTTACACATTTCCCTCACATTTTAAACTAATTTTACCTCTTGAAAAATAGACAATAAGTAACTGTGTAGTGTTTACTACTACCGAGAGGAAGGCTTAAAGAAAGAAGCCTCGCATCATAAATCACATATGAAAACATATACTAAATCTTACAGTGTTCTGTATTTTAAAGAAATCATTTACAGTTATTAATTTCACTCATTTTTTTTTACTTATTAGCTATGTAAACATTTTACATTGCTATCATAGATTAGAAATTTTCAAATCATAATGTTAAGAGATAAAATATGGTACGACGTGAGAAATATGCGAGTTAATACTGTATTCATAGGCCCACCAGCAGCCGAGAGGTTAAACTCGCTGAATACTGGTAGTTAGGATCGGCATTCGAATTCCGGTAAATGGGCTGGCTGTATAGTCGCTTCCGTGTTTTTCCCTATGTGTAACATGGATACAAGTCATCTTCTCTTAAAAAGTCCTCCACGAGCGATTCTTCCTTTTGACGGATACATTTGTGTGCGTTACCGTAACCAAAAAATCTGATATATACACCACATGACTTCCCTGTACGGAATATTAAATTATACGCATTTTTTCTTGCGTTTCATTTAAACTTATTGTATTGAATTACATCTACTTCATCGAATAATAGAATAGAATAAATACACTCTTTAAAATTCACTATTATTTGTTTACCATTGCGACACTCTGCTGCTAGGTTCACTTGACAGCATTACATCTCATTCATTTTATAACTCAGAATGCACAAATATTATGCATATCATCTGAAGAATTATCTAATCCTTGCCACATGTTCTACTCAAATACTATAATAAATCTAAAACGATGTATAAAAGAAATTTAAGGAAAAAAAAGAAAGAAACAGTTTTTCACAGACGATTCAGTATTTCTCATTCAATTAATTCAGTTTTCACTTCGCGACAAGGCAAAAATACATAAAAACTCAATATATCTATATTAAAAATTACGAAGTAACTCTTAAAGACTTATCTGTATTTCCTCGAATAAATTCCAGACTGGGTTAAGCATGATTTAATTTGCAATAATAAAAAAAAGCGTTATCTTTGTTGTTGCGAAGCTTACTTTCTCTAGATTGGATATAAACCCACTATTCTGCTAAGTTTCAAATGTAAACAAAATATGGCTGCTTTCGTAAACATAATTAGGCTTAGCCGCACTTAAACAACTTTTAAATTGTTGATAATTCTATAAATATTGCATGCAGATTTACTAAAGGCATAAAAACCTTAACCGGAAGGTAAGAACAGCGTAATTCAATCATTTTTTAAGCAAAAAATGCTCAATTAACTAACATATAAGAATAAAAAATCTGAGCTCACTCAGCCTAGTAACAGAGTGGGTATATATAGTATATATATATATATATATATACTTTTGATGCGGCCGGTTGCAACCAAAAACGGAGGTGCATATCTGCATGTTATAGCAGTCCTATATACAAAATTTCAACGATCTGAGGCTACTCGTTTTTGAGTTATGTATGTGCATACATACGTACGTAGGTATGTATGCACAGACGCCAGGAAAAAATCTCCTCAGAATCCATTTTAAATCAGTTTTATAACTTTTTTGGGAGGGTGGAAGTGTTCTTCATTCTCTCCTTACGTACAGATGTCACCAAAAAACATCGTTAAATTGCATTCTATAGTTGTCAAAATTTTCTTTGAAATATGATACTCGAAATTTTTCGCAATTACAGTACTTCCTTTTTACTTCGTAGAAGGAAGTAAAAAAAAATACTGTGTTCATATACATAGTCTGCAAATTTTTAGATAAATTTTTAAAGTGCACACTTTTTTCTCTATAATTATATTAATGTATTATATACCGCCTTTTGTAGTAGGGAACCCGGCCATTGTACTCTCAGGCCTGGAATCGAATTCCGGAAAATGCATGGACGTTTGCAATTAAGAAGAATGGACGTGTCTGTAACATGGCGGTATTTGAAAGAGTAACCTCGGCAGACTGCTGGAAAGTGAAGGAGAATAACTAACCCTCGAAATCCATCTCCCGCTGAATTTTTCGTTTAAACTGGTACGGAACTTAGAAAATTCATACCTATTCTTATTTACAAATCGCCCAAAGTTTACGCCAACGACAAGCACAGCTTTGCCGTTTGACTACGATAAAAGTTGTAGGTTTGATATTATGTTATTGTCAGGCAAAGTCATAACAATAACAAATGCAATTTTATGATTTATATTATTATGTCACAATAGTATTAAAATACATTTTTTGTCCGAGTTTTAAATTGTATCCACAGACTTTATATACATATATATACACACACGTATGCATATAAGTACATCCTAAACCCTCTAAAATCCTATTCGAAAAAGCACGTTAGTGCCAAAATTACACATTAAATACAATTAAAACTTAGAATCCTAAGCAAAGATTAACATGTAAATAAAACTCAAATAATGCTTAGAAAATTGTAATTTATGGGCAAGATTGGGAAAAGCTGAAGTTGTAATAAAAACAATGTATACAATAGAAAATGGTAATATCCCAGCAAGAGTTGCATAGTTGTTTCATCAGGGGAAAAGAACTTTGCCCCTTTCGCTGAAATATTACTTCCACGCGTTTCAACTGACGACTAATTGAGACAATACCGCGTCGATTAATTGACAAAATTTTCATATCTATTACATCTTTCCATATTAATCTAAATCGTCTCAATTAGACGCCCCTTTTCCCTACGCGTGGAAGAAAAACAATACAAAACAAAAGAAGAATTAATTAGAATTAAAGAATAAAAAGAGGCATCTAGGTAACAAATAATTTTAAAAATCGCCTCAACACCTCAAAAATTTTACAGAAAACTAAATTTATAAATAGTATTAGAGAGGATGCAACCACAAATCATCAATTATAATTTATAGTTAATTTCTGAAACACTATTAGTCCTATATTACAATCGAAGAAATGCATCATTTGAGAAGATATACAAAAAAACAAGTTTAAAGTTTATTCTAGCACGAAATGCTGTTTTCACAGACAAATTTAGCTTCCATATATCAGGATTCTGCTATTACAAAAAAAAAATATATTAAATAAATAAAATAAACTTTTCCACGTTCATTTGTTAGTTATTATTAGCAAAATATTAGTTAAGAATGTCAACACAGCCATTAATAACTCATTAATAATTACTTGAAACACAATTTTACACATTTAAAATACTGTTAAAGAAAAATATGTTAAAAGTATTAATAATTTTAAATTTTCAATAATGTAAAATTTTGAAAAACATTTTTGACATAAATATAAAATTTTGAATGCTACATTAATGCTAACAATTTTGAGAGATCTGAGAGACCAAACAGTTACGTGACAAATTTTATATAAGTGTTTTCATAGTTATGAAAGACAACTATCGCATAAACTGCAAATCGCACACTTCTGACAAGCAAACCTGCAGCAAAAGCGAGAAAGAAGTAAATCAACACTAGCACAGAAAATTTCTAATTTACAAATATGTCGATTAATTAAGAACGTAGAAAAAAATATTTGATATTCAAAAAGTCAAGATTCAACATTGGATTAAGGATGGTATGAAAAGTTAGTTTCTGTGAACAATAAAGGCCGTATAAGGACTATCTGCCTACGGGAGAAAGTTCTTCGTAAAGGACTTCGTACAAGAAGCTGGCTCATATTCATGTATACATACATATTTACGTAACCAAACCCTTTTACGGGATTCAAGTACAGGTCGAACTACCATCATTTGACGATCTTACCCGCTCAGCAAATATTACACCTAGTTTCAAAGGAAACAACTAGTGTAACAATGAAAATTCGTAGTTCAAATAATTAGAATTCATTGGTTGGAATAATAATATTTTTCATTTGAAAGGAATATTTAAAGTAAATTTCAATCCAATGTCGAATTTTGTCTTAATATTAATTCAGTACTTAAACGAGCATATGAAGGCAGAGTTTCGAGCCTTACCTCACTGATGAGCAGCGTATGAACGTTGCCAATGGAAGATATCCTAAAGTCTGGAGAATTTTCGATTGGGTTTCCATTTCGGTACCACTTAATTTCTGGTGTTGGAACTCCAGTCACTTCTGCTTCTAATGTCACTCTACTACCGGATTTAACAACAGCTGCTTGCAATTTTCTTTTGAATTTAGGAGCCTCACGGTAGGCTGGGGGAAAAACAATAAGCATATAAAATTGAAAATATGATTTCCAACATTTGGGCAGCAAAACTTATTTTTAATGATAAAAATTAGTAATACATGACGTGTCAGACGTACTCATGCATCTGTTGTTTCTATATCCGCAATTTACTGTCGTTCAATAATAATTTGCGATTTAGATTACAATTATAATGCACGATTTATAAGTTAAAAAATGTGCACTAGGCGGGAACAGGCTGTAACGTCGTGAGATTATCAGCCCAAACAAATATTCACACTAAATTTTTGTAGCTGGGTGTATTACACTTCTAAAAAAAATATCCAATTTGAAAGTAGTATTTGCGCATCACAGTAAAACATTTTCAAATGGGATTAAATGTGTGTGTAGTGCATTTTTGCATGTAGATGTCTTGCAGCCAGTTGCGTGGAGGGAAGTAAAATTAGCCGTACAACTTTAGGAAACCACATAGCGAACACATTGTACGCAGGTTGGTGGAAATATTTGTCCAGATGTACCCAGTACTGCCTTGCAATGTCACTCTTACCATAAACACAAATACGCTTGGGCAGTTAGGCTGATGTTTCATTACTTATGCAATGCTTTCATGGAATGTTGATGTTCATCGCTTAAAACTGTACACGAGACAATAAACAGCAATGGACATTTGCATACTTTGCTTGATTGCATGAAACCGTAACATTAATTGTAGAAGATCTTATAACTGTTAAAATAAAACATGCTTCAATATACAGTCTCTTAAAATTAGACTAAAACGCTAGAATCATTTATTTCTTATTTTATAATTTTTTCTTCATTGCTGTACATCTCATGAAAATTAAGCTATTAACATATTTCAAGGACAATGAACAATCATTCCACGTGATTGTTCATTGTCCTTGTCTTTTCTTACATTTTAAAATGAAACTAAACCGTAGGGAGAATTATTATTATTGCAACTTCTAAATTAAATTGTGATTAAGTTTTGAACGATCTAATAAAAATAATCCCCAAAAGATATGTCTTCGATAGTTTCGAACTTTTCTATCCTTTTTACCAAAAACATACTGCAATAATTAAGCATTTTATATTACTGCACGAAAATCAGCTTTCAAGTTTGAATTATTTTCTGCTCTTTCTTCAGAACAGAAGTACATTACAGATGCTTCAAGAGTTACAATGGCATAAAGTCTTGATTAAATTCGTCGAAAATGGAAAATACCTTAAATCGAACATACATCTGATTGCCTAGACTACTGAATAAAATCTTAACTCAGACTACTCTAAATGTGCTAAGAAGATTTACATTAGCATACCTTCGGGGAAATATATTTGACATACAGTTTGTTTTATAATCAAATTTTGAATATATCGTGCAGTTTATTACATATTTCAGTGAAAGCAATAAACAGTGTGGTTAATGCGTATTCAACATTAAGGCATGCAGGTAACACATTCAACCTGAAGAATTATTGTAGTATTGAAATAAAAATGATTATTATATTGCTGAAAATAATTCTACAGCAAATATAATAATCAATTTCACTCACTTTTACAGGAGTTAGGGCAAATGGCAGAAGGTACTTGGGTATCGAATTTGTTAATAAATGTTCAAAAGGTATCACTTCTGGCAGGTGATAAAGAACAAAGTTATTTATTCTTTTTTCTTTAAGTACTATTGTTTAATCGGCTATATTTTGCACCTGGCTATCAACGTCTTTTCTCGAATGCGCTGTATATATTACGTCTAGAACAACATTCTAAATCGCAAATTAAGTCTCTACGGCAGTAGTATCAAACTCAAATTGCATGCGGATCAAAGGTTGGATCTTAAAGCAGCTGATGGGCCAGAACACTTTTTTAACAGAATTTTAAAACATTTTTAACGAAACAAAAATAAATAACCATAAAATTTCATTATTGAATATTTATCAAAACCTTCATAAACAATAATAATAACAACACAGAGGGAAAAAAATAAAATTTATATTTATCTTTCATCTGAAATCTAAAAACTGATACCAGGAAAAAATTTTTATCGGTTGTAGTTTATAATTCAAATGCATTGATAGCTAAATATTAAATTTTAGATTGACATTTATTTCAGATGACCTTAATCGAAAATTTCAGAATAGTGAAGCGCCATCATCTGTTGGCTGGGAAACTAAATTTATTGACTCTGTGGAAATTTTTCTATACATTATTTTTAATCACGTGGCCTGACGTACAAACATACAATGAAAAAGCCTCGACCTATTATTCATTTTATCTTTTTTCCTTCAATAGCACCGCGTATATACGCTCATTCCATATCTTTATGCCTCTAAAGCTAAAGGCACTTTATTTGTAACAAATATATAATTAAAATACATTGGCGGGCTGCATAGAACTGCTTTAGGGACCATATGCAACAGGCGTGTTTGAGACTCCTGAAATACATCAATACATGCGGTTTTAAGCAACACATATATGTTAGCTTAAAACCAAAATTTATTGAACAATGCTAAAATAACAGAATAACTACATTTTACTTTTCAATTTTGAATTAACCTTTTTTCGTGCTTTCATTTTAAATATAGATCTTTAAGTGACTCACGTTTAACTCTGACTTCGGCAATACTGGTGGCTTTGCCTGCTGGATTAGCCGCCACGCAGGAATATTTCCCACCATCTGATTCAACACTCTTCAAGATGAATAAAGATGTTCTGTTGCCTCCGCTTGATATTTGAAGACCCGGTCGATTTTTAACTTCCACTTCGTCTTTGAACCATTGAATAGTAGGTTCGGGGACACCTGACAGGTGGAAATAAAGGAAATAAATTATTTGGAAACTACAGCATAGAAGAACTTTTTTCACGCTTTCACATCAATAAAAATAAAGTCATGACAAATTTCGCGTTTCGCTCATAATATGTATGCAAAATTTAAATAAAGATAAAACAGCCAGCTGGGGATTCAAAGTCCAGCTTCATAATTTCCAAAGAACAGAAAATAAACTATTAGAAAACGTACTTTTACTTTCAAAACTACTCATCATAAAAAAAGACCTTAACCATATTTTTTTTTAGATAGATACATAATTACAGAGTTCACGGTACATAATATAGAAGTATACCATATGTTTCATCTTGGAATCTGTAAATCGTTATCGTCTGGAAGCGATAGCTGTACTCGTATTCTGAAGTATATATCATACATATGTTGCAAATTAATTGCATTAATGATTATAAATATATTACTATGGTTAGATTCACAGATCACTCAAGTATTCATTCTAACTCAAAACTGCTTCCAGGAATTTATATCCTGAGACTGTGGAATTCAGTAAGTGAAATGTTGGTCGATACACTTCATAATACCAAAATTTTAGTTATGGACCGCATTACCTTACAGAAATCATCCTTTGTCAAAAAGATGCTTGTTAAGTCAGGAAAGGATAAGATGATAGGATAATTTCTCGTACTACAGCATACTAGTTAACGACTGGTTCAAATACCGCTATCTAGCACTACAGATGACTTCGGAAAAAGAAACCCCATGTCCATTGCCATCAGACTAGGCTACATACTTTTTTAGAGATGGTTTGTCGTAAAAATGAAAACAACGATATCATTTCTACCGTTAGTCAGCTGAAAGAAGGCTCGTAATAATAAAATTCGCATTTCTGTTCTTAAAGACCCCACTCCAGATAAGAACTCTTAAACTATCTACAGTATGCTCTGCAAGTGTATATATTAGTCAAACAAAAAGGTCCTGAAATTTCGTGTTGAAGAAAGTACATATGATTTGTGTTCAAAACGATAACAAAAATCCTTCACTGCCCACTATTGCTAGTCAAAAAATAATTATTGTCCTTTTTTATGAAGTATTTGAAATACCTTCCGCTTGCGAGTTAGATTTCTTGAAGACGCTTCATGTCCATAAAAATCCTTCGATTCACGTTAATGATCCCAGTTCTTTCTTTAATATCAACTTTTTTTGGTTACTTTTTTTTCCAGGCTGACAGATGTTCATTTTTCTGTAGGCATTAGGTTTGGCTATAAAATTCTCTAATTTATCTCTATTGCTCTCAGGAAGGCCCATTCTTCCCAAATTTGCTCCCGCTATCCCCATTCGTGTTGCTTTAGCAAAAGTAACCCATTAGTAATGAGATCACTGAGAGACAGCTATCAAAAGCATTCAGCGCTGTTTTAAAATGAGGCTAGAGGAGAAATGTAGCTCATTTAAAGTTGTACAATATCTCGAAACACTGGATGATAAACTGTAAACATCATTGCCGGCAAGAAATAAATAGTTTAGTAAGTTACTTATACAAAAGTGGGATAAAATGGGTTGTGAATAATACCATGTTTCACTGATCCTTTATCAAACACAGACACCTAAATTGCATCTCTGCGCGCTTACAGAAATAATGTACTGAATCTAATGTAGGGAATATGATAAAAAAATACCTTCATACTGCGCCTCTAACAAAAGCTTCTCGCCTTCTGTGACAATAGCCGTCGATACAGGTTTAGTGAATTTGGGTGGTTTGCTTGGGGGTTGTTCTATGACGGGTGTCTGTTCCATCTTTACCAGCTGTTGACTTTGAAGAGATGAAAAGACTGGGAATGTTGGAGGTTGGAAATCCATTTCATCCACCTATTTAAAAATTTCAGTTTATGCCTTTAGATTAAATTAATTTATGACACTTTGAAATGATATTTTTAGTATTCAAAATTCTATTGCACCATGCTTTAAAGGAAAACTAAAATAACGAATGACTAAATAACTGATACGTAACATGATAAAAGATATGGAATTATAATAAATTAAAAGTCATTATAATTTTAACAAATTTATATGAAATTCCTTTAATTTCATTATCCAAAACTCAGTTTCAAATTTTAATAAAAATAACAAATCTAGTTAAAACAAATACGTATACTTTTCGGGTTCTCATAAATTCAGTGGAAGCTGATAGTATCATTAGTTAGAAAATACATTTAATACTTTCAATTGGCTGAATATCGGATCTTCACCTAGCTTAAGTTAAATGGGTTTCGCCTTTTAAGGCAACTAGGACAAAACAATTTTTGACTTAAAGTTTGCTTTACAATAAAGCGTTTCACGTCTCATGCAATCTACCGAACATTATATTGAATGTTAAATACGAGTATAGTACAGATACATGGACACTGATGCTTAATATGCGCAGCTGAAAAATACTTTAAACCTTGAATTTTGTAGGGTTTTGCTTTATTTTCTGAAAGTTACTTTCATTTTAAGACAGCTTCCCTTTACTTCCTCATTTTCCTACCTACGCTTTCCTATCAGAATGAGCTTTCCGTTTCGCGCTTCATGCAAAAAAGGGGAGAAATTACTGTTTAAGCTGAGGTCTAAGGTACTTCAGTGCGAGAAGCGTGTTCTGCCTTTCCAATTTAAGTTCAAGCCAAAAATGTTGGCTTGCTGTGCGCCCAAGAGGGGTCGTCTGTGAACATCTTGAGTTCAAATAAAAGGGTATTTTAAACTTCCTTCGGAATAGTTATTTAGCAACAAGAACTTCACGAATAGTCGCAACTCAGTTCTACTAGGTTCTAGCAATAAAAGAACTTTATCTCAACTAGAACACTACAATTTAATTATTGGATGGCAACAACATTAAAATAATTATGCCATCAGGTTTTAAGTTTCCTCCTCTTTGAAGAGAGAGAAAAGCTCTACAGCAATTGATAAAGCGACAGTGATACTTGTGGAACGTTTAGTAACCATGGTATCCCTCAGAAAAATACTAAAGTTTGCCTTTGCAATGTATTTTTTTATTTCATTACATATCACATTATACCAAACAAAAGCATCCATTACTTGCTTATAACAAACTTTGAAAGCAAGTGCCGCTTTTATCCTATCATACCGAAATTGCAACAGCGAGAATTCAAAATTCAATTCATCAAAATTCAGGATTCAATACATGGCTGGTATTGAAAACGCATCGCTTACTTAAGCTGATTTTAGACTGCAGCATCTGAGACACAATAAATAATTTTTCCTAGAAACATGCTCTTCAAGAACCAATTGAAAAAATAAATTCCAACATGCAACATTTTACCTCGATATCTAAAATATTTCTTGTGGCATATAGCTTAAGGCTATATGCCACAAGAAATAGAAGGTAGGTAGAAGACAACCGAATCATCTTCTGCAGGTGAGAATAAAAGAATTCTATTTTATGTGCGACTCGAGTTACTGATTAAAGATGGCAACCTAACTACATTAAAAAAAATCTGGAAAAGTTTTTGGACGGAAGTTAAGGAAATTGATCCCGCAGTATGGCTGCAGCTTTAAAGCAACTTATCCTATTCAACAACAGATCTGGAGAACGATGCAGCTGCAACAGTCCCAAGAACTTTGCTTTATGTAATTCGATTACCATCTTCAGTTGATATCTTGACTCGGATGCTATTAAAATCCGTTATCACTCAAAACGAGAAAAGAGTTCAGTCATTTTGTACTGGTCGACCGAGCCGCGGCCACACCTCGTGCGGTAACACAAATCTGCCACTGTTCGTAATATACTGCTTTTATCAACATTGAAGTAAAAATATTAAAAATTTAAGTATATTAAAATATTGTTTCACACAAATTTCATGATTCAATAGTTATCGAAATAAAAAAAATCAATGTTTTACTATTATAGTCTTTAAAGCCTCCGATTCAGAATAAATAATCAAGGATTCACGGAAAATTAGCAAAAAAGGAAAACTTCAGACAGGGATTCCGCCAAAATGTTAATTCTAGGGGTGTTGGGCTTGCGCTGCTCTATTTTACTAAAATGCATCATCATCTTCCCATAACAGAAGTTCAGTATTACATACTGAAAATTTAAAATTTGTTTTCTTGAACAGCACATTTACGTTAACGGAAATTAATGTTTATTTAAATAACTTATTTATTCATTCCTCTCCGCTTCGTTTAAATTTAACACAGTAATGCATGTAAGTTAATTTTTTACATGTATTGCGCTTAACTTTGGATGATAACAGTAAAACTTCAACTTTAAATAACATAATTGTTTATCTTTGCATTCAAATAAATATGAGTGGATTTTTCAGCCGAGTGTTTTCAGGATAAACAGTTGCAAAAGTCAGGATAAATAAGATAAATAGTTGCAATGTAATTTAAAATACTTACATGGTCTATAGTGCTACTTATTGTACTCTTCTCGACAACTGTTTTTCGAGTCATAACCATAGATTGAGCTCTAATAATAAAAAAAGGGGAGAGAAAGAAATTATACATCTAAACATACATAAAACTTTTCTAAATATACAATAATCGGCACCTCGCCAAAACCACAGCACTGCTTTCAACTAAATACACTTTTTGTAATGTTTCTGATAATAAAAAAAAGATGCATTTTCTCTCAAATGCTTAGAAAAGGCTTCTCATGTTTAAAGTCGTAATTTAGTTTTTCATAGCTTCCCTTTTAAATGTGATTTTCTCGAAACAACAGGTTTAGAGGTTCTAATTTCCATGTGGTGTTAATAATAAAAACATTTTTCTTATTTTAATAACAAGGCACGTATCATAATCTACCAATACGTATAAAGCTTTTTATTAAACAAAGTTAATATAACAAATATGTGAAAACGAATGCGCCGAAGAAGAAACATTAAAGAAACTTTTAATGAACAACAAGAATCGTTGTGACGTGAATAATTTGATGGAAAATGGAGAATTAGATTTCTTGGAGGCGATTCGTATCCATTAAATCTCTAATCTTTGATTAATTATACAAATTTTAATAGCCGTAGGCTTTTCAAGAATTTATTTCCTAGTTTCTTTTAATACATCAGCGACGTTTCTAGCATTTACAGCCTCTTCAAATGCACATTTACTCACATTACGTCGAGTTTTGTCATCTGTCGTCGATTATTACTTTATTCATCATTTAAAGTTAATATACCTAAGAAAGAATGTTGCTCATTTTAAAGTTCGGTTTCTACATTCTACAATTAAAAAAAAAGAACATGTAAATGTTTTCAAAAACTCACATGTTTTCTTCATACGTCGAATCAATTTCTGGCAGCGAAGTTTCTGTAAAACAAATAAACAATCATTAAAGTTTGTAATATGAATTTACTTTGCCATATACATCATTTATAATGTGAAATTTATATTACTAATAATAACTTGAAGCAGTGAATGAAAAGGCAATGACAGAAACTACATATCTTTCGTAATAAGGAATTTCTAACTCTGTATATGGCTGAATGAGGAACAAAACCATAAATTTTACACTTCCGAAACATGTCTTTTCCAACAAACATGATGCTGACATTAGTATATAGTAGAAAAGGACTCAAGGAACACATAATTTTATATATGTCTATTATAAAAGCACTTACAACTGATTGTACGAGTACCGTCGTTGATTTTAGCCACAGACAGCTTATTTTGTTGTTACATTGTTTATTTCTTGAAATATTTAGCGATCAATTTTACCTTTCCTATCTCACCTTACGAATGATTTTTTCTGAGCAAGATCATACTAGAGAACATACATGAAATGATAAAGCTTGAGTAAGCACAATATTTTTGAAAGGAACGCAAATCATGATTAGATTTCAACCATAACGATTAATGGGTACTTCTTTAACCTCACCTATCTCGTCACTCCACTTAAGGTATCTGCCTACGTTCGGACCACTTTTTTTTAAAAACATAGAATTCTGATTAAATATATATTTATTTAGTCAAAATATGATATCAAATCATGAAAATAGGTAAATTTTTAGGAATATTTTCATAAATTTTTTAAATATATGCAATTTTATGCAAATTTTTAGGAGAATTTAACACTTACGTTAAATGTCGTATATTTTTTTCCACTCCATATATTTCAATTTTACTTATACTGTATACTACTACAACACTTATCTGTGTTATGAACTAAAATGTTTATGATATTTCTAAAATTTACTAAAATATGTATAATTACATGAAAAAAACCAGTTTTTTGTAAAATATTTCTTATCGTTTTATATAGAAATGCTTATAAAACAATCAAATTAATAAATATAACTTAGATTTTAGCTTAAAACCTAGTAATCAATATAGAAAACACTATGGTTAAATTTCATAGAGATATCTTTAGAACATTTTGAGTAATTACATTTCTTGTATGTAAAAACACTACAAAAATTAGTTTTTCAGAAAATGCATTTAAAGATTTCACATTAACATAAAAACTGTTCTGTTGTATTTACACACTTAAAATTCTCCACATTTGTACATCATGCCCTCCATATCTTCAAACTTAGGTAATTTTCATTTTCTATTACATTATTTGATTTCCTCAATGCTGTTTTTGATATGAATGGCAAATTCAAGGTAAACAACAACTTTTCACCAGATGTGTAACCTTTTCCAATAAGTCTTAATCCAATACCAAGAAAGAATTTAAAATATTCTTATTTCCATTTTTGGGAGTTGAAGAAAATGCTTTTATAAATCCGCATTTACATTTCAAGCTGAAGTTTGAGAAAAATCCAAATTTTGAATCTTCTACTAATTGCAAAACAGTTTTGAAACACACTGGACAGCAGAGAATAGAAAAGACAGAAGCTAATTTTGCAATATCAAATATTCTATTTCCTTTTAAGTCTTGATCATTCTTTGCAGTAATAACATCTGTAAGTTCAAAAGTTTTTAATTTCGATGAGCTTGCAGATGTTACATCATTATCAAAAACAGTTCGAGTTCCAGTTGCATAACAATTACCGTAAAAAGATTGCTTCTCTTAGATCTCGCTTTTGGCATCTTAGAATACTTAAAATAATGCAACAAATGTTCAAAAGAAAATAAATAAAAGAAGCAAAGAGATAAATATAAAAATTAAACAAAAATAAAGCGTCAATATGCGTGTAGCAAACGAAGACAAACGTGGAACAAATGTAAACAATAATTACAGTGTAGCCAGTCATAATTCGATAAATTAAGGTAAATAATTATTGCCAGAAACAAAAAAAAGTACCCAGAATTAAAATGAAATGTTTTAGCACAATTTACATACAAACAGGTTAAAAAAAAGCAAGGATAGCACCATTGTTTACCTTTAAGTTTAGCCTTTTAAATGGCACTTCCGGTCTTTCTGCTGTCACTTCCGGTGTAATTAATTGGCTATATCTTCTCTTCTAATTATCATAACCGTAAAAATGAACCATTTTTGGAATCCTACAAAACTGATCTTTCAAATTGGGCAATAAAAAAAATCGAATTTTTTCGCCGAAATCGTATTTTTAACGTAGGCAGATACCTTAACTCATACACAATGGCCTTAAAAAACTCAAACATATACAAATAAACCGACGAAAATTTCTTTTTCTGATTAATAGTCAATTATTTTACAGTGATTAGTAACGTATCATGCTCTCAGTCTAATATTTAGCTTTACTCAGCCCATGTTAATTTTTGCTTTGATTTAAGTTATTCTTTACGAAAAATTTTTAACATGAAAGGGAGTAACTCCTCAGGGCTTTAAGTTGCAAGTTTTCGTTACATTCCGTTATGTGTAGTAAAGAGCTAATTTTGGATTGCAACGTACTGTTTGTTATTCTCTGATCCTCTTGTGATGTATAAATAAATATCCGATTTAATATACATTATTTGTTTTATTTAAATTCGCGCCGTAATTAAAGTTTATCTAAGGGAATAATTCTTCGAAAATCATTAAGAACTGATTTAGAAACAAAGAAGGAGTTAATGTGGCTTAACGAAACCATTCATATTCAAATTAAATTAAAGCGATACTTTTTCGGTGATTCCTTAATCGTAACACCAGCAATTCAAAATGCGTGCTGCACATATTACATTGAGAATTAATCACTCTTTTAATTTAAAAATAAGGGAAAGAAAAGACTTAAACTGCATAAAATCGAGGTAATTTATATTTTGGTGAACTTCTTACATACATTAATAAAGTATTTCAAATACTTTTATAAATACTCTTTCAGGGCAAATATGTAAACGCAAAGTGTTGATACGATTTGATTTAAGGGTGGACAAATCAGTGTTTAATCATAAAAACTTATTGAGACTTGTCCATACAACAACAAACGAAGGCCAGCCATGTCCCCTATACATATTACAGAAATTTTAAAGTGGTTATCCCAAATTTAATCAATGTAATTATTTTAATAAACACGGTGCAGGAAGTATGTAACAAAAAAGGGTGAAAACAAATCTCTATTGTTATTAATTATTTTCCTTTCTCGTGAAAGAGCAAAAGCTTTTTTAAGACTGTATTTTCATTAAGAAATACCCGAAGATACAGAAACTTAGTTTTACCTTCAACAGACAAATAAGCGGAAGTTGTAGCGATGCCGGCGTTGTTTTCAGCAATTGCTGAGTACCTTCCGGTGTGATTTTTTGATACATCGCTAATAACTAACCAGTATTTCTTTTCTCCATCAGTACCCACATTATAATGGTCATCCTTTGGAACACCTTTTCCTTGGAAATTCCACCGAACCTGTAAATAAAAGAAATACATAAATAAAATGCAAAACAAACAAAAGTTTGATGGGAGCTAAAATTACATTCAGAAAATTTAAAATAAATACGATCGTACGAAATTCATTCTAAGATATTATTATATTTTTAAGTTTTTCAGACGGTGTTCACACATTTTGGTAACAATTTTGTAACGAATTATACATAAACGAACCTTAGAATGCTATTTTCTAATATGTTCAGTCTGGCAGCCCTTTTGTTTGATTTGGATCTTGGAAATCACATTATATCTTGATTTCTAAGATCCAAATCCTTTTCTTAAAACATCAAGGTGGATTTTATTCTACATCTCCTTCATAATCTTCCAGTGTCCTTCCAATGCTTTGGGATGCCGCTTATAAAGACCTTGTTTCAAAAGTCCAAATGCACAGTAATCCATGGAAGACACATCAAGGGACTTAAGCGTGATGCATTTAAAAGGAATAGTTTCAATTCCAGTTTCATTTCTCAGGCTTGGAGCCTTATCCTATGGAACTTAACACAGTGAAGATTGTTTGGAAAAGAGATGGAATTTCTTCTTTAAAAGTAAGTGTTAAAACATATTTCTGATAGCAATTCGAATTAATTTTGACATTTTTCTATTTTATCTTAACATTTTCCCCCTTATTTTACATTTTCCATTACAAGAGAATTCAGTAATAACTATACAACCTTTAAAAAAACTTTCCTTGTTTTCTCCAAACCAACATATTAAGTCTTTTTGTCTCCTTTTTGGTAAAACCCGTATAAGGTATTTCTCCCGCCTTCTTAGCATGCCTTCGTGGTGTAATGGCAAGCACATTTAACGCGTATTCGAGAGGTCCGAGGTTCGAGTCCCGGCGAGGGCATTGCTCATTTTTCACATCTCCTGCTTAAAAAAAATGAAAGAAAAAGGAAAAAAAGCACCCAATGTCTTTACAGTGGGGCGCAAAATAAAAAGGTGTGGATGGTGATTCTTCACCACCAGGATTTGGCAACTGGAACCCAGGTATTTTTCCCGCCTTCTTAGCATGCCTTTGTGATGCAGTGATCAGCACACTCGGCGCGTATTCGAGAGGTCCGAAATACGAGTCCCGGCGAGGACACTGCTTTTTCTTCTAAAAAAAGCTCCTATTGACTCTACAATAGATTTTTTCTACTGCAATTAGATAAGTATATCCAAGGTCTCGTCAATTGTAACTATATATTTCCATTTTTGACCTGTCAAATAAGTTTCATAGAGCAATCTGCATATAGTCTTACGCTGAGAAACATGTTTCGGCGTTAGGTGATGAACACAATTTATTTTTTGTTTTGATTAGCTTGTAAGGTTTATCCAAAGTTTTTAACAGTCATCTTTAGTTAATCCCGTTTTCCTATTCTTTCTATTTTCAGCTTACAATTTCCTACCAGGATGTGTTTTCAGAATCGCGTTTAATGCAAATAAGTAAGGGTAGTATTTAAGTCGAAGTTTCACTGACTTCGTTAGAGAACCAGAGTTTCTCACTAGCGCGTTTGCCTTTGGGTTACGTCTCTCTCTAAGCTATTACTACGCTTGGCCGTACTTTAGGCCCTTGATAGTTTCGCCTACTTAATTGAGATTTAGGGGCCAACTACTTAGAATCTTGATAGCTTCGGCTATATCTTTTTAGTTGAGCATTAGTTAAGCTTTAATTCTTATTACCTTGAGTTCCAGCCCAAGTGGAGCCTTTGCTGTACGCTCTGAGATAGGAGCCGAAAGTGTTAGTCTTATTTTGAGAAATAAAGGGTAATTAACCCTTCTTGAGGCTTACGTCTCTGTTCACACACTCAAGCGATTATTCGCTTATCGGTGCAAGAGGTTCCCCCCCCCCATTTAACTGTTAAATAAAAAGGATGGAACCCCACAAGCTTTAAATCAGATTTTATAATTTTATTCACAGTTCCTACAGAAATATTTAAAGATTTTGCAATAACTCTTTGGAAGGGTTGGATTTTCCTTTAAAACATGAGATGCGACTTTAGATTTAATAAGGATCATGTACGTACTTTTGTTGGGTAGCCATTTTTTTATTTTTCCGCAGTAAGATGTAAACTTTGAGGCTTCTTTCCTTTCATATTAATAATGCCACTTACTTGACGTGCAGGGGTACTAAAACCATGCTTTTCACATATTTTTTTTATTAATTGAATAAGACTATTTCACTTCGGACAGCGCAAAAATATAGCCTTCGATCCGTTGTTTATTTTTCAGCGACATTTTAAAGAAAATATAATGCCGCAGACGATGATAAACCTTATTCCAATTTGATGCAAGTCACGTTTGTATTTTAAAATTAATATTTAAATTCATGGAGAAAATCAAAATCGTTACAAAAATGTGTGAACACCACCTGTAAATGTGAATAATTATAAGTATTACATAGACATTTTAAAACCACCTATAATTAATGTATGCAATGCCTTTTGCCTATTTTTCTGGTTGATTGTTTTGTTTCTGCATTTGTTACGTTAAATTTTACTTAGATTAACTAGTAAATATTTTAACGATTTCATCTAAACATAAATGCGCAAAAATTCGAATTAAGATACTCAGCAAAATTAAGCAAAACTTTGATTAAAATATTACACAGAAATAGAATTTATATTTAATAAAACTACGTTAAAAACGCGTTTGGTTAAACATTAGAAAAGAAGACATAAATAAATGCTAGAACTAAATGAGGGGACAGACAGAACTAAATGCTATGAAGCCAAAAATTAACTAGAAGATATACCTCACGATATGCCGATTCCTGTAGCTAACATTAGTTTTTTTAACAGTTATAGATTAGTATAAGTTTATATTATAGGTTAGTTAAGTTTCAAAGGAACAAAATTTTTTTGCTCCTAAAGAAAGAGAATTCCTTCGAAACGTTCAAGTTTTGCTTAAAACTTCCACTCATGCAATGTTACTTTTTCGTCTAATTTTACTTTTCATATTGACATATTTCTCTTTTTTAAAGACAGTAGTTTTTATATGTGTTAGTTTTAGAAAACCTAGAATATTTTAAAAAACGATATATCAGCAAATCAGTACAAACATTAGTTTTAAATAAATGTTTATATTACTTAGTATATATCGTGGAATCATCACGACCCAGCTTTTTCTGAAAAAACGTCGTTACAAATATCTATCGGTTTTACCAATCGTTTTGGTGCAATATCAAAATATTATTGACGCAATTTTTCTTGAAGTTTCACTAATTCTCTCTCTTGATATAATTTTTTTAATGCGACATAAATCAAAAGTTATTAAAAAGTTCAGTTTTTATATACACTATCTAGGAATAATTTCTAAATCTTTCACAACACCTGTTATCTAAAAACTGGAAAACATTGAGAAAAATTAAAATGAAATGAACAGAAATACAGAACACTCATTATTTTAAGTACTTAAAATATACATTGGAAAGATATAATAAAACATCAGAAACGGCTAATGATACCACGTCAGCGTCAAATGACTTAAGTCATGGCCACTTGAGATATCAAGTAAACATCAGTTAGGTCTTTCACTACAGAAGAAAGTCTCAAATTGTTCTCAGAATGCTATTTAAATATGTAATTTTCAACTATTATCCTAAAAAAGTTCATAATAAAAGACACGCAAGAGTGTCATTGAATGGTGTAAAAGCTCACTTCGATGAAATAATTGTCATAGCTCAGTGCAAAAGCATAAAATCTGACCGAACCGGTTTTGTGATACATTTTTCCACCGAGCGCTACAAAGGGCGAGGCAGTTCGCCTCGTCCCCGTCGTCACTTTTTCGTCCTTTGTAGGCAGTACAGGTGTCTTCAAAATCTTCAAAGTCCAACTTTTCTACAAACGTATCATGAGTGTATAAGCAAAAGGATACACAGAATTACAGCGAGTTCTACGCTGTTTTAATGAATAGTCTTCCTAATGACTTATTCAACCAGCTTCATCTATTGTTTACTATGTGCTGTGGGTGATCTGTTGCATTTGTAAGGCCAAAAAAAATTCTTTTGCGTTGGCTAAAAAAAATCGCAAGTGATTTAAAGGACATGTCCATCGACATACTTCGGAAGCGTAATTTTGTGTCATTATAATTAATTAGCAAGAATGATTTAAGATCTTCTAATGTACATGTGTAACTTTGTGGATAAACGCGATAAAGAACGATCAAGATGCGTGTTTTTTCCTTCTCTTATGAACGATAATTTTGGTGTAACGATAAAATGATATACATATTTATTCAAGAAATTAGTAACTTCAGAGAGTAACTACTCAAAACTAAAATCAAAGCTAAAAAGTATGTTTTTTGTGTGTTCGTAAGCAAAGGAAAGGCACTATACAGGTAAGGTAACATGTTTAATATTATTGAATGCTATAGTCGATAATTCTGCTATTTTAACAATTGGGTTATTGCCTTCATACACCACATTTCCTATTTATTTCCAATTTGAATACATTTTCTTATTGGGTACATTCCGTAAACTTAAGCAATTATTCTTGGAGACGGTATCTTATATGTTAAACTTAACTTTTGCCATAACATTTGGCTCACCGTCACAACAAATGGACTCCATTTAAACCAATAAGCAAATGAAAACCAATAAGCAAATGAAAATTGACTTGCCAGAGGACGAGTGACAAGGAGGAAGAGAAAGATGGAAGTAATAGCGGGAAACAAAATGCGAAAAAAAGAAACATTGGACTGCATGGGTTGGAGAGCAAGTCTGAAGGTCTTGGAACACAGATTAAGCGTAAAATGAGTGAATTTTCAAAAAGCTCATTTGAAATTATAAGTGCATTTATGAATGCGATTCACAACATATTTTTTGCATGGTAATCATTTGTTAGTTACTGCCGTCTTTTGATGAATTTTTAATGTTTTTTCACTTGAAAAGAAGCTTTAAAATAAAAAAAAATGCATGAAGAGTTTCTTTACCGTAGGTTTGGGACTGCCTTCAACAACCGTTTCAAATCGTGCATTAGCGCCAGGCTGGAGTACTTGGTTCTCTATATGTTGCATGAAGATTGGAGGCGTTTCTTGAGATAGCTGTCCAAATTTCACAGGAACTGTTGCAGGAGACACGGATAATGTACAGATACTTTGAGCTTCCCCAGCTTTGTTCTGCGCTTTCACAGAATAAGTGCCACGATCACCGATCTTCGCCACAGGAATGGTTAGTCTAGAAAGTTCAGAGCTTTCAGTCTGAATCTAGAAAATAAGAAAGCATAGATCATTATTAGACGACAGCTCCACTAATGTACAACAAACTTATGAAAACACTATACCATGAATGTGCTTGCTGCAAAAGCGTACATTCATAATGTATTGGAGTGGTACATTCATGGTGTAGTGGAGCGTGAAAGAACACATT
This sequence comes from Stegodyphus mimosarum, assembly GCA_000611955.2. NCBI lineage: Eukaryota > Metazoa > Arthropoda > Arachnida > Araneae > Eresidae > Stegodyphus > Stegodyphus mimosarum. The sequence continues at coordinate 305,311 of KK114328.1, forward strand.
TGTATAAGTTGTACAACCTAAGAGTGGAAGCATTATGAATCACCAGTATAACTTTAAATATTACAATAAAACAATACGTTTATCCGTTAAGTGAAATTAATTTGACCCTGTAAATATCATAATTCATTTACTCAAGGACTGTGTAAGGTTTATCCTAAGTTTATTAACTGTTATTTTAAGTTTTGTAAGGACTGTGTAAGGTTTATCCTAAGTTTATTAACTGTTATTTTAAGTTTTGTATCTTTCCTATTTTATTCTAATTTCAGCTTACAATTTCCTGCCAGAATATAAATTCAGAAATGCAGTTAATGCAAATAAGAAAGAGTACTATTTAAGTCGTGACTTCACCGACTTCAGAAAGAGAGTCTGATTCCCTGACTAGCGCGCGTTTGCCTTTTGACTACGTCTCTCTTAGCTGTTACTATGCTCGGCCATACCTTAGGACCTTGCTTGGCTTCGCAGATTTAATTAATACTTAGGAGCCAACTAGTTAGATTCTGATAGCTTCGGCTATACCTTTCAAATAGCTTAGTTAAGCTAGTTTTAGTTTAAATTATTATTATTTTAAGTGCAAGCCCGAATGGCGGCTTTGTGTAAAGTTCCAAGTAGGAACTGATTGTAAACATACTGAAAAATAAAGGGTTATAAACCCTCTTTAAGTCTTACGTGTTCTGTTCACACACTTAAGCAATTATTCGCTTGTTAGTGTTCGTGGGGTTCTAAGTTAGAACTTTAGGATTAAAGAGTAAACCCCCACAACTGAAACAATATCGCATCAAATTTCACCTTACAATAAATATTGCCTCCAACAGTGAAGCTCCATAATTCATTCATAAACTTGCGATAGTTATTTTTAATTACTGTTTATATGTAATTTAATTTCGGTTTTATCTTCCTTAGACTCACGTCACAAATATTCGCTCAGACCAGAAGCCAGAAGGTTATACAAATCCATGTTACATGTAAGAATGACAAAACAAAATAAGCATTCAGATCATCATGAAAAGGAGGTATTAAAAAAATCTGCCATTGTGAATTTTTACCATGGAACAAATGACGCAGCTAAACGAAGATATAGAGAGAAGAAACACGGAAAGGGATTCTTGATACTATAAATATATTTTGAAGATATCAAAACCATAGTGTCGACAATAACTTTTAGTTTTTACACAGCCTCTAAAACTGTAAAATACATATGCTGTTCAAATAAATTTTGCTTGATATTAACATGTTATTTCTAAAAACATTATTGTACACAGCAACAACTCGCTGAGACTTTAAATAGATCACAATCCATTAAGAACAATTTAGTACAGAGACAAATCTGAATTTTGGCATTATCACTATGAGTGAAGAGCAGTTTCAATTGAAACACAATATTCAGGAGTAAAACGCTCGAATGAAGAATTTCCAGTAATGATGATGTGAGATAAAAATACTGAAAATCATTCATCATTAAAAATTTTGAACAGATACCCAAAAACCTATGAAATGAATTTAAAAAACAACCAAAAAAAATCAAATTTTTATTATATACTGTAAAAGAGATAGTACAATTAACACCTGTGTTTTGGGAAAAACAATTAAAAAGAAGTTAACATCTTCATTGTTATTACGTTTTAGCGCATTATTTTCTTACAGAAATAACTTCTGCTTGGAATTCCAGAATATCCATTTCACTGCCGCAGATTGGTTTTAGAGCTGACTAAACACAAATAATTAACTCGATAGCTATGGCAGGCTACACTATGTTTACTATTACACGAATAATTAAAATATCAAATTATTAATCCATCTGAGTATTTAGCTATTTAACACTTTTCATTATAATCAACAATACTTTCGCTTTATTACTCGTACTTCAAAGATTGTGCGGAAACCTTTACTAACACTTCGAAAAGTCATCTTTCTTCAGTTACTCAGCTGCCTTTGGACTGCCGTAATGATATTACCTCCGTCTTTGCAAATTTTACCACATACTGGACTCTTGATTTCCAGGAAGAGTTAGAAATAAACTGCAACCAGA
>KK114328.1:314377-338547 GCA_000611955.2 Stegodyphus mimosarum
AGTGTGAGAGAGCTTAGTCTCAGACCACGGTCACTCTGCTCAACGTTCGTCTGACCAGCTAGCAGTTTAAATTTATAAGCCATAGTGCTTACTACGTGATTGCATTGTAAAACAATTTGAAGTGCGTTAGTATTAGTATATCTTGCTACGCACCCTTTTAGGTAGACGCCAATCTCCGCGCATTGCTCTGTGAGCAAAATTTGATTTAAGTTCTATTTTAATTTAGTTAAATTTATTTGATTGTTAAGTTCGACCCAAGTGCGGTCTTTTACTTTCTGTATCTCTCGCGAGTTGGGAAGTGTGTAACTAATAGTGATTTAATAAAAGAGGATTTCAAATCCCTTCACGTGCAGTTACTATCCAGCCCAGCAGTACATCAGAACAAAGCTTACATTTCATCAGCTCACTGTTCCAGTTCAGGACCTGAGAAGAAACACCCTGGTAAATATTTCACAATGTTCTCAAAAAACACACACAAAATACTCAGTCCTGATACACTTTCAAACAAAAGTAACGTAATGGGATAAATAAACTTTTAAAGAAAAGTAAAGTAAAAGGATAATTACGCTTTGAAAGAAAAGCAAAACAAAAGGATAAATAAACTTTCAAAGAAGAGTAAAGCAAAAGGATAAGTAAACTTTCAAAGAAAAAGATAAATAAACTTTGAAAGAAAAGTAAAGGAAAAGGATAGGTAAACTTTTAAAGAAAAGTAAAAGGATAAATAAACTTTCAGGGAAAAGTAAAGGATAAGTAAACTTTCAAAGAAAAGTAAAGGATAAGCAAACTGTCAAAGAAAAGTAAAGGAAAACGATAGGTAAATTTTCAAAGAAAAGTAAAGCAAAAGGCTAAGTAAACTTTCAGAGAAAAGTAAAGGGATAGTAATATAACTGGATATCTAAATTATTTCTAAGAAATTATAATGACCTTTTAAGCTCTTTTTTTGTAATAAATATATATTTCATTCAGGAACAGTTTGAAAACCTGCACATTCATCGTTAAAGCTTTTTACAGAACAGCAATTTTTTTCTACGTTATTTTCGGCATTGGCTAGTTATTTTTTGTAGTTTCTTTGATGAAATTTATTAGATTTATATTGGTAGTAACACAATAATATACCCTATAAGAAAACATTTCAATTATTATTATACATTTCAATTATTATATTATAGTGCTAAAGTTATTATATTGTGATTCTAAAGAAAAGTTTATTGAAGCTATGAGATTAGTTTTTTTCTGTTACCTGGTAGGCGGGTGAATTTATTATTTGAAGTCCATCTTTGTACCAAGACAAAGTGGTTTCTGGTCCTCCCAACAATTGACATTCCAGAACAACAGGCTGACCTTCCGTCACAGCTAAGCTTTCCAGCAACTTCACAAATTTGGGTGGATTCATTTTCTTGATACTTAGAAGAATGTCCTTCTGACTCACGTGACTGCAAAAATAATACTTTTTTTATTTCAGGGCTGAAGACTTTTCATACTGAATGTCCGATACAGTTAACTACTTCACTTAAAAAACATTTCTGCTTCAAAACAATTGAGAACGACTAATTCAAAATTACAGGTAATATGAAAATTTAAAAATAAACACTTATAATGCAATTTGAAAAGATTATTCTAATTTATAAGTCTCAATTGTTTCCTTTTATATAAGAAACTATAGGACATTAAAATGCTGCAAGCATTTCCAACAAATGACTTTAAATTATTAAGTTTAATCTATTCTGTAAGCACGAATGTTAGCAATAAAAGGCTTTGTAAAACGTTTGTATTGGATTTATCTCGAAATTTATTGACTGATAATTAGCGACTAATAATTAGACTGAGGCCTGATAATTAATATACATAAAAATGTATTATTACATGAAAAGTTAAATCTAGCATTTCAAATACATTTTTTAAATTTTCAGTTTTGTTCAAAAAGGTGGAAAAAAATTTGCCATTCGATAAAAGAAAATTATTATTCTTAAATACAGAGTGTTTATAAAGTCCCGGACCCATTTTAATGTTTAATAACTCAAAAATAATAAAGATAGATTAAAATTAATAACATAAATGGTTAGATACACTCAAAAAGTTTCATGACCCTTGTCAATGAAGTCCCCCTTCGTCGCATGGACAATATCAAGTCGATATTCAATTTCATGCCAGGTACCGGCAAGCACGTCGGCATCGACAGAGGCTATTGCGGTTGTAATTCTGGCTTTCAGGTCATCAATGTTCGACACTCTCCTCCTGTAAACGTTGTCCTTTACAAATCCTCAAAGGAAAAAGTCCAGCGCGTTACATCAGGTGATCTGGGTGGCCAAGGAATTGAACCTCCTAGCCCAATCCATCTTCCTGTTAAATGGTCATTCAAAGAACTACGAACGATGGCACCCCAATGAGGTGGTGCACCATCTCTTTGCAAAAAGACATGTGGCTGAAGCTCTTCTAGTTGTGGAAATACGAAGTTTTCCAACATGTCTAAGTATACGACTGATGAGACCGTCTTTTCGGTAAAAAAGAAAGGCCAATGACTCGGTCGTTACATTAGTCCACACCACACATTAACCTTTGGGGAATCCCTTTGTGCTTCACGTTATTCATGGGGGTTTCATAACATTGCAATAGTTGCCAAAAAAAAAAAAGAAAAGAAAAATGCTATTAATAAACAGACGATATTTAGAAAAGTGCAGATATTTAGACTGGAAAATGAAATTATCTGAAATTAACCACACGCGCAGACGATATTTACAAAAGTAAAGTTATTCAAATCTGAAAAGGAAAATATATAAGTTATTCCATTAATAAATGCCATAAGTTTGTTTATATCTTCATTATTTTATGAGGTATTAAACATCAAAATGTTTCCGGGACTTTATAAACACCCTGTATATTTCAAAATAATGAGATAACTAAACTAATGCATCAGAAAATCAGTCAGTTTATCTTATAGTACAATATTTGTAAAAAGAAGAAAAGCAATTTTAAGCATTAAAGTATTTTAAAACACAGATATAATAAAGTAATCTTACCTTTTCTGTACAGTTTCTACAACAGCTAAAAAATGGAAAAAAATTACTTAACGACAAACAATTAATAAAAATGTACCAAAATAAAATGCAGATTAAAAAAATTAAATATCGTAGGAACGTATTCGAGCGATATTAATTTTGAAAAATTCCAGCATCAGAAAATAATTCCGAATGCGCAGTTAAACAAGTCATGCAAGAAAGAGAATCTGAAGTTGTAATATACATATTTACTTGGTATACTGTTTCGGTATTAAATTTCATGATTGAAAAACTGAAACTAGATTTAACACTAATTTTTATTTAAATTCCATCTACATTTTAAAGCATAATATTTTGAACTTTACTTTTCTAATTTTCAATACACGCATGCTTCTTCGCATCAGAACATTCAATTGAAAATTATTTTTGAATTCAGTCAAATGAAAAACAATTAAGTTAGAAGGGTTTAATTTTATCTAATCATTAATTTCATAAATATTGTTCCGATCTTAACGGCAATCATTCTTTGAGATTTAAATGTTTCAGATCCGAAATGATAAAAATAATAATAAATAAACCAGACAAAAATATACATTTCTTGCACATTTAAGGATTTTACGACAAATTACGTATTCTCTATTTTATATTATCGCGTTTTTAAGTTAAAGAACAATTTAAGATCCATGTGCGATGTATAACAAACAATAGCCTTTCGAAGCTTACAGTACTGAAGTTACATCAGCTGAAAAACAAAAAAGATGTTCTAGAATAATCGAGAAATAGTTTAGGCCAGTGGTTCCCAAAATGTGCTCGATAGAGAAGTTTTGCTGGGTCCAAAAATGCTTTGAAGTATTCTTTTTACTTAAATTTAATAATTAATAATTATCGATACATTGCTAATAATTATGCATATATTTCTTAAATATTATTTCCTTGTCGCATATTTTTTTTTCTAGAAATCTTCTTTTTATCCCTCTTTTTTCTTCAACAGCATTCCTGGGCGTCGCTTTAAATCTCAGTTGTATGTTTGAGGACAACTATAAATCTCAATAGCATGTGGGTCACAAATTTAGACTAGGAAACACTGGTCTAGAACTATAAAGGTACATCGGACCATTTTGATTTGACAAACGAAATCTGAATGCAAGCTGTTGTTAATAATGATCTTAATAATGATCCTTGAAGTGTCATATGCTTGGGACTATATGGATGTAATTAAAGATGGACTTAATGCAATTCACACCTGCATGATTCAAATTTAGATTACTTATGGCTAGGGATGGAATCCAAAATTCAGATGGACCTCGCAAGGAATTGGAAGCACTAAAACGACAAGTTTTGAGCTTTACAAGTTCGAATAAGAATTTTTATATCTCCAAGGTGACTCAAGAAAACGATATCTGAACATGGAGATGGGTTTTCTAAACCAATCTTTAACACCGTCTGCGTGCAATCCATTATATATGTCGTAAAAATTTAAAAATTCAGTTTAGTACCACATCCCAGCCTTATCTGTAACAAAACATATTAAATAACGAGATTCGTTTGACAATGAAAGAAACAGAATTTAATGAAGCACCTTTGTTCCGAAATTTGTCCTACAATTAAAGTAATATGTTCAAATACTGTATATTTTAGAACGTTTCAAAATTTTTTCTAGAATTAATGTAAGACATTGTAACGCTGACAGAATCTCCTATCATTCCCTGCAAAATTTAATCTCGCCTTTTGAAGATCTTTCCTCCTATTGGTAGCATTTCTTACGTTACATCGGCGATTTTAATTTGCAGAATAGGTAAATTAGGTATAGGTAACTTACGTTCGACTTTTAGTTGACAAACACTGGATGCTTCTCCACCTGAATTAATAGCGACGCATTTATACGTGCCAGAATCTTCCAAATAAGCCATCTTGATGATAAGGGTGCAACGATCTCCTTCGAACAATAGTTGGAAATCATCAGATTCTTTGACAGGTTTTCCATTGTGGTACCATATAACCTGAAGCAAGAGAAAAGTTAATAAGAAAATGGACAGTATTTTCCTTTGTACAAAAAGTAAAATAAAATTTTTTTTAAGTAGTTAAATTTAAGTACTTGAATACCCTCAAACTGAAAAAAGAATGTAAAAGATTTTTTTGAAATACGCCTTAAGTTTTTCAAACAGCTCTCGCTTTATGTTTTGTATTACATTTGATAACATTGCATAATACAATCAATAAATCATTAATTAAAATAGCAGCACCTAAAATTACAATAATGTGTATTCTTCCGCAACAACACAAAGAATGATGATGACTTCACGTTAATTATGTTTTGATACTTGTAAAAATTTATGTACTTCCAACAGTTTAAAATGCTCTAAGATGCAAGCTTTATATATATATGTTTCTTCCATTGAAATTTTATCACTTTGTCTCTATAAATGATTATTGGGATCTTGAGGAAGAATAACTTTATTCATTTTTATATAAAATTTCAGTTTTTTGAAGCACACAGGTATTTTAAATAGGAGTATCTTTCTTAACATGACAGATATCTGTGTGTGTCTTTAATTACTTCCATATCTCGACCAACATGCCCCGTGTGATATATTTCAAAACAGAAACTGCCTTGGCTATCAGCAGTCGCATACTAGTAGGTAGGAGCGGATGCATGTTTTAAATGCATGAATGTATGTAATAACGGACAGTACAGTTTCTAATATCTCAAGTTTAAGTATATACATTGTTTACCACTGGTATTAACATGACGTCACAAAATGAAACACTCACAGTAAATTTTCAGTAAGTAACAAATTTTAATATTTCTACGTCTTCACAATTAAGTTGTATTTCTCTATCTTCAATAGGAGATGTATGTTGTGAAGCCATAACATTCATATAAACATATTGTAGTTAACAGGAAAACTCTAGTAAAGTAGTGAATCCATACAATGTAGATCTTGTTAAATTCACCTATACTGAAGAAATCAAAGCTAGCAAGGAAATACTACTATCCTTTCTCTGAAAGTCGTCAGAAATATTCAGTGAATTGGGATTGATTATTTGATTATGGCAAAGCACGCTAGTGATACAAGAAAAATGATAATTTTGTAGCCAGTCCATTCACCGGGATTTGAAATCGAATCAAACTACTAATGTTCGGCGGTTTTATCCATTCGGCCATTGGACGTAAAAATATTTAAGCATTTAGGATGTAGCTCATTTTTTTCTATCTCCAAGTTAAGATTTAATTACGATTACACAGAAATATCTACATAAAATATAAAACATGTAATATATATAAAATGAAAATCAGAAAGTTTTTATCGAAATTAGAAAATCCATTCATTGCTGAAATCATTCTCCAAAGCAAAAATTGAGAAATGTAAAAACCGAATACGCGTCCAATAAAGCAAATACATACTTCCGGTTCCGGTTGGCCAACAATCACGCAATCCATGCGCACTTTATTTCCTTCAAAAACAGTTTGGTTTTCCAAGTGTTGTTTCACCTGCGGCTTAGCTGGTTCAATATCAGATGCGATCTCAGAGTCACTGAAAAGAAAGATTTTTCAGTTAGGATCTTATTTTAGAAAGACAGAGCATGCTATGTTACTTCCCTTGCACATTTTAACTGTGCATGAAAGTAATAGAGCGTTTTAATTAAGACCAATTAATTACAAAAGTAAAATCTAGCCTAAGACCAACAAATAACTACAATCTAAAATGCGGCAACAAAATATTTTAAATTTCATAAACGAAATTATAAAATAATATATAAATATTAGTCCATAAAACGACAGATTTATTGACTAATATTTATTAGAATGTATCAAAGCATACTAACAATCTATCTGACGACGGATAATTTTTTGTAAGGCTCTACTAAGGGAAATTGGCTCGCATTCACGTTACACATGGGAGAATACACAAAAATACCCTCACAGTCAGACCACACCAGTGGGCAGAAAATTTGCAAAGCATGAAAAAGAAGTTGTTCTGTTCTGTAACTGTGTGTTTAAAGAATATCCAGTCTCAATTACACAAATAACAATGAAAATTTGCACTATATCTAATTAAATTAGTACATTCGATTAATACAAAGACATATTATGAAGTCTTATTACGGATTAACAAATATAAAGCATAAAACAAATGCAAGAAATATTCATTATCTTCACGACCAATGCTGAAAACACGAATCAACAAAACAGGCTGTCCGAGGAAAATTTCTGAGGAAAACTCCGCTTAACACGAGTTTGATATCCTTTACAGTGGTCTGTGCGATTAAGAGAAAAGAAGCTATTTTTCATTCTACGCTAATGATTAATCACTTGATGGGACTTCTCCGTGTTAGGTAAAAATTTTCCCGCTGGCCTGCACGGATAATTTTTTCTTTTATTTCTTTTCCTTCTTTTTTTTTTTCATTACTTTTTGACATCATTGTTAAAATGAATTTTAAAAAAATCAGAGCTGTTGCACTGAAGATAAATTACGTAGGTCTTGATATTTTCTTCTCATTTTGAAACATTTTGGACAACAATTTGATATTGGGGGTTATTATATTAGTGTGTCAAACGTCACAAACGAATATGTTTCCCTTAGATTGTAATAAACAGTAAAATCCTCTTTTTGTAGTACCTAACAAAACAGGCTGTTAACTGATAAAGGCAAAGCGCATAAGAAAAAGCTGCTAAAAAAAGGAATGCCACCGTGGATTGAATGTATTATTTAGATTATCGCTGCTTGCTTGAGAAATGGCAACCATAAGGACTTTTAGTTCATCTTCATATTACATATAGCAAAAACAATAAAAATGCCCAAGCACAATGAATCATACAGCCAGTTCGTTCGCCAATATTTAAATTAAGATTACTTCAGGTTAATTAGCTAAGACAAAGGACACAAAGGCTCTCTGCATAAACTGAGTGATGGATTCATGGAGGACTTTCTACGGTAAACTGACTCATATTCTGACGCAGTGCATAGAGACGTTACTATTTTTAGAATTCAGGAGGGAAATTAACGTTGCTAATTTAATCTTTTACATATTGTTTATTTTTCTTACATATATATATTAACCAAATGTAAAAACACTTTGTACTTCTGACGTCTTACACAGGAAGGCAACATATATTCTTCAGAAATATCATAACTTAAAATGTGTCACTTACGACGTCTCCAATGGTAATCTTCCTTTGACAGACACGTTACAGGAAGACACAGCTTCACCAGCTTTGTTTCGTGCTATGATCGTGTAAGTACCAGCATCTTTTGGAAAGGCTTCTGTGATAACAAGAGTAGCATTGCGACCATCAAAATGGAGCTAAAATTAAGTGGAAAATTAATTAAATATCTCATCTGTACGTGCATTTACTTACTATAAAAACGTACTTGTTTATTTATGTTTTAGAACTAAATTATGTTTTAAACAGCCCAGTTCAATTATATAAGATTTCAGCGTAACAAGAAAATTCTTCAACGTACACTTCTCAAATGAAGTATTATTCGAGAAAAGTGCATTGAAGAAGGGAAAAGTACATCAAAGAGAAATGATTTCATGGATCAATAAGAGATCAGAAGTTATAATCACCACATTAAGTTTTTCCTTAAACGTAGCACTCAATAGATCACGTTTCTCATTGCGGGCTATAACCTTTACATTTAATTTCAATGTGAAGCCCATTTAGTCGCGAATATAGTTTTTATCCACAGAAATTGAGTGCAAATTAGCTAAAAGATAAATTAAAGCCAATATGTTGTCAAAAATTAAAATAAGATATTATGCATCCTTTACTCTATGCATGAAACAAAAGACTATTGTAAAGGAAACTTCAACCAATCTCCAATTAAAGACATATGCAGGATGTTTGCAAAATGAAGTAGCAAAGCTTTATTTCCTACACATTGTTCCCAGGTTATACAATATATCTCAGAGGCGCCAGAAGTTTGGCTTTGCTTGCAACACGTTTGCTGCTCAGTGCCTGCCGTCAGCAGATAATAAAGTAACATACATGAAAAGAAACACCGCGTCTTAAGTATTAAATTAATTTAAATTTTACAATCTGTAACTTAAAAAACGAAAATAAAGTAAATAAGCTAAACATTTAATCTGAATTTTACTTTAAATTACAATAATATAGTTAATGAATTATGAAATAAAGAGCCAGCTAAAGAAACCTATTCGCTTAGTTGTAGCTAGTAACATAAATTAGAAGTTAAATAAAGCCTCGAACTTTGCAAAGTATTGTTATAAAAACCATTTTGTATACTTTTATTATAGAATAATATCATTCTATATTGTTTTGAAGTAAGTATGTTTGTTTTAAGTCGCTGTACCTGAAGTAGTTACACGCGCTCTAAAATGACTTTCGTCCAGAGGTTTACTTCTGGAATAATGATTTATTAAGTTGTGGTAGATAAAACATGGATTACTTTCATGTAACAAAAGGCTTAAGCATGTTTACTTTTGTGCAATACTTACGTTTTTTAACTCCAGCTAGTACTTTTTAAAGGATTCTGTATTCCTGGGAGTAAAATACTTCCACAACATATCCTGGGATCATTAAACTACTTTAAATTTATTTTTAATGTAAGAAAAATACCATAGTCGTTAAGAAGTGAATTTGCAATTGCGTAAATGAAACAAAGAATGCAATTTCTTAAATGCAGTAAAAATGATCCATTTACAATGAAGTACAAAGTAGTTCTACACAGCTGATAGTTAAAGATTTAATTTAACATTTAAATTCGAAGCTTTTTAGGGATAAAGCTAATCAGCCTATTTGTAGGAGCGCGTAAAATAACGATACTAGATCAGGCAAGCGAAGAACTGCTGAATTAAGATCCAGGCTAAAAAAATAAATATTGCTGATAATATAAAACTACTAAATTTTAGCAAGCAGGAAAAACGAAATTCTAATACAAATTAAGATTAGTTTAATTTAATAAATTTAAGCATAATTAGATATTTTTTGCGTTAGATAGATTTCACTGCAAATGTAATTAACATTATTTTCATAATAAAGCACTAATGAAGACAAATGCTTTTCTCTGCCTATAGATTATAATTATATAATGAACTATGAATGCTATATACTTTATGGGTACATGGAATATCTCGACAGGAGAAAAAGCAGTTTTTGCAAAAGATTCAACAACCTGTATTTTATTTAAAAATACAGATATAACTGAGATTTTTTTTCACAGTAGATATACATAATTCAGCTTGTATTTAAATATTGTATTTAGTTGTATTTAGTTAGCTGCATAAATTAGTTTGCAAGAGCTAATTAACTTTTCATATAGCTACATGAAATTTTTTTAATATTTCTGTTAGGTAAACATTTCTAAAAGACTATTATCACTTTAAAATTTGGTATGATAACAGAAAATATACTATTTGAGAATAATAGAAAGCAGTTTTCATTTTGATTTAAAAAAATTAATTTATTTTGCTAAAAAGCTTGGAAAACATTCCAAAAATTTTAAGAATATTTTTTTTTCATTATTTTAAAAATTTTTCCATTCATATCTGTAACGTGAAGTAAAGAAACAAGTTAGTTGCACAACTTGGAAAAGTTTAAATACTATACCTTAAATAAATTTTTAGAAAAATGTACCGAAGCATTAAAAAACCACATTTTGAGGAAAAAGGTAGAAAACTGTATGCATACCCACAATGCCTAAAATTTACTATTTTAAGACCCTCCAGCACCATAATCATTTTGTTTTAACATTCCTGCATCAATTGTTTCCTGTTTTATCACTTTAATTTTCACTCTGGCTGATTTAGTGAAATTTTGGAAACTTGAAGATGCTTCTCGAACTCAAGCCTCATCCATTTTTTGCTTTGAATATTTCATATTATGGCCCGGTTCAATTCCCAAATATTTAGAACGTTTGTGCTGTTGTAAGCCCCATCATTAAAACAAATTACAGCATCTAAAACGCCTATTATCAAAATACTTATTGAGATAAAAACAGTTTTAGTTAAGCATTCTCACAAACAATGTTTATAACTCTCATTTAGATTCTGAGTTCTACCATGTGTGCACTTGCAGAAAAGTTTTCTATCAGAAAAATGTAGTTTGGTTTGTCTAGAAAGAAGGGGAATAAACCATAGGGTAAAATGAAAAGAGGATTTGCTCTTTTCAGTGAGCAACAGTGCTGAAAAATGTAAAAACTTATGCCCCTTAGGCGAGGGGGCGTGGCACTACTTGTTTGCAGTTTGAAATACAGTATTTTATGTCCTTATGGATTCCAAACCTGTACAAATTATATATTTATGGAATTATCTGAGTCTTCTGTATTTTTAAGACTATAATTGGAAATTCGAAAATTTGAATTATTTTATGTTCCATGTGCCATTAAACAATACAATGTAATCTGATTTTAAGGTAATTTGTTTCATAAATGAATTTATTAACTTTTAATAAAGCAATACATATTGTTCCAATATTTTTATTAACTAAAACTTGTCTAAATTTCAAATATGTAAGCACACACTTTGATTTACTGACTCCATGCAGTTATTCCCAAGATCTCTGGATTTTCGCAAATGCTGAGAAGAATTGCATAATTAATTAACTCTAACTGTTATTAACATTTCATATCACCCACCTTTGTATCCCTTGTTTCTTTTAAGGATTTGGAATTATGGAGCCATGTGATCTGGGGTTGTGGCTCTCCAGAAATTGTGCATTCCAGGCGAAGTTTCTGGCCTGCACGTGCCATCACGTTTGAAAGTGGAACGATAAAGCATGGGCGTTCGGAAGGCGCAGAAGCTGCAAAAAAAGAGGAAGTCATTCCTTTTGTAAACATTCATTACCAATGAAGTTGGTGTAATCTGAAAAGAAGTTCTCTTGAAAAAATCTAAGACTGATTTTACCATGATATTGCTTAAACATACTATTTTTTAGAGGACGATAGTTATACTTTCTTTCAGAAATTATACTTACTCGTGACTTTCAAATTAGCGCTACAAGCCACTTGCCCAACTTGATTGACAGCACGGCATGTGTATCTTCCCTGGTGATCAAGACTGGTTTCTTCAATTTTCAGAGTGCAAAATCCGTTATTGTAAGTAATAGAATAATCTGTAGAATAGTCGATACACACATCATCCTTAAACCAGGAAACGAGAGGCAAAGGATTGCCAAATACTTGACATTCCATGACTAGGGGTTCTCTTTCAGACACAACGGTATCAAGAGGTTCTTGGACAAAGTGAGGTGGAATAAGTTCATTCTGAGGACGAGCTTCTGTAAAGAAAAAAATTCAATGTTAATCTGTAACTACTTTCATAATATTGAAATGAAACGTAAGAAAGCAGAAGACCATCAGAAAGTATGTCACAGTTGTTTGTGGAATAAGTCGTATATCCAAAGAAGCACTTTATCAGAAGATGCATAAAGCAGAATAAGTTTGCAGTGGTTTTAAAGCAATATACAGATAACGCTGTAGGCTCTTTCTCATGTCCCACTTGCCCTTTCGCGACAAATACAACGATTTCCAGTATGTTATCTACCATTATTTTCTTTTAAATAGAGCGGTAGTTCTAAAAATGTACATTTTTTCATGTAGAATCTATTGCCGTAACAATAAGACTATGTGATTTATAAGTTAACCTATTAAGTAAATTTATAGTTTATTTGGGTTGAAACAAATTGCAAACTTTGCAACAAGTCAAAATCTGTGACCCAGGTATTACATACATGCTAGGCACCTAAATGTCATTTATTCTTTGGAGAGAATTCAAATAAAAAATTAAATTTTAAAACATGTTGCAATTTAAATGTCGATGTAAAATAAAGTTATCAGTATAAATAAAGATTAAAAAAATGATTAAATCCAAAGTAACTCTAATTATTTATAATTCCAAATATTCTGATCATTTATTTTTTAGATTACATAAATTAAAATTTTCTGTTTAATTAAACACATGTTTCTAATTTTGTTTTCCATTGATTTGAGAAATAAAAGTTCTTCTGAAATATAAAACAGTACAGTACATTATTTTTTAGAAATATTACATTTCTGGTGAATTTCAAGTGAATGGGAAATTTGTGTTTAATGATTTCCAAATTGAAAATATAGCTTGTATAAAACATTAAACAAAGCACATATATTCATCTCATTTAATAACATAATAGATTATCATATATAAATGTCATCCACCAAATATTACTTGGAAAATATGTAGCTTTATAAATATCAACAGAAGAGCAATTATGTAACATAGCACAGGCTGAACATTCATTATATAACCATAACAAGTGCTTCTTTTCTAAAAACAGACTAAACAAAGGGGACCAGCTTTATTAAATTAGTTAAATAGTAATAGATTATGAATTTAATTTTTTGTAAATTAAGGTAATTTCTTTGCACGATATAGTTGCTTTGTGCATACATTAAGGAAAAATTTTAATACAGTAAAATTATACACAATATTATTGCTTTTAAATTAATTTCATTGTTTTATTTCATCTGAACTAGAAATGAGCTTGCATGTCAGATAAATAAAAATAATTACTTAGAAAATAATAATAGTTCGCTTTTATAAACATATGCTCTTTCTTTAAATAAATCATAATAAATATAAAAAATACAATATTATTAATCGCAATATCTAATAACCGGGATGAGTTATAGTCTCAGTTATCCAAAATTTGGAGTATGATATTTAATATAACAAAAACCTTTATTGTTGATTACTTTACAAGAAGTTTTACTTGATTTTGAAAATACTGTCAAATATTAATAAAATAATTCTAATGTACAATTGCAGTATGCCCTATCCTAAAACGAACAGCTAACTGAAAAGTACTCTGAATTCTTTTCCTTTTTCAAACGATACATGACAAAAAAGAGCAATTTAACTCAGTACTCATGAATGATATGAAAAAAGTACCTTTTACGGCCAAGTAACTCTGGGTTTCTGCAACGCCAACAGGATTCGTGGCTTTACATACAAATTTCGCTGTGTCTTCGGAAAAGGTTTCTTCAATAGTTAGTTTACATATTCCTCTATCCATTGAAGTTTGATAATCAGGATTATTCTCTACTAAAATACCATCCTTGAACCATTGCACCTATAAAACAAGACAACAATTAGTTAATCAATTTTCAGAGCTTGTTTTCTAGAACTGTATTTTCAAAACAGCAACCCTAAATTTTTTTAAGTATTAATTGCAATCTGTGTAATTTATAACTTAGCTAAACAATTTAAGTTAAGCGCAGGCAACGCGTAATATTAGATAACCTATAGAAAACAATATGAGAATAAATGATAAGATTTCTAGATATCTCTGTGAAATTTGTGTAATGTGAAATGGATTGAGAGAGCTTTCATTTAATTTAGGTACTCAAATTTATCACGAAAAAAATTAATAAGCATCAATATATGCATCGTTAATACATGACGGACATCACAGCGATATTCAATTTCAGCCCATTCTTTAGCAAGAACGTCTAGTGTACCACTTCCAAATTTTACGCGATTCTCTCGTTGAGGTCGTCATGATTACCAATACTTTGCCTGAAAACCCTATTTTTAATAAAGCTCCAGAGCAGCGTTTCCTAAACCTAAGGTCGTGACCCGGCACAGAGTCACAAAAGCGAAAAAATGCCTGGCAACAGATAAACTTATAAAATTATAACATGAAACTAAATTATAGCTTATCAATAGATGATGTCGAGATTTAGTAATTTAATGTCTTCATAGATGACACATAATACTGAAACGCATCGCTTATCAATTTATTTCTGAGTTTAGTTCCTCTTTTAATGTTATATCTGCAGCGCCATTAGACTTAACTGAAATACGGCACCGGACACAGCCAATGTTTATGTATGAGAGCGATGACACCAAGTCTAAAGTAAAGCGGGAAAATATTGTTATTGTTTACTACGGCATTTTAGTTAACCTTTAACGACAACAAAGCTTTATGCGTATGCTCAGCGATTACTTGTCAGTTATTAGTTCAGGTACCGCGTACTTTTCTATACTTATTTACTATTAACTATAATTTTATATCACATCTAATTATCAATAGCTAAATGGTGAATCAACAAAGCAATGTACCTGTAAAAACCAATAAATAATCAACTGACGTCCAGAGAAGAATAATTTTTAATGATGACACTAATAATAAATAGTTAGAGACGTTCATCCAAGTATGAATTTTGAGAATGGTACTAACAAACGGCCGCATCAGATTCTGTTCAAAACATGTACAAAACAGAAATCATGTTGAATTTGACAGTATTCCAAAGATTATATAAAATTTGTTTTCGTGAAAGGTGCTGATGAAAAATCATTGCGTGCAGCTTGTTATACGGCTTATGAAAAGAATCCAGAAGACTTTCGAAGTCCAAGCGGCTTTCGGAATGAGAACATCTGAACTGCAATAACAAGCCGATAGATTTCTTCGTAAATAAGAAGAAAGAATTAATAGCTAGCAAACAGACTATGTCTTCAAAGTTTTCTCTAGAGTGAAAATTTAGTTTTGACTTCTCGTAGAGTATCCCAATTAATTGTTGAAACTAGATATCCCCTTACACTTGCGGGGAAGTTAATAGTTCCTGTAATGAAAATGCTGGCATATCATATATGTGATAAAAATAAGCAAAACCAGATAAATGTTATCTCTTTCAAATATCACAGTGAAGCTTAGAAACTTAGGAAAAGCAGATAATATCGAAGAAACTGTTTTAGTTCACTTAAAACAGTGCAATATTTTATCTCTTCAGGCAGATGAAATTGCAGACATATCGGACAATGTCAATTTAATTTGTTTTGTGAGATATGATTTTCAGAATGTGACTAAGCAGCGATGGTACTCGTGTAATACCAGGCGTCTGTGCAAGATTTTCCAAACTAAAGTCCATGGCACCAAAATGTGTGAAGCATTGCAGCATAAACAGAGAAGCCTCGGTCATAAAAAATGTCACTGCTTTTGCGAACTGCTATGCACGAATGTATAAAATTTATAAATTTCATAAAGCATCGTCTTTTGAATATCAGGTATTTCAATGCATCATGTAAAGAGACAACCAGTGAATATAAACATTTTCTTTTACATTGCGAATTAAAATGGTTATCTAGAAGACTTTGAGGAGATATTTTGAAATGAAAGAAGTTTTAATATCTTTAAACCAACATCTCTCAATGTCTAAAGACGTAGTATTTGAATTTAAAAATAGTTTTATTGATGTTATTGGTTTATAAGATCTGGTCTTCCTAAAAAATATACAATTAGACCAGAACTTTAAAAAGACAGCTAGTGATTTTTCACTAGA
The DNA here is from genome assembly GCA_000611955.2 of Stegodyphus mimosarum. NCBI lineage: Eukaryota > Metazoa > Arthropoda > Arachnida > Araneae > Eresidae > Stegodyphus > Stegodyphus mimosarum. The sequence goes on from KK114328.1 coordinate 330,657, forward strand.
AATGTCACTGACTTTTCACTTATAAATACCACAGAGATAAGGAAATGGTGTCAAGTACCCTTTATTAATAAAAATAAAGTTAAGCAGACAAGTTAAACACTAACTTGTGCTTATAGAAGCCAACACTTTTCGCTTAAATGCAGGCATATTAGATAACCTATAGCAAAGAGTATCTGAGAATAAATGATAAGATTTTTTGAGATCCCTGTGAAATTTGTGTAATGAGAAATGGATTGAGAGAGCTTGCATTTAATTTAGCCACTTTCATTTAATTTTAGTTAAATCAAAGACAATGCACAAACTAAAATTAATGACGTAGAGCCTAATAGCTTCACAGTATAACTAGCGCGCAAACTGGCTCTGACCGAAGTCGGTGTAAACAAGCCGAAGAGGCAAGAATAACGCAACGCCACAGAATTCAAATCGAGAGAATCAAAGTTAACAACGTGGCCTTCAAGCGGACAGAACCCGCTCAGATTTCCCCTCCAAAACTTTCCTTTAAATGCTCCCTTCATTCTACCTAATTTAATTACCGCGCAAGCTGGAAATTTACATTCTGGCAGGGAAATGAAACGAGGCTTGATAAGAAAGTAACTTAACTTAAAATAACTGGTTAGAAAACTAAAATGACACCATATATGTCGATGAAATTATCTTATTTTTGTGACACTTTTGCTTTTTGTAAATAACTTAAATCTTTCTTTACAAGGCAACAATGTAACTGTCTTTAAAATAGAAAAAAAGATGAAAGTTACCATGGAAAAGCCAAGTTTGTGGACTCTTCGTGTGGAAGCGGGAAATTATAATGCTTTTATGAAGCTAACTGAAGTGCAAAAAGAATACAATGTTGCAATGACTTAGTAAAATCACTTTCTCATTTCACAACATTATATAGTTTACAGATACCTCAAGAAATCGCGGCATTATTCCTTATAGGCCTTGTATTAAAAACAAAAATCTGCACTAATTAACCTGACCAGAACATTTTTATTATTATGCTGCACTGAGGTATCATTCCAACAAATGTGATCAGCTTGAAGACCTCCTTGCAAACAACTTCTGTGGATGACGCAGCTAAAGGTTCAGAGGCGTTTATTCATGAGTAACTAAGAGTTTCCTGTGGTAATTAAGTGCATGAGATTGCACATCTAAGCTGTGCTAACAATGATCTATGAAATCCCAATACAAAACGACAGATAGTTCTAAATTACGAAGGAATTCAAATAGTGTTCCAGTTCCAACTACAAAGATTTTATACTAAAGCAAGCGTTGGCCATACTAAAAGATCTGCCATTTCAATGAAAACAATAAAGATATTACACACCTGGGGCATAGGCTCTCCATCAACTTCGCATTCGAATGTGAATTTAACTCCTTCGGCCACTTCAGAATCACGTAATTCTTTGATAAAGCGAGGTGGGCTCTGCTGAGGTTTAGGAGGGATAGCTTTGGCAGCAGCTGCAGCCAGTTGAGCAGCTTCTTGAGCTGCTGCTGCCGCTGCTTTTGCAGCTTCTGCTTCAGCTTGGGCAGCGTGAAGAACAGCATTCATTTCCTCCTATAAGATAAGAATATTTTAAAATAATTCTTCTTTCTTAAATACTTGAAAACGTTAGTTAAAACTGAGAAATACTGTTTTCCATATTTTGAAGAGATAATAAAGAAATTATTTCTTAACAAACGTCACTCCCCCGACAGATAGTGCCGAAAAATAAATTAGAAAGCTAATGCTCCAATGAATGACATAATGAAATACGTTACACAATATTAAATAAGAGATTTATGCATATTCCTACTTTAGAAATCTTATTCATAATGGCCAATTCTACTCATAAGTGAGATTCTGAAATACTACAGGAATAATTTAATTATAAGTTTAGATAATTTTTAAATAATATAATCACATATTACATTTGATTCCAGATAATAATTATTAAACTATCATGAATTATTTTCAATTTAGAATTGCAAATAGCTCTGAAGGAAGGAAGCTTTGCATAAACAATACACAACTAATATTTCATTCTATGTTCTGGAACAAAAATACGACGCGGCAATGGAAAAATGTATTTGAATTTTAAACACTGGCGATAATTAAAAACAGAGAGAAGTATATAAAGTAACAGGAATTTAATCTCACTTTACATGTTAATTACTCTTGTTTTTCAAATAAAATCTCATACAGGAAGATGAAATGTTCTTTTCTTACCTTTCCTTTCTCTTTAACGATCTTCGTTTGCTCAGCTATTTTAATATTACTAGAGAGAGTGTTGAGTTCTGTTGTGATAACACCAAATGAATCGATCATGTCTTTATTCTTGTTTGTCACCATAAAAGTGGATTCACGAGGTCGATCACCTGAAGCGATATAATGCACTTTAAAAATGAGAACATAATTAAAAAGCATTATTAATGATGGAAAATTTGTGTAAAGCTTATTTATCATATAGGATTTCATTTGATATATTTTATCATATGAAATGCTTGTGTATCAAATGCATTTCTTACCATATAATTCAATCGATAGAGACGATATTTTTCTCATTCTCTCCTCCTGCTTGCTTTTGCCTTTATTTAAGAAATCTTGAACTTCTTTCCTTAGGTTTTCCACATCACTTTCTTTCGTGCAGGAGGATGATTTCCGGGCAACCGAAATTAGCAGACGACTACCTTCTTTTAACCATTCCTCGGCCTGAAAAATTTGAAGAGAAAAATTAATGCTTCTGAAATTTAGATGTCGATTCACATGCCTTTATTGTTTTCATGTAAGTTTTAGTCATTACAATAAAACTTCTATCCAACACCGAAGATAAACTGCTGAAAGGATATCTTAAACATCAACAATGACAATCAGCATGCATAAGGTTTTCTAAAATGCAATCAATTAAAGTCATTTTTATTGTGTGAGGTTTCATTCTAAGTTTAATCTAACAGGTTAATTCACTATTTCGCAGAAACTTTTCTCCTCATGTTTTGAATTCAAATTTCTCCGTAAGTATGCAGATTTAAACATTTTGAAATACACTACAGTTGGTGTAGAACAGGAGTTTCCACGGGGTCGGTATTGACCAATTGATTATTGGTCAATGATGATCAAGGGCTCGACAGGGGAGTTGACAACTTAATATGCACGGCAACTGATCGATATAATCAAGATCACTATTTGCAGCGACTTACAGACCCAATAACTGTTTGCATCGTTTTATAGACATTTATAATACCGTGAAAGAATGTTTTCTTTAAGCTGACAAACCTATGGCGACATAATTAATAAAATCTAAAAATCTACTTAATGATAATTCTATATTATATTCTACTTATTCATATATCTTCATTGCTCAACATCACGCAAAACAAACTTCATGGAAAAACATCAATCTTATAGCAGCTAGAACGATTAACGTCGGTTTGCTAAAATAAACTTGTTTATATCCACACTGAATCGAAAAGAATTTCATTACTTTGAGATTACATGCTTAATGCAATTGTCCGTTATTGAAACTGATTGTATTCCAGAAGATATATTGTTATAAAGGAGTCGTTTGCAAAATTTATAAAGAAGAATTTGAATTTTGGCTTCTAAGACAATGAAAACCTGAATGTGCCCACCTGGTTCATAAAACCGCTGAACTGCAACATATCTGATTTCGATATTATGATAAAAGAAGAGTTGATAGCACTGAAGAAGAATGTTCAAGCACAAGTTTTATACAAAACGCATGGGTACATTAAGTTTTGGAATTTAAAAGTCATTCAAGAGAAATAGCCCAAACTTAAATTACGTTATCGAACTAATATTATTGACTTTTCTCTCTTATTACCTAGTGGAAGCAAGCAGGCTTTAGACAAGTCAGTACTTTACAACGAAACCAAGAAACAAGTTGGGTATCTTTGATGACGTGATTTAATATTTAAGTTAAGGAATTTTATGGCAAATATTAAAAAAACATCGCTTTCATACATGAAGCGCAACCATCACAATAATTAAAATGAACTTTTGTGCAATTAGAATCTGACGATTTGTTTCTAATGATTACATATGTTTGTAAAATTTAAACTAATAATATAAAAGTATTAAAATATAAATCAAATATGTAATTCATTTCGTTTCATTAATGTTTGTATTCTTCGTCAAACTGGTATCATTAAACTACTGGTATGCAAGTATTCTTTCAAAAATTCAAGCAAAAAAACATTCTTTTAAAAGGGGTCGATACAGGTAAAGGATTAAGTAGTCTTGGTGCAGAAATACAACATTTAGCTAACAGTCCTTTGAAGAGAGAACCCTACCGTATTTATTACCTTATAATTTTTCTAACAGTGATAGCAAATAGAAAGTATTGTCAAACCATCGCATTCAGTAAGTGGCGTATAAATTACATTTTTGGTTTATACAGAGTGGGATTTGGACTTAGCACTCGAATCCTTTCAAACTAAGATATCGCTGTGACCAAATATTGATTTTCGCTGTGACCAAATAGTCATGAAAATTCAGTAAAAGTCTTAGTTATTGCTTGAAATTCTGCAAATTAAAAACTCAAATTCCATGCGGCTTTCGTTTTTCCCAGACTATACTCGAGTTTTGCTACGGCCAAGTGAAGATGTTTTTTAATAATTAATATTCTTTCTTTCTTTTACAGCAAGCCGTAATCATCTATATATTTAAAATGTTATTTTCTGTATTCGTTTTGATACCTTTAAATTTTACAGCAGCAAAAGTACGCTTGCTACACTTTATAGTCGGTTATTCGGAGAAGAGTTAAGATTTTTGTACTAGATTTTAAAACTTTTCTTAATTCCGGTGGTTTTAACATGATTCAGAACAATGGGGCAGACAATTTAGAAATGATGTTTACGAACCGAAAGAAATGTAAAATCAGTACCTCTTCGATGGTTTTGAAATATTCTATGGCAACATCAATAAGTCTCCTGTTGCTAGTTACTTCCGTCCTGAAGGTCGACCACTTGTTCTGCATCGTCGTTATCTCTTGCCGAACAAGTGTAGAATCGACTCTTTGGTCACGTATTAACCTCTCAGCAGTACTGACAAACTCCTGAATGCGTATCTGAAGCAACTGTAAAGAAAACTCCTTATTAATAATTATTATTAGTAATCATATATATAGATAGATAGATAGATAGATAGGTAGATAGATAATTCATTATAGTATATGCATGATGACTTGGAAATGACGCACATAGATGTTAAAGCACACATAGTAAATCCGGAATAAAGAAGAAACTTGGCTATCATATCGATGCAATCAGACGCAGTCGTTGCAGATTTAAATTATATTGAAGCAAAATTATTAAACTTAATTGGAACCAATTGACAATAGAAGTTCAAATTCATAATTTTTAATTAAACACATCTCTGCTTCAAGGAAATGCTTTGCACCATTTTGCATGATTCTGCAGCATGTTACGTCATTCTTTCCCTGCAACTTCTCTGCACTGAGAAATCCTTAATCCAATCGCTGCTTAGGATTAAAATAAAACTTTTCCGGCTCATAAATAAGACCGCAGTTAGTATGCATCCCTTTTCCTCGCCTGCTGCTGCTTGCGCCTTCTTTCTTATTGTTAAAAAAATGTGAGCGCTTATTTAAACATTTTGGGGCAGATTTCCCCATTATGCTATGCTACTTAATATAATACATTTAAAAAGTGTAATCGTCAAGTGGTAAAGATATATTGTGATTATGAAATAATTTTATGGTTCTTTCAAGAGTTCAAGCCATTTATTATGCTACCTGTATGTGTATCACATTTACTACCACTTCGACTATAAGCAGTAAGTTGATTGGTTTCTAGTTTCTAGTTCTTCTGTAGTCAGCTCTACATTAAATTCTATCAACCTACCTTGGCTGCGAGCCTCTAAATTATTACATACATATCGGGAGAAAAAGAGAAATCTCACCTACACTATAGACTACATCATACCTTCTGCAACATTTGTACAAATAAAATATTTGCATTTCAGAATTGTAATTTTTCCCTTACTTCTAACTAAAATGTTAAATCATAATCCATTGATAAAAACTGATAAATATTTATGGTATTTCCGGTTAATTCATCCTAATTATGAAAATATTTTATCTGATCATGAATGATAACAAATTCGATAATCGCCAGATATTACTCTTTTAAAACTTAAAAAGCTCGGCAAAATCTGAATAATCACAGTCTTAAATGTACAGATATGCCTCAGAAAAATATGGATTAGAAATAAATTACAAGAGATATTTATAACAAAAATTAAAGAGATATTTTTAACAAAAAAGTTCTGTTAAGCAAAATAGCTTAATTCGATCCCACAGAATGACTTTCAATCCCTTCTTTTATGTATAAATTACAAAACTGAATCATCTGTCCGGAGAAAAAAAAAATCATTACTTATTTTTAAGCTGATCTAAAGTATTTAGACTAACTGTCGTTCGTTTTATTCGAACTAGTATATAAAGCGTTAAATTAGATTTTCATATCCAATATTAAAATTCAAAATACTTATTTAATGTTCTTCAAAAATCTTTCAGCCATCACAAACAGGCTTTATTTAATTCTAAATTCATTTCAGTCTAATTACATGATTTCCTACAAAATTGAACATAAAATTATATAAAAATAAGAACCTGTCGAATAAACAGTGAGATTCAAAAAGTAAGAAAATTTAAGACGATTCTACCTTAGTTTTTGTCAAAAAGTCAAAAACAGACGATTTTCTAAAATTCTGAAATGTCCTCTATTTTCAAATCATTTTCTTTAGTGCAGCGCAGCCTCGATTATTTGACGTAGATGTAATAACGATGGTTTTGGGTAATTGATTTGTTAATAATCGATGCAACTATTTTAAAAATCAAATGAACTGTTTATTCCGGAAGATTAAATTATTAAAACTAAAATCAAATTTACTTTGAAAATCAAGTAATTCATGTCGAACTAAATTTCATTTTTCAAGGGGAGATACCCAAGACATTTTAACTCCTGCACATATAATTATTGGCTTTCTCTCGTTATATAATCCGAAAGCATTGCGTTTCTAAAACAACTAATCTATATTCATGAGAAGGTAGTATTTTTGGCATTTAGAAGCCATAATTAAGAATAATACTTCACGAAACAGATTTCAAAAGGGAGTAAAAATGTACTTGGGCAAGCAAAGCTACGATAGAAAATAGGAATAGTGACTACAACACGTCTTACATTTTGAAGAATTAAATACAGCGATCGCAAATTTTCGAAGAAATTTGCTCACTATACTTATGTTTCATTTCTGGAAATTTTCGTCAACGTATCTCCAAATAAATTTTAACAATACCAGTTAATCTTTTCAGTTCTTTGTACAGTTGTAAAATCTCAGTTCTTTGTATAATTGAATTCTTTGTTCTCGGTTCTTTGTACAATTGTATAATCAAGGCGTTGTTGTATTTATATTTAATCAATTATCCTGTTCAAAAAAAGCTTTCACAAGAGGTTATATACCTCAATGGTCTTTTCGAATTGTAAGAAAGCTTCCGAAGTGTGCAGTGTAGCAGGCAGGCTATCTCCTCTGCTTTCTCTTATAGATAAGAGCTGGTTATTCAGATCTTCTATCTGTTGATTTATCTACGAATAAAAAAAATATTACATATAGTACTTGATAGATAAATTTAACCCACATTACTGAACTGTACATTTTGCAGAAAATATTATATGACGACATTAATTACTAGAAAAACATTAAACCAGTTAACATATCACCTTAATATGCCCAAGGAATTAGATCTTTTCCATAGATATTTAATTTTAGGGATTCAGTTATTCATATTGTTAGAATCATATGATATATATATATAGAGAGAGAGAGAGAGATCAAGTTAGATATATATATATATATATATATATATATATATATATG
>KK114328.1:338560-357367 GCA_000611955.2 Stegodyphus mimosarum
ATATGAGTTTTATATATAGATCAAGAAAAACAGTCAGAAATTATCCAGAACTTCTAGAAACTTAACTCCTCATGTACAGTGAAAGAATTCGGTGAAGTTCTAGGTGTAATGTTTTACTTTAATTTATATGTATATTCTAACCTTTATTTAGGTTAAAAGTTACTATTATTCTTTACTATCATTTTAACCTTGTTACATATTGTTGCGTTCTACGGGTTCGTGGATTTGGAGTAATTGATGATAACACTTGATGAAGAATCAAAACACTAGATATTCGTCAGTATTTCATAGGACAGTTCAACAGACACATTTACAGGTGTCGGAAAGCTACGATGAACACGATGAATAATCAGCAATATAGCCTCCAGGTTATAACGGTGAAGACAGCTTTACGGCAGCTAATGTACAGCTCCCGACTCAGTCGATCACTCTCAAGCTAATCTCTCAACTCAAGAGATTACTCCACTGCTGAATTCAAAATACTCCTTCCTCCCAGGACAGGCAGGGTATATATAGCTTTAAGCTATATTCGAGAATGTTCCCGAGGAAACCGCTAAGAATGCGTTCTAGAATGTTCTCGTTCCGTCTATGGCATATCGTCAGTTTTGTTGCCAAATGGGCGATTACCCTGCCACTTTCTGGCAACCTTAACTCCCCTTGCGGGGAAGTTATCTTACCGCAGCTGGGCATTTCGCAACAATATTAATTATTTATTCATCTCTAATATTTAACTCTTTTTGAAGTTTTGACAGCATGATAAGGAATAATAATATGTATCTAAGTATTAAAATATATAAAATTACAATATGAAGAAAAATAATTGTTAACAAAATAACGGAAGCGGTATCACATTTAAAAGGTTTTAAAATTATCTTCGGGAACAGCCACCACATTTTTTCTCCCTTTCGGCATGTAGACAAATATTTTATCACTTAAGCAATGTTCGTTCTAACAACTTAAGAAATATACACTACTTCACTTCGACAGAATTTTTCTAGAAAAATATATATTTTCATTTTAGAAACTTAATTCATACTGCAAAACCTTATGTGACTGTAAATTTTTAAATCAGAGCAAAAAAAATTGTTTAACATAATTTAAATTCTCAAAATTGCACAATTTGTAAAAATGATGCTTATTTCGCTTAACTAGAATGAAGGGTAATATCGTATTTATGCAAATCAACAAAAATAAAATTTCTGCAGCAAATACAATAATCTCAACCTGAGATATTTACTATAAATTAATTTTTAAAATATAATTTAATGATATTTTAGATGTATTTTTTATCCATCGTTGTACTCGATTATACTCCAAACTTAAATTATAAAGTAATATTTTTTCCATGCAATAATAAACAGCGAACGTGAGATTAAGATGTTTGAACAAAAATTTGCTGTTCGTTGAAACCTAAATTACAAAGTAACATTTTTTCTGCGTAATAATCAAAAACGTTTGATCAAATAAATTAGTCAACATTTGTTAAAGCGATCCTGTAAAGAATGATGAAACACACTGCCATATAAAATGATGTTATATCATATAGAAGAGAAAATTACGGATGAATATTCGTGATTTTCTTACGGTTCGTTACATCAGGAGTCATATAAAAGCGACACAAAATCACCTATACGCCATACAAAGAGTAGTAAATTTATTACAGAGCAATAATTCATTTATTTCATACATGAAACCGCATATTATAGCAATGGACATTTGTTTAATGTCTTTGATCTTTAGAATTTTGTCTTGCTTTTGATACTCCTGGTACACATGCATTTAAACCGTTTGAAACAGATAAATCTGCCTTCGGGGATTAAATAGTGGATACATTACTACCCCAGAGGATCAACTGTTCAGCTGGCGGCGCAAACTGTTTGAGTGGAACTGATTTATAAAACAACTGGTTTCGGAAAATCATATTATTACGGATTACTTGTTGTCAATAGACATTTTGGGGTGTCTTTGATATCTTTTAAATTCCTCGAAGAAAGATCCACAGAAATTAAAAGAAATTAAATTACTAAATTCACAAAAGAACTCAGTAGTTACTTAATAACATTCTAGGCAACTGATTTAAGAACATGCAGTAGATATGAATTCATCAGTAAAAGAAACCATATAAAGCAGATCAGGATGTTCTCCACATAATCCCATCTAATTCCCACATCATTTAATTTGGCTTATACATCTAGCTTATCTAGCTTTCACACCTAACAAACATTTTGTACCAAATACTATCTGGGCATTCTTTTTACTTTTTTAACAAAAGGGAGAAATGTTCTAACTGGAAAAGCGACAAAAAATTATGAAATATACTTTTCCATCATCATACATCTACCTACATAATAATAAAATGAAACATTCAAATTTGTGGAAATTTAACCGTAACCGAACTCGGAATGTAAAAATTGTCATTTTTAATGTTTTTTTAACAAACTTGGGTATTCTTCAAACAAATGAGGATACCATAAAACTTTTGCTTCAAATTATCTATTAGCATTGGCTTAGTCTTTATGGAAACCAATGAAGTTATTCCCTATTTATTACACATAACTGCATTGTTTTGAACTTTCATATCATTCAACAAATATTCATATATCATTCAACAAATACTCAGCAAATATTCATTTCAAACTCTATTCACATGATTACGCATAACAATACACCATCGCCTTTCGTAAACAGGAATCGCAAATCCAAAATTTCCATACCAAATGCATATCTCTGTTGAAAATGCTCAGCTGGTGATGACGTTCCAGTCGGTTTCTATGTTCTTCCCACGCCTTTTCGAAAGCTTTTTTCCTCGCGTCATGAATACCAATGACTTTTTCTCTGTCTTTCGCAGCTGCATCTGCCGGTTCCTGTGAAAGGAAAAAGTTCCGAATTAAAAGAGTTTTGTTTCTTTTCAGCAAAATCTGAAATTACATATTTACATATTTAACTCATTTCCTAAAACCATGAGTCCCCGCCCAAGTCCACCATGAGTCAGGAGATACTTAATCATGCAGTCTTTAAATTACTCTTACAAGTCTGCCTACCGAGCGAAGCTTCACGCAGAGCTGTTCCTTTTAGGTGGTGGAGCGTTAGAGTCCCAATTACTTATAAACTTCACACAAGGACAGATTAAAACTGAATAACATTTCATATAATAAATCCTGGTGATTTTAAACTAATGCTAAAAATTGTATTACATGAAATAATCAATAATCTATCGATAAGATGTCCACAAAAAATAAGGCAGCTCGCCTATTTGATAATTACAAGGTTACAAGAACATACACTGCTTATCACAAATTAAAGAAAAATCACAAAAATAGCGATAACTCCCTCAAAATTACGCCAAACCGTGTAAAATGTGAATATGTTGCCAAGTAAGAGTAGCTGAGTAAAACTGCAATGCGCAAATTAGTGGCGCTGCACTCGGAATACGTCATCTGCGAGTAGCATAAAAGTACATGTTTGAGAGTAAGCCCACATATTTCACTGTGATAGTGACATCAGAAATCTGAGATAGCCAATTCAATGACCTCCAGGTATCATTTGCCTGCGGAACTACGATGGAGAGCCATTTGGACACTAAAGGCAGGACAAAGTGAAACAGAAGTGGCCAGATGGCTAAATGTGAGTTCTTCTGTAGTTCATAGACTTTGGAAGCAATTTCATGCCACAGATTCGGCATCTAGGAGGTTCAGCCAAGGACGGCCAACTGCTACGACGAGCGCCGATGACCGATATTTGACACTGTGTGCACGCAGGAATAGAACCGCTACTCCAACTCTTCTTAGATCCTCCCTTGCTGCAGCCACCGGAAAGTTGGTGTCAACGTCAACTGTGCGTAGAAGGCTTCACGAAAGTAGTCTGTATGCGAGGCGACCAGCCATTTGTGTGCGACTCACGTCACGCCGTAGAAGGGACCGTTTGCAGAGGGCACGACAACATGTCCACTGGACGCCTGATCAATGGAGGGCTGTTCTCTTTACGGATGAGTCTAGGTTTAGTCTAGAAAGCGATAGTAGGCGTTATTTGATATGGAGAGAACCTAGAATACGTTATCATCCGTGAAAGAGATGCATACGGAAGACGTAGCGTCTGTGTTTGGGGTGGCATCTCTTTGGGTGGACGCACAGACCTCCATGAGCACAGACCAAGGGGAACCGTGAATGCTCAGGTTTATAGAGATGATATCCTTGATGCTTATGTGCGCCCATATGCCGGGGCAATAGGTGATGCTTTCCTGTTACAGTACGACAACGCAAGACCACACAGGGCAATCATCGTAGATGATTATCTTCAACAGAAAACAATTATGCGCATGGAGTGGCCAGCTCGATCACCGGGCTTGAATCATATCGAGCACGTTTGGGATGCTTTAGGGAGACATCTAGTTGGTCTCAATCCGCCCCCTCAGACCCTTGCCGCGCTTGCAACTGCTTTGCAAGAGCAATGGCTCTCGCTTCCTATGGAACTGATAGACCGCATAATTGAAAGCATCACACGTCGCTGTATGTGCTGTATTGCTTCTAGAGGCCATCATATTCCATATTGAAGGTACTTTTCCTATTAAACTGACACCTTCGATTTGCTCATTTTATACATGTGCTAATTTCTACACTACCATAACTGCCTGGTAATTTCTTTTTATGTTATTTGATACCTTACTATGTGTTGTATATTGAGGGTAAGTTTCATAAAATTCTACATGTAACTTTTTCAGTAATCGAGATTTTTGTGATTTTTCCTTAATTTATGATAACCAGTGTATTTCTTCTAAAACATTGCACCTGCTTGTTTCCTACCAACTAAGCGCTTAAAGCTACTTACCAACTCGCACAGCGACGGAAAATACACTGGCAGGAAAAAGTAAAGGAACAACTATGAAAACTCATGAAACTTGAATGATTTCCCATATTTATTTACGAGATTATGCGCATATTTATGAGGGCATGACACTTGCGCAAGATCTTTATTTTGCCATCCCACCATCGGCCGAGCGGTAAAGTCGCTAAACACTGGTAGTTCGGTCCAGAGTTCGAATCCCGACGAACGGTTTGGCTGCATCAGCGTTTTCATGTTTTTTATACATGTGTAAGGTGTATACGAGCCAGTTTCCTTTAGAAAGTCCTCCACGAAGACATTCCTTCGCTTAGGAAGGTAACCCTAGAACGCTTTACGATAATCAAAAAACCAAACCTTTATTTTATCATGCATGATATATTTTCAAATTGCACAAATTGTCGTTCAAATTGCCTATTACTGCAAAAAAATTAATTTAAATAAAAACATGAGTAATGTGATACAAATTGGAGTAAGGACACGTTGGTATTACAACTTTTTAGAGATACACAGAAAAACTAAAACTGGAGAGATCACTCCTAACCGAAATACAAGCTGCATAGCGGTTTCCCATATCATGTATTAGACTGCCAGATACAAACTGTATTCATCATGAACATCGTGTTCAAGTTCCTGGAGAGTGCTAGCTACAGTGATGGAAGTCGGGGTCTTAAAATGTTCCACACATATTTTATCGGATTCAAATGGGGAGCATACGCCGGCTACTCCATTTGTTGCATTTCTTCGCCCTCAAGATAATTGGCCACTAATGAAACCGATGAGTTCAAGCATTATCGTTCATTAAGAAGACGTTATTCCCCGTTGCACACCTAAGCTACTTAACATAGGAATAAGACATCTTATCTCTATACATTTCAGAATATTAATAAAAATGCACTGGTTAAAAACGTGTGGGATAATGCGGCGATCCAAAATGATACCCTCCCCCCACCATGATTTCACAACTTTTGTATCCATGCCTTTCAATACTTTAAGGCTTCCTTGCGTGTGTTTTAGTTCGAGATTCATTAGTAAAGAGAACTCCAACCACGGCCATCTCTGTATCTTTGTAACTAGGAGTATTTCGCAACCCGAGTTAGTGAGACATAAATCATGTGTTTCTTTGTATAAAGCCTTCTATTATGTAGCCTGCTACTCTTGGTATATTTGAATAGTTAAATTCCTGTAGCTGCATCGAACTCCGTTGCAATTTGGACTGACGTTATTTGTCTACTTCTTTAATAATCGTTCCCAAATTACAGTCATGAGGTTCTGCTGTGGCATGTTTTAGACCTTAACCTGGTTGTCCACATACAAGATCAGTGTCTTTAAACCATTTCCAGGCTCTTGACATGATGTTTTGGCTACTATTAAGTTTTTACAAACTTGAAAAGGTGTCTATTCTACATCTATTCTTCTAATCATACGCCATTTCTCACAATATTCCAAATGCTTTCTCAACGACATGTTCCAACTTCCACACGAGAACGTTTTATCTAGCTAATCCTAAAACCTTGAAAACAGGATCTGAAGCATTCTTTTCCACACGCGCGTAAAAATGTGAATATTTATGAGCAGTGAAGATGAATCCTATTGGAATACGTGATAATGTTGACCTTAAACAACCAACCAACTACCTTTCATTGAACATCATTTAATAGAATTAACATAAAGCGCCTTTTTATAATTGTTCCGTTAATTTTCTCTGTCAAGCTTCGAACTAGCTAGTGGTACTATGTTGCATTAGGAACTGCTGCTAACGTTCTCTAAAGTGGCACGCATGCGTTCACCTCGACAAATATGAGTTGAAAATAATCTATCTAGTTTTTAAACTCTTTTTTGCGTTGCTTCATTTTGTATGACCTTTATGGCCTTACAGAATACATGTGACGTGATTTAAAGAGAAGTTAGGACAATGTTTAACTTAAGTTTCACAGTTAGTTAAAAATAATTATCATGGTCCTCTTGAAACACTCATTATTTTGTTAGAGTTTATACATGACTGCTCATATCGACTTCAGAATATTCATTTTTTAGATGTTAAGAGGGAAAGATTTTGTTGGTTAGATTCTGATAAATACCTAACTATTATTTCAAAATCTGCCTAGAGCAGTTTCAGCTTTACTTACAAATATTTGAAACCAGACTCTTTTAACACCATAAAAAGATACATAATTATGCAAGGGAAATTTTAAAAAAAGCATTTGATACAACCACTTACAGCTTCATTGATCTTTTTAACAAGTTCTTGAGCTTCAGTATAGCTGAATTTGAACAGCTCCATAACTGTAGGCTTACTGTTCTGATGATCATGAACTAAAACTTCCACCTTGCTCAGTTCAGTAGGTAATGAACTCACCCTGAATTGTGATTCCTGCATGTCCACTAGTTTTTCCAGCTACATGAGAAAATGTATTAGTAGAGTGCAAGAAAATGAAAAACTTAAAACTTCTAATTACATAAAAACATAGCTTATTTTATTATTTGAATAATGTATTCCATTATTTGAAAACTGTTAATTTTATTGGAAACATGTGAGTTAGTACAAAAGTATGATCTGATATACAAGGTGTTCATTAAGCGCTGAAAGTACGTTGTTCCTTAAATTTCGTCTTCCCCAAAAGGCGAAATATGTTGCAGGTTGGGCCAATATGTAGAATGCTCCATAGAAAATTAGACAGGGCGCATGTTGCTAGTCTAATCTTCTTAACTCTTTTTCGTTGTTCGTGATATACGTATTATATATATGACATACGTGTTCGCGATATACAATACATTAAGCGCTGAAAACAAGTCCTTCCTTAGATTTTCTATTCCCCCCCCAAAAGGCGATATATGTCATAGGTTGGTTCAACATGAAAAATGTTCCATGGAAAATAATAAGGCCATTGTTGCTATTCTAAATACTTAACCCTTCTTCGTGTTACGGAATGATCATTTTAAGTTGTCCATCGCAGATGAAAAGTTATTTGGTTTTTGCATATTACGTGAGTAATTTATAATGATCGTCTTTTGTTTTAATAATTATTGGTTTAAATATCGGTACATGTAATATCAAAAATCATATCAGCTTATGCAGAGAAGTTTTGAATAATTCATTACGTTCATAATACATTAATTTTATAATTTAAACATTTAAAAGTATCTAAATCATTATTTCGTTATTAAAGTTGCACAATAACTAATTAGGAAACCCACGATTATCATTATAATCATTTGAATTCAACAGCTTATCTGCAGAAATTAAATTTCATACCATATGAACTTGGTTATTTAATAAGAATTGAATATATTCACCTAATGAATTTTAAAAATACTGAAAATTATCATATCTAAAAGTTACTGAGGTGCAGCAATTTGTAGATGGCAATTCTTAGAGGATTCTAGATATAGCAAAAAAATTATTTTAAAGAGTTTATCCAAGGAAATATAACTTCCATGCTTAGGAAAGAAGTATTGTTAAGCCGAAAAAATAATTACTTAAATTACATCCTGTGATGAGATAGTTTTGGAATAAGTACTAACACAGTTATTCAACAATAAAAATGTTCTGTAGTTAGACTATAACATATTTTATCGTATTATAATCATACTTTATTGTATCATAATATTTCATTACCTCTTCAAAATTCCGGAAGTATGCCGTCATCATGGAAACTAAGATTTGATAGTCTGTCAGTTTCTTCTGGAATCCTTGATTTACATTTTGCAGTTGCTGTAGCATTTGGCGTCCTTCATTGTGAGTATCATCTTTAGGATTAAGGTTCTCGGATCTCTTCAAGAAATTATCGATTTCCCCTTGGACAGACTAGAAAAATATACATTATCTTGCCATTAACATAGAAACTTACAACATGCTAAAAGCTACCTTATACTTCCTTATTTGCAGTGCAAATTAAATTTATACTTCCTTATTTGCAGTGCATGCAGTTTTAGCTACATGTTCGTAAATCTAAACTAATAAAAAATATAAAACAAACTGAGAAATTAATAACGATGAAGAGCATTTAAATTAGGTATCGTAAAAGAAAAACTTTGGAATCTAAAAAACCTAAAATATACATCAACATTTATTTTAAACTGATGACTCAATTTATATACAAAAATATAATAATTTCAATTCATTGTAAAACCATAAATCTTGAAAAGTTCACGCAAGGCGTTCAGAGATTTGCCGATACATTCAAAATGAAATATAATTCATTGTTACTATGGCCGTTGTAACAAAGGTTATATTGTAGTATTTCAAGAAATGTCATTGCGGACAAAAACTTTCATTATGGTAAATCAATTAATTTAACACAAAATTTGAAATAAATAAGCATTATTAACTTTTAGAAAATAAGGAAAATATTACACTAAAAAGTTAACAACAACATAGCTAATGATGACACAAATGTAAATAACACTAAGACGAAAACAATGTACCTTGATTTGTGGTAAAAGAACTGACATACGATTTTCAAGAAAAGACAAAATGGACTCCACTCTATTTAATTCTTGAGGAATCACGGGAAACATTTTACGCTCCAGCTCATTGACACATTTTATAACCTGAAAAAGAAAACTCACATTTTAAAGCAATTTAATGAGACACGTAAACAACAATAACATGGGTACAAACGCGGAAATTCTGGTTGGACGCGAAATATCTTAATAACAATTTATGTATCATCTAAAACAACGATGGCAAATAAATAAGAAAAACGAAGAAAATTTGAATTACATCATTAGCTTTTAAATTCGATGCTCTTGCTCACACTTAAAGCACTGTTTCAAAGGTTGCTCTACCGTTATTTTCAGTAGCTTAATACCAAATCAACCCGTTCCTATCTCAGATTTAAGAATCATATTCCTATCAAAGCACTAAAGGTACGCGTTCATTAAATTTATTCCGAAATGAGCCCGACCAGGAAATATCTTTCATTTCGTTAGAAATACAATCTCTGTTTTTATATTCCATTTATAAATAAAATATGGTCGAGTCAATTAACATAATGCTTTTTAAATGAGGTTTATCTTTTTTGGATATTACTGAGCATAGGGACATAATTACATAAATTTTAGTTATGGTTTTATTTTCCTTTATTTTAGCATACGTTGTTAACGTCATTTTCCGCGTTTCAAAAGAAAGCCATGATGGCCTATTTTTGTTCCTAAGATATTGATCGCAATTTTGGAATTCTAAAACAGCTTCGTTTAATTTCATCATTTTTTAGAGTTAAAATACCAACTTCCTGTAACATTTCAAGATTAAAAGTCCGCAATAAGTCCACTGTAATCTAAAAGGACCATCTGAAAAAGCTTCAAACAGATGCATTTCTTAATGTGCATTGTTTACTATTATGTGAAAATCTAATTACAACATCCAAGCTGACGCTAGAAAAAGGAAACCTTGTTATTTTGGATATTTACCTTTGTTATTTTGGAAACATTAGGTTATTTTGGATAGCAAGAGACGGGAAAAGTGTGCAGTGCTCTCGCCGGGACACGAAACCACGGACCTCTCGAATACGCGTCAAGCATGCTGACTACTACAGACGAAGGCATGCCAAGAAGGCAGGGGAAATATCTTATAACCTTTTTAATAAGATATACAGTGGCACCATCCAACTTGACATTCTGTATGGACACGAAATTTTTTATTTGATATGCCACATTTGTTTGGAATGCTATGCATGTTTGATGAGTCGCTCAAGTCGATGAGTCCTGGCGTATTCCACAAGCGTTTACCTTTTTCCAAACAATGCTACGACTCCTCATGAGCGTAAGTACGCCTGTTGCTACTGTTCAATAAACAATCTGCGTTAAAACTCAATTTTAAACTGATTTTGTATTTTTTAAGGTATAGGTTTTGTTAATTCATTACCAGTATGTCTTAAGAAAGTTAACGAGAAGTGTAAAACAACGAAAAAAGTTGTTAGGATCACCAAGGTGGTTAGAAAAGAGATTGTTAAAAAGTATAAAGATGGTATGCCTATCGAGGGGTTGAATACTGCGTATTGTATGCCAAGTATGATGGTGTTTACGACTATGAAAAACAAAGACACTGCTACTAAATCGGAACGTTCTTAAGGAGGTTAATTTTATTACCAAAGATCACAGCATGTTAAAAATTGCTTTTGATCTGGACAGCAGAAAAGCATTCATGCACAGTATCATGCGCAGTGCCTTCATTTATATATGTTTCATATTTCACTCATTGCATTTGTACTTTAGTACTATAGTACTTAGTTATAATAATAACAGTTTGACTTCTTTACAAGAACGGATTCATTTTTTTCCCTTTACTCCTGACTGGAAAGGTTCACTTGGTATACGTACAAGGATCTAGAACAGAATAATAAAGTATATACTGTAAATGAGTTTAATACCAATAAATACATAAATCGCTATCATTGTCCCTTGCACTGAATTTTTTTTATGCTTCAGTATATAAGTATTTTCTTCCTGTAGTATATAAGGCTTCTTATACGGAAGAACAATGGTTTAAGTCCTGAAATATTTTTTGTCATTACATTATTGCTTTGAGAAATATCAATACCTTATTTAACTCAATTTGAAATACGCTTTTCTTAACTAAAAATTCTGTTAAAGATACCCCGCACAAAAGTTTATAGTTTAGATTTTTCTGCAAATTACTTTTACATAACCAGTCTGTAATAACCTAACTGTATCACGCTATTCACAGTCTAAATATGAGTTTATCACCGATGGTTCAAAAGATAAAGTTTTGGTTGCGTTTCTGAAACACCCTCAACGCAGGTTTCTATTCTGATAAACAAATCTAGTCCAAAGCGCAATTTCATGCCAGAGTAAATTGAAATTAACTTACTCTGTGGGAATCTTTTACAAGGTGTTCCCACTGCAGTTCGGTCTCTTTGATAGCACTTAGTTCGTTCTGATAATTTAACCACTGAGTGCTAATTGAAATGTTTCTCATTTCCAAGCGATTTAGGATATCTTCAACAGTAGCAATTGGCTGAGACATATTCAGATACATATCATCCACCTAGAATTACAACAAAATGCAATAGTAGAAAATCAGCTAATATATCTTTTCAATTTTAATTGCAGCTTTGACAAATTAATAGACGTTAGAAAAGAAATTTACAGAAGTAAAAAACTCCACTCTTATGATAAAGTCATTTCATAACAAAACAGCGCACACAATATTGACGATAATTAAAGATAATTCAAAAGTTCTAATATAGATAGATATTAACACAGTTCTAAGACATAGTTGCTTGGGAAAACAATAAATACTTTCCGATTATCCTAACGCTGAATAAAAATACAATAAAATTTAACTTACTTTTCGAGCATCGTCTAGGAAATTCTTGCCATTGTTGTTTAACTGCATAATATCTTGCTTCAGAGCGATTTGTTTCTCTTCAATGCCACGGAAATTAGACTGTTTTCCAGAATCAATAGCTTGTCGTACTAGCCTCTCCAGTTCATCCATTTCTTTAGAAATCTAAAAATAATAACAATCATATCCATGGATAATTCATTCAGCTGTTTCCTTATAAGTATTTACTAACTGGCAATGAAACAGAATTTGTATGCGAAGTTTTATGTTGCGAGTATTAAACTAGAATGTAAAAGTAATCTTTGACACTAAAAAAGAATATAGTAAAAAACTACATTTATAGGAATTAATAAGAAACAGTTATAACTAAAAGTATGTCAAGTTTGAATTTAAAAATTTAACTGAGTTAATGATTTTTTAAATTTAAACAATCACTCATGCGCGAATAAAGGGGTTGCTATTATTTCAAGACCCAACAAGTGAGATTTTTGTTCCATTTTCTCCAAAGTTCTTCCACAAGTGCAATACCTAGGTATTAATAGATGTGTATTGGCGAGTTAAAGGCTCCAATTACCGCTTGATGGTTATCCCAGCAAATTTGTTTAAATTAGTACATCAAGGTGTGTTGCTAGTATGGCTTAGTTATAACAATTATTGTAGCTTAAAAGTTCTAATCCTCATGAAACTCTGGAGATTTAATCTAAGCCATACCTAATCCCGGGAAAATAACATTCTGTATATTTTATACTCCTTCGAATAAGCTATGAAATTTATCCTTAAATCCTAAATTTCCGATGTATATCTTTAAAGGTTATTTGAAGTGAACAAAATGCCCTTTTACCACAGCAAAACCTTTATTTTTCAGATTTTACGAACTAAATTTTAAAAAAAAATTCCAAACTTAATAAGTTTTAAAAGCGGCGAAATCAGAAAATCCTAACACATCTGCACACCTCCAACACAAAACTCGGTTTAAACGAAAATGATGTCATAAATTTCATTATTACCGGTCGTTTTTGTCTTGGGTTTTGAAAATTTGAACTCCCGCATCAAAAGTTTTAGCATCAGTTCTCAGTTTAAGCACGTTTAAGTTTGCCGGATTCATAGTTCGTGTTATAGCGTTGCTTCACAACGAACTGACTGTGGTACTTGTGATATTTATGCTACAGTTTTAACGCAGCGCCAGGCATCCACACTCATAAAGCGAGCGAAACTTGAATAAGCTGTGAAGTAAAAAAATGTATTTCTTACTTTGTGAAATTAAGGCTTTTATTTGACATATTAGAATCAATTTCAGTGTTCTTTAAGACAGAAATAAAAGACATTCATCCATAATTTCGCAATGATTAATGGAGGTAAGTCAAACTGATGTTTTGCTCTTCTCTCCGATTAATGCTGATTTCACAATTCGAAACCTTTCTTTCTAAATTCTGAGTTTTATAAACCGCAACTGGTTAGTGTTCCTATGAGGAAAATCTTATAATACATCCAAAGAAATAATAATAAATTAATTAAATTAAAAAGATGATCAGAATATTTCATTTCCCTGGGATAGCACCCAGTTTATTTGGATTATTTGCCAAACAATCATAAGACTTTACACCAATCTCGCATCAGAAAATTAAAAATTTTAGGTATCTTAGTATTTTAGTATCTTAGTACAATATAATGATTAAAAGATTTCAGCTTTTAAAACTAAATTTCTGGCTTGAAAAGGTTGCATTAATTAAAAGCATTCCTCACAAGAACAGCGCCATTTAAATTACTGATGGTTCGCTTGACAAGTACTCATGGTTCTACGGCTCGCCGCTTTGTTATCAAAATTTCAGATTAGAATGTCTTTCGCTATTATTAGATGAAATTATGCCTTTAATAAATAGGGTTATGATAAGACCACGAGTTCATCTTTCATCGTAATGCCATTGTTTCTCTTATAGCACTCTACAAATTATCCTCCGATTTAGAAACTGTATTAGAACCCGTTGAAAACAGTTTAATTGCTCACCTGCCAAAAGCAGCAGCATAGATACAATATTCCTAGCTTTTTATTTTCTAGTTAGAATATTCCTAGCTTTTTATTTTCTACTTAGAATATTCCTAGCTTTTTATTTTCTACTACGAATATCCCTAGCTTTTAATTTTCTAGTTAGAATATTTCTCGGTTTTTATTACTTTCAACTTCTATGGTTCTCACATAAAGACATTTCAACCAAAACAATAATACTTTAAATGTCCACTTAATAAATAAAAAATTATTACATTTTCGGTAAAACTACTATTTAAAAATTTTCTTCTACTGAAACAGTCATTCAAATAAAATAAAAGTGAAATAAAATCTGATTACAATTAATTTATACATTCTTGTTTATAAATGTTTGCAAATGGAAATATGGGCAAGTAAACGGTTATAAGAATTTCTGAGTAAATAAATTAATAAAAATTCCTCAAGAGTTTTGAATACATTAAAGAAAGCAAATTTTTCAGAACTTTTATGTAAATGATGATTATTTTATTTCAAAATAGCCACTATTCAGAAGATATTTACCACGTATTTGTAGCGGAAGGGCTGAAGCAAATAACGTATGACTCCTGTGTTTTGGAAGAGAACACAAGGTGTTTTTTCAGAGACCACTGAGTATAAACTTAAATATGACTTTTCAAACCGATTCCTGACTCGAAAAACTCTTTAATTTATTATCAATAATGAATCTAAGATTAATCATCAACTTTTAAACCTTATATATGCATAATGTATTTACTGCCCTTTGTGTTAGATAGTTCTTCTGCATTATGTACGTGTTGTATCTTTTTTTACTTCCTTTACACCGTAATGGAAGTATTGTAATCGTAAAAGATTTCGGGTATCATATTCAACGAAAATATCCATTTTGACCGATCTTTTTGCTGTACATCTGTATGTACGGACAGAATAAAGGTCTCTTTTTCCCCAAATGGATTAAAAAATGGATTTAAAATGTATTCAGAAGAGACGTTTTTCATGACGTCTGTGCGCATCTCGCATAACTCAAAAACGAAATGTCTTAGAACGTTGAAATTTTGTGTGGGGGACTATTATAACATATAGCTGTGCACCTCCCTTTTGGTTGCTGTCGGTCGCACCAAAAGTATATATATATATATATATCCACTCTGTTACTCGGCTCTATGAGCTCAGTTTTTTTTATTCTTATATGTTGGTAAATTGTACATTTTTTTATTTAAAAGTGATTGAATTATGTCGTTCTTATGTTCCGGTTAAGGTTTTTATGCCTTTAATAAATTTGCATGCAATAGCTGTAGAATTAACAACAATTTAAAAGTTGTTTAAGTGCGACTAAGCCTAACGCAGCAGCCATTTGTTTACATTTGAAACTTAGCAGAATAGTGAACTTAATTTCTGCACCTTCAGTGTCTTTTTGCCGAGTGGTACGAAAAGTAAACTTTCAGTAGTCAGCACCGAAACATCTGCTTTCTTGCCCGCTGGAGAGTTTTTATGCATTTTTGCCTTGGCGCGAGCTCAGAACTGAATTAATTGAATGAGAAATATATCTCTAATGAAATTCGAGGAAATAAGTTTAAATGAAATGCAACAAAAATTGTGTATAATTTAAATAGGCCGTATAAGGAAATCATGCGGTGTCCACATCAGACTTTTTATTATTTATTCCTATACAATACTTCCGTTATACATTTATGTGACGTAGCTCTGTTGTATTTACATTCATACTGCAATATTTATGATTGTATGATCAAATGTTTTGTCTGTAGAATTTTTAGTATAAATGAAGAAGATAAATAAAAAAGATCGATTAATATATACTACTGAAGACACTGTCTTCTACTCTGTGACATGAGATCTATCTTTTTAAATATAATGGTATATAAGCTTGTGAAACTGTAAGCTAGCAATGAAAAACTTACATAGCGTTACTTTTTTCATATATGCTGGGAATTTAGAAAAATTACTACTACTTTATGGGGAAAATCAAAATGCTTTGATGATTTAAAAGGACTGATAGTTAACACTGCGGTTACAAGGATTTATGAATTGCGTCTGAAATTTTTAAAATTTAGGTAATGAGAAAAATGAAGCATAACTATGATATTTAAAAATATTTCTTCTAATTCTGGAGCGCTTTTCAGCATTTTTTTTTCAGAAATTCCAACAGCAGTATTTTTCAGACTAATTGAGGTTTATAATAGCTAGAATCTCCACTTATAGTACTGCTTTTTTTAATCTACACCGTTGGATATAGAATCACAAAACATTTCAAAATGCGGAACGGCAGGATTTTGGCAAAGTATATTTAGCTGCACTTAAAGAAAATATAGTGTCATCATTTTACACAGCCGAGAAAGTAACCAGAAGGTTGAACGATTTCCAAGCTACATATTTTGAGGCAGACAGCTGGCGAGAAGTGTGTAATACAAAATATTTTCTACCTCTGATTTTGACTCTCTAAGTGCGAAAGCTTTTTAAGCTAATGCCACTTATAAAAATTAATATTTTTATTATCTGTTTGACACCCATATTACTTAAAAAAGTGTACAGTATCCTTTTTAATACATGTTTTAAAAGATTTTGTTGAAGATTAAAACTACAAAAATATTTGTAAGATTCAAATACCGCTTATTTTCATCAGTATCTGATGTATCATCAGGATCATCATTCGTATCTTTTGCAGAATTTATTTTGTAATCTTTGATTCAAGTTAGAATAGTATAAAATAGAAAATAATAACATATTTAGATCAAAAAATTAAACTAAATCACTAAAATACAAAGCCTTTTGTTTCTCGTTAAAGTTCGCAATCCTTTTATCATTTCTTTCCAATTAACCGAGAAAAGGAAATCCTTTTTAACTCGCCTTAGAATCAGTCAATTTCGATTTATGCAGATTTATCTTATAAAGGCTCAGGGTGAATCTATTTGCTCAGATTGTAATGTTGTTCATTTCCTATAAAATGAGAGCATTTGTAGGAAAGCCCAAGTTTTGAGAAACATTGTACTGTCTGAAGTGACTCTTTGCAACTCTAAACTACTTAGGAAAAAGACCAATTTTAATCGATTTAGGTATTAAAGAGAAACAGAAATTTATCATTTAATAAGAATTTCTTTAATGGAATTCACTAGACATATATTCTATTTTAGTTTATATCGTTTATTGAGAATTTATCTATAATAATATTTGTATTCCTCTTTTATGTTTAACTCAGATGTTCATAGCATTATAAAGTTGTCATCAAAACATTTTTAGACTAGCGGAAGTACCCGATGCCAGTTAAGTTAGATTGATAGTAATGTATGTAACAACAGAGTGAACGATACCGCTGTAATCCTTCTCTAATAACGATGTAAAAAAATACGATTCATAGTCATACATTTTTCAGGCTGATGCGATATGGAGCCCACATAAAAAATTTCGATAGAAAAATACATTAATTTTCTCTCATTATCAGCAACAATGGCACGCCGTTTTTAATGAGTTTCGTCTTTTTTATCAAATGGTCGTAAAAACTCAAGTTCCATTCAATATTTCACCTATATTCAATTTTAGTCGATTAAATGTGGCAAAAAATTGATCGTAATTGATCAGAAATCAATAACACGAACAAACAAACTCACAAACAGGCATTTTTCTTTATATATATGTTACCGTGAAAGATCGATATTGGAGAATGTCGACTTTCCCCGGAGAATGTCAACATTCGCCAAATACGTCGGTGAAAGATCGAATATTGCATTACATTCTTGTACATTCGGACCCTCACCGGTGTATGTCGACAATCACAGATATGCTCTGGTGTAGGTCGAAAAGAGAGGCGATTGGCTGTTTCCTATAAATGCAATTGTAAAAGCAAGGGCCTCTTGTGCAGTTCAAAGTGTCATAATAGTTTAAGTTGCTGCAATTAATCAGATTTGAATAATATAATTTAGTAAGTTTTTTATTACTATTATTTTATTTTCTCATTTAGAACGTACTGTATAATTAAGTAAGTTTTTCAACTTCTATTATTTTCCTTTCTCATTTTGAATGTATTTTGTGTTTTAAGTATTTGTGTGTTTTTTCACGACTGAATTACGGAGAAGAAAATCTAATATTCTCATATATTCAACATTCACCATTAGTACATGATGAATGTCGACATTTACTGGTGTAAGTCAGAAATAAGAGTATTTGGGAAATATTTCGGACATACACCAAGCGACTATGTGAATGTTGACATTCACCGATGAAAGTCGACATTCTCCAGATTTCGGTGTTTCACCGAAACATATACATATGTATAGATTTTGTAAAACTGTTTAACAAACTCTACGAACTTTGATTAACAAAATTTACGATTTGATAAGCGAGCAGTAGCAACACTTTTCGAAATAAACATTTTTATATCCAACGCAGCAGACCGTTGCCACTCAGAAAATAAGTGCGAAAATTAGCAGTTTCAGAGTTTTTAATTAATATTTCGGCTGATTAAAGACGTACGAAGATGGAAATAGTCGAAATGGCTTCCCACGAATTTTTGGAATCGGAAATAATGTATTTAGTGTTTGGCAATGCTATTTTTATTTCATCGTAAAACTTAGAAATTTTTATTAACAAATTCTAGGATTTGAAAGCGAGCAGCGGCAACAACTTTCGAAATAAAGCAGATTTT
>KK114328.1:357904-377914 GCA_000611955.2 Stegodyphus mimosarum
ACCTCTGGCTTAAATAGTGCTTGGCTGAACTTCAAAAATTAACATAAGCTAAAAACGCGCGCTTCTTCTGACAGGAAGTTGAAGCAGAGAGGAGATAGAAAAGATTTAAATTAAAATAAACTTGGTTAGTTTAACTAAAACCTTACAAAATGAGGGCAAAAATTGTCGTTTTTCGGAGTTTTTAATTGATAGCTCTGATTTTAGCTACTTGTTTTTTGAAAAATGTGGACTTTGACCTTTTCCAGGACAGAAAAAAGAATTGTAGAAAGTTTGCTGACGATGGCTAAAGTAGCGACTGAGTTATAGCGAACAAACAAATAGACTTTTTTCTTTATATATATATCAAACCTTTATATACATGAGTAATGGAGGCTATGTTTTAGGTATAACCATTCAACAGTGAGTTTTCAGTAAATAAGCACAATTTAAGGTTCCCACAGCACGTTTTTATTCTTTTTTAGAATGCTGTCTGTCTATCTATGAGTGACGATGTTTTCGTCCACGATAATTCTTATGTGAAACTTCCCAAAATTTTCATTTTCCATATTTCAGCTTTCTACATTTATATGTACAAAGAGTTCACTAGATTTTGAGTAAAATTGAATAGCCATTAGTGGTATGCTAGAGGAAGCCTTTAATAGTCTTTAATGGGCATCCGGAAGTACTTTACTCAAAGCCATAATATTTTTAATAAAAATTACATTAAATATAACCCAAATTTTTTTAATTTTAGTAATTAAGAATATAAAAGGAAGAGCATATTATATTTGGCCTAAAATTGGTAAACATGAAATGATACTTTATTTGACACACTGAACAGATTAGTAAATATATACATAGTGTAAAATATGCAATGTTTCCGAATTCGACCGAAATATTCAGATGGATGATAGTAAGCATTAGGAAGATAAAAAATTACCATAGAACATGGGGTCGCAAACCACATGTAGAGGGTGAAAATCGTAAATCATAATCAAAATCAAATCATAATCATCGGTGAAATCATAAATAGACGTCGACGAGGACAGTGAGACTGATGAAGAGAGTGACTAAACAAATGTCAGGATTAGGAGCACTGCAGCCGAGAAAAAACCTTTTATATCAGACACCTATGGATACGACAGAGGATTTTACACCACGGATCGTCTTCGTTCAGCAGACATCGCCTGGATACCGGGATGTTTAAACATGTCCGGCAATCCTTCGTCTGTCGGTGTCGGCTGTGCAATCAGCTTCGCGGCTGCAACTTCGAACAATTCCTGTAAAACTCTCTCGTCGTCTCCTTTCTAACTTTGAACTGTGATGCACTATAATCCCATTTTACGTCAATACATGTTTTTTCTATTTATTATTGGCGCCTTTTGTTCCATTCGACATCACACCCTTCATGATTATTTTTGCGAGTTTCTCCCACTAAACTTGGTTTGCGACCCCATGTTCTATGGCAATTTTTCACCCTCTTGATGCCTAGTATCACCCCTTTGAATAAGTCGGTCGAATTCTGAAACACCCTGTGTATATTAAGAGGTAATCCAAAACTTCTCAAATTTGGTATCTAAAATAAGTAGGTATTAACCTAGCAGGTTAACTCAGAAACGTACACTGGCGTGATATTACACTTCGGCAGCAACAATGCGAAACTAAGATTTCATAATTCAAACAGCGGGTAAAAACAACAACGTGCGCACTCAATAGCGAAACACGCTCTGACTAACCTCTCATTACTTCAGTTTAAATACACTCTCGTTCATCCTAATTCATTTACATCCTGAGAAGGAAACACGAGAGAAACCGGAAATGATAGAGAACACTAACAAATTCAAATAACTATTAGTAAATATAATATAAACCTCAGAAAGCAATTAAATTTATAGTCTCAATCCTCAATTTTCTGTTCACTTCACTTTTGTGTCGATTCAGTTTTCAAACAGAAATTGCTCGCACCAAATGTTGTTGCTAAGTGTTATTAAAAAAAAAGCAACATAGCATATATACATATAGCGGATATTAAAAAAAATATATATGACAACAATTAAAATTCTGTTGGGAATTCTAAAGATATGTTAATTTTAAAGATTTTCTGACTTTTTTGTTGAATTTTCTGTGGCGTAAGCGCGAAGAAAGTGATGTTTAATAAATAAAGCTAAAATAAAAAACAAAAGTAAATAAATAAAATAACTGTAAACAAAATCTGAAAGCTTTCAGATTTTACATTACGCCTATAGGGGCTTTTTTCAACGTTTCGTGTGCTACCTATATTTATTAAATATCATGTTCTTCGCACTTAAACCTTAAAATTCAATTCAACAGCAATACCGCATGAGCGTATCTTTAGAGTTTCCGATACATAGTCTCGCATGCTGGAGATAAAAATGTGTTTTTTTTTTCTTACAGTATTGCCATTGTTCGCTTTGAAATCGTTGAGTTTTAATCAAAAACTCGTTACAGTGCTACAAAATATGAAATCGATAATAAAACAAATTTCAAATTCCAAATTCCGGCTTTCAGATGCCCATAATCAGTGGAAGATTATATTATTCAAAATTCAATGGTTCTAGGTACCGTTGTTTTATCGCAATGCGAGAAACATACATACATTTATGCAGATTCTTCATTATATAATTTCTTTAAATAGAACACAGGACTCTAATATTTGGTGGCAATGGTTTTAAAAGTGAGCCGACACTTATAGTGAACCAGCGCAAAATGACAAAACGAAACTAATAGCCTCACTGGGCTAATAAATAAATAAAAAATTTTACAAATAAAAAACTTTATTACGAAATTTGAACACTACTATCTATCATAAACTGAGATAAGACTGAAAACGTAATGCATGGCAATACTTTACACTCTATCAGGAGTGTTGCTTTTAAGAACTTTTCGATTGTTAAGTCATTGATTTGTGAATCCGAAACACTATATGACCAGAGAATATACTACGATTGATGCGGTATTTTTAAATCAAAGCATGAGAACGACGCATCCTTGAGCGCGTATGGGAGAATAAACTAATAAAAATTAGTAGTAATTATTATTGCTATTGAGCCAAAAATATAAACAAATTAGATTTTATTTACAAACCATCAACCGGAAGTGATAGTTTACTTAAAGCTTGTCATACAAGTTTTTAATGTAACTATACAAAAACGAACTGAGTTATTTAAAGTGGAATGTATTCCCATATGCTTGGAGCATCATAACATTTTAGGTTATGCACCATAAGAATCAATAATCAGTCAACCTTCCATCATTTGCTTACATAAAAATATAATGCACCGCTTCTGCCATATGTTGCACAAAACAGAACTTAAACGAATTAATAATGAGAACACAGAGCTTTAAAACTGCGCAACAGGAGCAAAGGATTGCCCAGTTATGATGGATGTCTCGCGAAATTCTGTATTTGTGTTGTACGCGGAAGACGTAGCATCGGAGAGAGAAGATTAAATTTCATCCACCGAAAGGCCAAAATGAAATGTTCAAAGTGAAACAAAAATCACTTCCAGAATTGTTAGTGAGAAACTACGGATAATTTAGAGACATTGAAAACGACGCCGAGTGAAAATTCTCCAGTAAAATTTCAACACGACAACTCGGTTGAAGGATGTGCTGACTAAGAATCTAAACTTAGAATGTTTCGAAGAATACCAGCAAAAATATTTATCAATATACAGTTTGTACTGTGTTATTAAAACTAACTAACAATAAATAGCCAGGTGCAGAAGATGAATTAAAATACCTCGAATTTCATATACAGAACTGCTAAGTCCTCATAAACATACTTCCTTATTTTACTCTCAAAATTTCTGTTTAAGGAATTGTTTTTCGTAAGCCTGTATTTCACTTCATTCAGTAATCTACTTTAGAACGTTTTCAATTTTAACATGAAAGAACTGGCCTAATTGAGTATAAGCTTATCTTTCCGCTGATCAAATACATCAAATTAATCGTCTTTTCCCGCCTGCTGCTTCCGATTCTTTTTTAGGCTGCTTACTTCATTTTGATGACCTTGACACGCATTTCCTGATTGGTCTCCATTGCGAAAGCACAGCAGTGCACGTATTACACAATGCCCATATATCAGCACCTGATTTCTTGTTTCTTTACAATTTTAATTTTCGGAAAGGCGATTAAATTATTCAAAAATAATCATTTCAAAGAGACTTTATTCACTACATTAGTTATTTGAATGAGTTACAGATATTACTAACAGTTTTTCGTTACAACACAATGCGTATACATTTTCATTTATTAGAAAAGTGTATTACATTTATTTTTTCATTTAATATGCAAATATACTATATATAAATACAATAGGTTCTTGTCGGTTTAGCGACAGTCGCCAAGGAAGAAATGTCGCCAAAGTTTAGGCTTTAAAAAAAAAGAGTGTTTACTTTATTTCCAAAAATAGAAATTCCTACTTAAAAGAAAAAGTTATACGAAATGTCTTGGAACAATGCAATATTGCATTAAAAATTATCATAATTTTGAACCCTCCTCCACAAAAAAAATCTTACAAACAAAAAAATGATTTCACAATTCTTATTTTTTTATTATGATTAAGGATTTAGTTTTGCTATGACATAAAGCAAAAAACATCGCCTAACATAGAAACATAAAACGAACAAACACTCTAAAATAAAGCATGTCTCAAGTTCACAGCACGCATAAACAGTTTTTAAAAATTTAACTGCATAATAATTTCTTTAGGTTAAAATAATCATCGCAAACCCCTTCAATGACATAACTGATGTGAAAATATCATAAACGTTCAATTTAAGACAGATTTAAAGAATCCATGAATTCCTTGAATCCGTCCTTAAATCAAGCGTCTATGGTACTCATACCAGAGGGTGAATACCATAAACATTCAAATCAGTAATATCTTAGAACTAACGAAAGTACTCGATACCAGTTAAGTTAGATTGAGAGTAATGTATCTAACTATAGAGAGAACGATACTGCTGTAATCCTTCTCTAATAACGATCAAAAAAATTCGATTCACAGTCATACATTTTTCAGTCTGATGCGATATGCAAACCACATAAAAAAATTTCGATAGAAACATAAAACGAATTCTCTCCCATTATATCAGCAACAATGGCACGCAGTTTTTTACGATTTTCGTTTTTCTATTCAAATGGACGTGAAAACTCAAGTTCCAACCAATATTTCTTCTATATTCAGTTTTAGTCGGTTAAATATGGCAAAACATTGATCACAAATCAATAACGCAAACAAACAAACAAACACACAAACAGGCTTTCTTTCTTTATGCACATAGATTTTGTAAAACTTACAAATTTTTTATTTACAAATACTACGATTTGAAAGCGAGCAGTAACAACACTTTTCGAAATAAAACATTTTTATCTCCAACGCGTGAGCCTGTTGCCACTCGGAAAAATGAGTGCGAAAATTAGTGTTTTCAGAGTTTTTAATTAATATCTCGGCTAATTAAAGTCGTACGAAGATGGGAATAGTCGAAATGGCTTTGAATTTTTGGAATCGGGAATAATGTATTTAATGTTCGGCAATGCTATTTTTATTTCATTGTAAAACTTAGGAATTTTTTATTAACAACCTCTGCGATTTGAAAGCGAGCAGTGGTAACACCTCTCGCAATAAAGCAGATTTTTATCTCCACGGTGCGAGACTGTTGCCACTCGGAAAAATGAGGGCGAAAATTATAGTTTTTTAATGTTTTTAAATAATATCTCTGATTTTAGCTACTTTTTATTTTGGGAAAAAGTGGACCTCAAGCTTTTCCAGAACCCAGAAAAGAATTGTAGAAAGTTTGGTGGCGAAAGTTATAGTAGTGATTGAGTTATTAGCGAACAAAGAAACACACAGACTTTCTTCTTTATATATGTAGATAGAGTATAAACTGTTTAGTTCGAGAGATCACAATCTGCCGATGGAGCATGCTTTATTATCTTCTTTTACCTAATTTAATTATGCGTTAACGCTACGAACAGCATAATGTTTTGTTTTGTTAGTCCCTGATATAATACATATGAGCTGTTTCAGGATAAGAGCAATATATATTTCAAATTTAGTGACAGCACTGCAGACAGAATGAAGCACCAAAACATAATTTTTTTACAATAAACGCTAAACTCATTATTGGAAGACCTTAAAATGTAATTTTAACCAAATTTTTCAGCAAGTTATCTACATTTTTAAATTTTAGCTCTTAACATTAGTCCAAACCACTCAAAATCCTCAACTCTATTCAACAAACTCAATTTTCGGTGATACTATTAATTATGTTAATAAATTCTGAACATGATCCTACAATGGCTAAAAAATACTGAAGTCCACAATCAATAACAATAATTAATTTTGTTAACAGTACTGTCAGCCATATATGGCCAACGAGCTGCCAGTTGGCCACATAGGGCTCAGAGCAGCTTATATAGCAGCAGCAGATAGTCTCTCTAGCTGCAGGGGATATTTTTGGATTATCCTGAATATACTTTGCATATTAATTTGTTGCAATCAGCCCGTATACAAGAAGTGAATGCGTTCGTATTAGTTTGATAGAAACTAGTGGTCATTTTATTACGTACACAGTTTAGAGGGTACTGCGGTCGCGTGTATCCCTTTGCATACATTATGTACTGTATATTATATAAAGTGTCATTACGTTACTACACCATATTGTATACTGCGCAAAAAAAAATGGGACAGTTCTGCCTCGAAAGCGCGATTTAGGATATATATTAGAATTATATATAGCATTGTTCTAACATAGGTATTTTTACAAAAAATCAAACTTTTTCTGAAACAACATACCAATTGTCGTCCATATTTCCATTCTACGACTCAAATTATGCTTAGATATTAAATTTTGTAATTTTTGGTGAGAAATTTTTGGAGAAATTTAAAAATTTATCTTGGGGCATTTTTTTCAGTTTGCGCCAAGAATAATTCACTTGGCGAACTTTCCTCTTTATATATGTAGATTTACTCAATTTATAGCAACCTATTTTCCTTTCCTTTTTTTCATTGTACAGGAGTGGGAAAAAAAGTCATGTTCATACTTTCAAATAAGTTTAACAAAGTGCGTAAATCACATTTGGTGTTATTATCGCTTATAACAAATATGCGAAATTTCAAAACACACCAATATGGAAATTCACATATATCTTAGGAAATTTTTAATAAAAATCTGTTATTTTTTGTAGGTGTCCTTAGAAATACGTCTACTTGAAGGTGATGATAAAAATTTTATAGATTGTAATTCACATTTTTTCTCGAAAATTTTATAAAAATTATTTTAAAATACAAATTTTAAAAATAAATCACAAAAAATGTGCGAATCATATTTGGAATGAACCTAAATTTCGAAATGTGAAAAGAAGAATTAAGAAAGTTTAATAAAAAAGAGATATTAAAAAATATAAATATAAATTTTTTAAAACCTACTCGTGCGAAGCTTCGCAGAAAACAATTGGCATGCCAATTCAGAAAAAGTCTGATTTTGTGTCAAAATATCTACGAAAATTACGAAAAATTCGGCGGTTGCGCCTGTATGTAAGCTTTCCGGCATAGCACTAGGGTTGCCATAAAATAATGTATGGTAGGGTTGCCAGATTGGCGACTTTATCGCCCATTTGGCGACCAAATTGGCGATATCCCATGGTCCAATCGGGAAGCTTCTAGAATAACTTCCTGTCGAGATATTTCTCGAAACGTGTGGAACTTAAAGAAAAGCTATATAAACCCTTGCGTTTCTGAGAGCAGTTGTTGTTGCAAGTGATTGTGAAGATTGCTAGAGTGTGATAAGTGTGTGATTAATTGCGATTAATTGTGAGAATAGCTGTTTACTGTGAGTGCTAAGCTACGCGAGATTTTTGTGAACGGAAAGCGATCGAGATAGTGCTTTGCCGTGAAGCTATCTTTACAGTATAGCTTGACAGTGTATTGGTGATTGTTCCACGGTGTTTATTATAAGTTTAGTGTTGCCGTGAAGCTACCTTTACAGTTACAGCCTGAAGCTGTGTTGCTGATTGTTTCAGCGTATTTATTGTAGACTTTCGACGCTTTTAAAGGAAATTTTGGAACTGTGCTGTAAATAGTGATTCTTGTAAATAAATTGTGCTTTTTATTGTTCTGCATCGTGTTTTCATCGGATACTCTCAAATCTACGAACCCGTATAAACGCAACAATATATATATCCTTAGTCGCGCTTTCCAGACATGAAAAACGCAATTTGAATTTCGTCAATCAGCTCAGTAGAACGGGAGACATTGAACTGTCCCGTTTTTTTTCGCAGTGTATACATTATATTAATTACCATTATGTTACTATATTATACATTACACGCGCACATTACTGTTTTTATTCAATGAGAAACGCATTACATTTATCATTGTTATGAGGCCGGGGAACACCGATACTTATCTTAAACATATTAACTTGAGGGTTACAAAATTAAAACCTAAGAAATGAGCTTGAAATTGGTGCAAATTTTGTAAATAATTGTAAATAAAATAACTGGACAAAACAAAACAAAAAAAAAACTTTCGAAGTTCGTAAAGAAAAAAAGAATTTGAAAATTTTGATTCTTTAAAAGAATAAAAGTTTGTGTTGTATTACTGGAATATTAGCCGTGCTCTTTATGTATCAATCAAACTAATTATTATTTCAGTTAGCCTCAATACTGAAGTAACGGATTAAGCATTGCATATAAATTTTACATTCTGCTTTAATTAATTACTTTTGCAAATTTTTAACTAATTTCTAAGTAAAATATAATTTACGTCAATCTATCATTTATAGATGATATTCAGTTCAACGATAACAAACATCAATATATCTAAATTTCTAAGCAATTCAAGAACTTAATAGGCTATCCTTTTTAATAATATTATTTTATTTCATTTTCGACATAAAATTCTCCTCCTAATAAGAATGAAAGATAATTTTTGGGTTATTACATTTATATTTCTAAACAATTCAAGGATTTAGCAGGCTTTTTTATTACAATTATTTTACTTTATTTTCGACATAAAATTCTTCTCCTAATCAGAGGGGGAAATAATTAGTGTTTTCGTAATAAGAAGGAAAACTAATTATTAGACCGTTATATTTAAATATAATAATCTAGTAATTATTTTTCTTTATTTGTTTAGATATATTATTATCAGACATAAAATTCTTCTCTTAATAAAAAAGAAAAATAGTTATTGGATTTCATTATTACGTTTTCATATATTTCCATTACACAGTTTTAAAAGTTAAATCTTTTATTTTTCAGCATGAACTCCAGAAGTAAATGGATTGATGAGGCTGAGAAATGCTTCATTTTCTACGAACTTAAGGCCCTGTGAATACGATTTGAAACCAAGATGAAAGAACCACTTCATTGTATTCGTTTACGAACTGCCACAAAGGATCTTCAGGCAATAATCTGCTTCATTCGAACCATTAACAAAACAGGTGTGGCTAGAGATTCTGAACACCACTCGAAAAAAACTCGGCAAAAGGCGGTGTATAACGCTGGTTAATATACAGAAGGTTGGTAAAATTTTTTATGAAACTATTTGTTTCATGTCACTTGTAAATAAGTAGATGCAGCTATGAAAATTTCAACACTTGTATATATGATTTAGAAATTAAATACTATATACAAAAGACAGACTTACTTTCGTTGAAAGTTTCAAAAACGCGAGGTATCTTTGAGCAATTGAAATTCTTTTTTCCAACATGATTCTGAGCTGCGACCACTGTTGTTTTAAAGTGTCAGACTTGCTATGAACTACTTCCGCTTCCTCGCCTCCGCACCGAACTAGATTTGGAACTGTCTTCAACAAGGCTTCCATTTCCATGCCTTTCATCTATAAAGTATAATAGTATATCAAATTAGGTAACTGTAAACATTTTAGCCAATTTTTTAGTTCTTTTTTTTTTTTAGGATCAAGTAAATGAAGAATAGATTACTAAACTTGAAATTCATCCCCTCTCACAGGGCTTAATTTCTAAAAGTGCCGGAGCCCTATGGAAGACCGTTAGGAAAGAGGAACAAGAGTAAATAAATAAATAAAATGACTATTAAAATCCCAGTTTATTATCCAAATTAATTCATAATAAATTAATTGATATTAACATTTATTAATTATCGTTTAATTGATAATTATTATTTAATTAATTAATAATTAATTTATAATTATCTATTTAAAATTTAATAAGCGATTTTTAATATAATTTTAGTGCTAAAAATAAAATTGTCGACATCAAATTTCTACTGAAATTATTGTTCAGATACATAAAAGAAGTGCCGGAGCCTTGTTATTCAGGGCACCGGTGCGCTCTGGCTAGAATTAGAATTTATCCCAAAAACTAACAAGTACCGGAGCCGGGCTCCGACGCAATTGAAGCTCTAGCCTCTCAAATCTTTCCTGACTAATTAAAAAAAATTCAAAAATGGATTAGAAAAATCATTTATCTGGTTTGTAAAATATAGGCATAAGTTTAATTATTAAAATAATTTATTATACTGAATGTGGTAGCATATAATTTCAGGTTATTCTCGTATTTATGCATTTTTATTGAAAACCTCTAACATCAAACTCACCACTGATGACGAAAGAATTTTAAAAAAAAAGATATTTAATTCAATAAGATCACTATCACTTACCCTCATGTCGTTCTGTAAACTCTCATGATGATCAACAAATGTTTTGGCAGCAGTCGGAGTTGTGCCCATATCACGTGACCTCTGGACAAAGAACTGGCCGTTGTTGGACAACCATTTCATCAGCTGAGAAAAACACAACTTCACATTATAAATAACGGACAGTGCAATTTCAAATGAAGGAAAATATGCAGCATGATTTGACAGAGGAAAAAAAAAGAGGATCAAATCTCATACCTCATCCCATTTCTCACAAAACTTTCTGAAAGCTGAAGTTCTCTCCAATGCAACAGATTCTTTGGCTTTGCATAAATCGGAAAGCTTTACCTTCTTAGCTTCCAACTCGTCAACCTTGAAATTGTATTTCATAAATTAGTAAGACAGCAAAACTGCAGTAAAGTAAATCAGTAAAACTCACAGGAACAATAAAATTCAAGAGACCTCTTTAATGAGGAGTTTTAAATAAAAATATTTTCGTAGAAACGAATTCGTAGAACTTTGGGAAGAAGAACTACGATTTCGACAACTCCATGGTTTTCTGCTGTTCTCCCTGCATGTAAAAGCCAGTTTTCTCTCAGTAAGTCCAACCCAAAAGCATCCTATTCTCAGATTCCATTATTAGGCAAGATGCCTTTTTATGCGTGGCCATAATTAATAAATTCAATGCAAATTTTTGAAACAAAGTATTAAATATCAATGAATAGTTAAAAATACCAAGCGACATTCTTAAGAAAACAAACTATAATACAATAACATTTACTATAAGAAAGATGTTACAATATAAATGTAATACTGTTTTCTTAATGAAACAATATAGTGTTTTAAAAAAACAATATTTTGTTTTACCTATACGGCACCTAGGAAAGCATGAAAACAAAAGAAATAATAAAATTATTATATTTTCATAATTTAATTATTTTACATGTCTATTTTCAATAATACAGAATAAAAAATATTACTCATAAATAACTTGATCACTTCATTTTGTAATCTACTTTTTAAATCTTCGCTAGCACAGAGAATAAATTCTTATATTTGTCAAAAAATTCAAAAATTCGAAAATACCATATAAATCTATTAGTTAGTGCAAGAAATAGAGTAAATAAAATTCCTGTAAGCAGCTACTAAAGTACACTGCGGAAAAAAAATGGGACAGTTGAATGTCTCCCGTTCTATTGGGCCGATTGGCGAAATTCAAATTGCGTTTTTCATGTCTCGAAAGCGCGACTTAGGATGTGGATAAGATTTACATATAATATTGTTCTGTAGGTATTTTGACACAAAATCGGACTTGCTAGCTCCTCTATGTTACTTGAATTTAATATATATTTATTCCCACCTCTTTTTTTTTAATTTACTTGATTCTTTCTTCCAGAATTTGAAATTTAAACTTAATCCAAATATAATTTGCACATTTTGTAATTTATTTTTAAAATTTGTATTTTTAAATAGATTTTACATATTTTTCGAAAACTTTTTATATTATAACCTATAAAATGTTTAACATCATCTTAAAATAGATGTATTTCTAGGCATAGCTGCAAAAATATTCTTTCTCTTTTCATTTTTTATTCAAAATTTCCTAAGATATACATGAATTCACATATTGGAGCGTTTTCAAATTTGGCATCTTCGTTACAAGCGATAACAACGCCAAATGTGATTTACGCACTTTGTTAAAATTATTCGAAAGTAATGAACTTGGTTTTATTTTTTCGCTCGTGTACACTGAAAAAAATGAAAGGAAAATAGGTTGCTATAAATTAAGAAGTTCGGCAAGTGAATTATTCTTGGCGCAAACTGAAAAAGTGCCCCAAGATGAATTTTTAAATTTCTCCGTAGATTTCGCACCAAACTTTACAAAATTTAATATTTATGCATAATTCGAATCGTAGAATCGAAATATGGAAAAAAAAATTGGTATATCATTTCAGAAAATTTTATGTCAAAATACCTCTGTTAAAACAATGCTATATATAAATCTAATATATATCCTAAGTCGCGGTTTCGAGACATGAAAAACGCAATTTTAATTTCGTCAATCGGCCAGAACGGGAGATATAGAACTGTCCTTTTTTTTGTCGCAATGTATTAGACATGACTTGATTAGTAATTAGCTTACAATGCCTGTGACTTAATGCCTCCGAGTAAGCTCCTCATACACCTGTTTCTCTGAAGAAAACATGGAAAATGAGCATCGAAGATCTCATTTTCCATGTAAAAAGCTTTCTCGTAAAAACATCTTACGTTGCCAGAATGTCTTAGCGTGCTGATTACAGGTGTACCAGAGAACAGAGGCTCCATTTCCTGGCTGACTAAATCGCCTGCCTCACATGGATTATAGCCTCTGCCTCCAAGCATTTATTTTTTTCAAAACAAAAGATACATTGGCAAACAAGGCCTTCCAAGACATAGATATGAGTCTATTATACAATTGTTATTACAAATACACTTTTCAAAATTAATAACACAGTGAAAGAAATATGTTAATAAAGTCAAATACTTCAACTTCTAAAAATCATTTGTAATGTTACAAATATACTACGTACTAGCGAGCAGGAGTAACTCTGCCTTTTAACACCGATTTATGTAGTACTCCATGGCGATAGAACGTAAACTTACAATACTAGAGTAACGCTACAAAAAATCATATATATATATATTAAGGTACTTCAAGTGATATATATATATTAAGGTACTTCAAGATTCAGGTACTTCAAGTGAGGTCCATATTTTTATATTAAACCAAGATAATGAGTGAAATTGAACAACTGTCCGACGATTACCTTTATACTCAACAACAACATATTCATACCTAACTAGCCACTATTAGTAAAACAAAATTAAAATAGCTAGAAACCTTCTATTAACAAGCATACTCTAGATTATCTTGAATCACAGAACAAATACACCAGTAAAGCGAATATTGTCCATTTTTCATACAAGATTTCAATTATATCATTCAAGGCAATGATTGCTTAAACATAAGCAATTTTGGAATCAAACAAAATAAAACAAAAAGCGACACATAATCTTTAAAAAATTAACATTCATATTAAAAGAACCTCAAAATTATAAATTACAATCAGAGTTATATCGAAAATTACAATAGATATGTAATACTATTACCAAATCACAATGCAAAACAGAGCGATCAGAAATATGAGACTGATTATAATTGATTACATAATTTTCAAACTTACACTATGTGTTATCTTATTGGATCCAAGTACCAAAATCAATGCATAATGAAATATGCAACCTTAATTTAATAAAAAAAAATAAAGACTGATAATACCATAAAAATACTCAAATGCCTACAGCAAGAACATTTCCTTAACTGTTCAATACTATTAATAATTAAAAATCGTTGTTCAGTACAATACTTCAATCATAATTGTGACAATCAAACCAGACAACAACGGTATATGTACTTCAATCTTAGCTGTAGAAACTTACCAAGTCATTGCAAAATATAAACCAAATTGGCAAGATGGCCATACAATAGCAGTTGTAAAAACAGGTATACTGATTTAACTAATTTCCATATTTCATGCAAGATTTCGATCAAGAAAAGTATTCAACATTTTAATCTTTTTTTGCAGTTTGAAATGTCTGTAGCATAGACTTCGCCTCTCATTGCGATGTATTATGCTTCTAAATTGCTATCAACTACTTATAGCTTTTCTAATTAATAATCAACGCGACACAATAAATTCTGTAGCTGCTGCCAAACTATCAAATATCAGATCTTTATTTTAAGTTTTTCAGTTTATATATTTTTTAAATTATAATATTAAACTCATTTTTTTTTCTTTCACACTTTTTTACATGAATTTGATTTAATGTGTTTTAGGGACAGGGAATTCATTTCTCTTTCTCATTTGCTATAACACTGTCCAAAAAAGAACTTTTTTAAATCTAATTCTCAAAATATAATTCTTAAAAAAGCATGCCAAGAAGCTATTTTAGAATTTACATTTAATTAAAAAAATTTAATACTAAAGCAATTTTGACTTTAAAAATGCACATTTTGAGTACTAAATTGCTGAAGTTTTATCTAATGTAAATAGATAAAACTTTAACAATTTAGTACTGTCCCATTTTCGTCACCTTTTTTTTTCCCCCTAAAATCAATAAAAGTTCCTTCCCTTGTTTATCGTTAATCTTACTATTACTTTAAGCGCATTTAAAAATACAAAATAAACTACAAAGAAATCCAAAAATGTATTAAAATTGGTTTACTTGTTATGAGAATGCAGAATGCACCACATCCATGTATGAACTCGTACACTGCGACCCCCACCCCGAAAAAAAGAAGATATTTCTATATGTCCCGTTCTACTGGGCCGGTTGACGCAATTCAAATTGCGTTTTTCATGTCTCGAAAGCGCGACTTAGGATATATATTAGATTTATATATAACATTATTCTAACATAGGTATTTTGACACAAATTCGGACTTTTTCTGAAATGGCATGCCAAAGTTTTTACATATTTCGATTCTACAACTCAAATTATGCCTAAATATTAAATTTTGTAAACTTAGGTGCGAAATTCACGGAAAAATTCAAAAATTTATCTTGGTATATTTTTTCCAGTTTGCGCCAAAAATAATTTGCTTGGCGAACTTCATAATTTATAGCAAAATAATTTTCCTTTCCTATTTTGCGTTGTAGACGAGCGGAAAAAAATTCATCGTTCATACTTTAAAATAATTTTTACAAAACGCGTAAACCACATTTGACGTTATTATCGCTCTAAAAAAAGATGCAAAGTTTCAAAACGCGCCAACATGTAATTTCCTGTGTATCTTCGAAAATTTTGAATAAAAATCTCTAATTTTTTGCAGGTGTGCCTAGAAATACATTTACTTTAAGAGGATGTTAAAAATTTTATAGGTTATGTTACACAAAGTTTTCCAAAAAATTTTAAAAACATATTTAAAACAACAAATTTTAAAAATAAATCAGAAAAAATGTGCGAATTATATTTGGATTAAGCCTAAATTTCGAATTCTGGAAGAAGAAACGAAGTAAGTTAAAGGAAAAAAAGTGATATTAATAAATATATATCAAATTC
This sequence comes from Stegodyphus mimosarum, assembly GCA_000611955.2. Classification (NCBI taxonomy): domain Eukaryota; kingdom Metazoa; phylum Arthropoda; class Arachnida; order Araneae; family Eresidae; genus Stegodyphus; species Stegodyphus mimosarum. The sequence continues at coordinate 373,634 of KK114328.1, forward strand.
AATTAACACTGAGGAGGTAAAATTTTGAGACCTAATTTTTTAAAAACTACTCGCGCGATTTTTACAAAACTTGGTAGTTTGGCATAATTTGAGTCGTGGATTCGAAATATCGAAAAACATTGGCATGTCATTTCACAAAAAGTCCGATTTTGTGTCGAAATATCTATGTTAGAATAATGCCATATATAAATATATATCCTAAGTCACGCTTTCGAGACATGAAAAACACAAGTTGAATTTCGTCAATCGACCTATTAGAACGGAAGATATAGATCTGTCCCATGTTTTTCGCATTGTATATTATATTGAATAACTTTAGTATTGTATGTACAGCTGAATTAGTGTAAATTTACCTTTCGAGCGATGCCTTGAGCTCCCGGTTCTCTACTTCCAACGGTATTCAATATCCTTCGGCCGCATTCAATCGCTGGACCTGCTATTTCTTCTACTGTAGATGCTAATGTCGTCATCTCGCTAGCAGATATTTGGATTTCGAGCTGGTCGAGTTTCGTTTGAGCCTAAATAAAAGTAAAATCTCAATCATTATACGATGAGAATGTCATTCTTTAACAAATATACCTAAGTAGCACGATTCCTAAATGTATTTTCGGAGATAAAAGTTTACGATAACTTTAGTTCTTTTCGAGACGGAAAATGGTTAGTGACTTTGACTGCCGTACCGAAGGGCTTCAGTTGGAATCCTTGAGAAGGCGCGGATGTAAATTGTCTATCCCTTAATAGAAGGCAATGGTGACTCACGTATTAGGTGCATTCATAGTAAAGCAACCACCACTTCCGGCCATAATACTGGACGACACCTATCTACTGGAAAAAAAGTTCTTTGACGGAAAAGTCCACTGGATGAAACTCCATACGACAAAAGCTCACAGAAGAAACCCTATCACAGAAGAAGATTTCATGATTAACCAACGGCCATATGCATAATAGTCCAGACGGATAAAAGCCTACAAGGATAAAAGTCGTCCACATAGGTAAACGAAGCCCATATTGACAATGCTTTCAATGTGGATTTTAATACGTGCGGTCAATTTTGGCTACGGGATTTCCCGGGGTTTGAGTAATTTAACTAGGAGAGAAGAGTTATTACCGAATTTTACGGACTATAAGACAGACTCTTTTCTTCAAAAAATTGCCTCCAAAATTCAGGTGTGTTTTATACTCGAAATTAATATAAAAATCCCCAGTGTTTCATTAAAATTCCTGCCAGTCTTAAAAATGGCCATGTATTCGATGCCGCGGCAAACCCACCTGGATCTGAGCAGCATTGGATTCAACTGGCAGCAACTGACAACACCGTCTGGAATGAGAGAAAATATTATTTTTAAATCATAAAGAAGGTGTGGCGGCATAAGTAACGCTCTCGATGGCAGTGAAGAACATATATATAGAATTACAAAATTGCAGCTAGAGGCGCAGTTTTTACAAAACCATAAAACGCTATCGTTCAAGTTTTAACATTTTAAAGAAAAAATTTTTTACTTTACTTCTAGCAGCTGTAAAGCGCTTAAGTTGTTCTTCAATTTTTTCATAAAAGGAAAGCAAATAAAGCTATTAGGGCATCCAGATCTCTTAATTCCTTTTCACCCAGGATAATTTTCCTATAACCACACTGTAAAGCAGGCTAGCTCCCTCTTTACTTTTAAACTATGGCTCAAATTAAAAACATTAACATAATTAAATGAAGCAATCCGCTTTGTAAATGTTGTAGGTTAAATGCCATGCTTCCACCAACTAAAACTCTTAAACAGCAAACACTTTGAAAAACTTACAATTGTATCTACCAAATAACATGTAAAACATGTTCTCTACAGTACATAGGTCAAACAAAAAATTATCTTAACTTAAGAATTAACAACCATAGATCACACATTAAAAAATTTGCGAGCAACAATAAAATTTCAACTGATCATAATCAAAACACAGCTATTTTAGAACATTTTCAAATGCATAGCTTTGAAAATATTGAAATCACGATCTTAGAAATAGTACCAGACTATAAATTAAGACTTTTCAAAGAATCCATATACATACTGCAAAAAAGAGCACTTTATCCATACGGACTTAACTCCAATTTAAGCAATACCACAAATAAAAGCAAGGAAAATTCTATCTACGGACAATTCAGATTTTTTAGCCAACCAACTTCCAGAGGAAAAAGAGGAGGAAATAAAATTAAAAAATTTTTTTCAGCTCAAGATTTAGATATAATGTTACATAAAATTTCTAACTTCTTTCCACATGAATCTTTCGTTAAACAAACTATTAATTTAATGCATAATTTGAAGAATAATACCTTATGGAAACTTCTTAACAAAGTTAAAAAACAATTTATAGGAACAGAGATTATCAAAGATTTAATCATTGATTTCTGCAACTTTAAACTCAGTAACAGTAACTTTTTTCGGAAAAAAATCTTCTGTAAATTACAATTCAAACATCCATTATATGATCAGCTAAAAATGTCTAGTATTTTCAAAAAATATCAATCCCTATTACCTGATACTAACTTACAAGTTACACCGTGCTTCAAATACGAAAAAACAATAGGCTCTTTAGTCATTAATCACCATGAAGTTAGTTCCAACAACAAATGCAACTGTCTTCAACCGGAATTTAAAAACTTTGTTGATCAATATCACAAGCACATCATCACAGGAGACTTAAGCATTGTTCAGGACCAGCAACTACGGAAAGTTATGCAACTAGGAACCAAATTTCGTCCCACATTCTCACTGAGAAAAGAATTTTGTAAGCAGCAATTTCACAACGATATCAATAAATTCATCATAACTATCAGCAATCGCACAAGCCTACCCACCACTACCTTTTTAGAATGGAAAACGGCAATAAGTAAAGAATTTGAGCATACGTTGTTTAAACTTCCCCAGTTTTCAGCATTACATAATAAAAAACTTCTGCTCACTCAAATTAAAAAACTGCAAAATATTTTTATAATCACCAAAATAGATAAAGCCAGCAATAACTTCAGTATTTGTTGAAAAAAATTCTATTATGATCTTTTGCACCAAGAATTAAATAGTTCTAACACTTATCAACAAGTTAAAACCAGCTCCAAAATTCTATTTAATAAGTTTAATGCTCTGCATAAAAGACTGAACCTTCATCCTAATAAAATTAATAATAGATTTACTAACCTGTACGCTTTACCCAAGTTCCACAAAACACCAATTAAATTTAGGTTTATAGCAAACAGCACTAAAAGCTACTTAAAAGAAATCGACTATAAATTTTCACAAATACTAAAACTCATCATGAAATATATCAATGATTACGATTTTCAAGGATTACATTATAACTGGATTATTACTAACAATGAAAAAATTATCAACACTATTAATGAAATAGACATTCAAAATATTCAATGCTATGATTTCGAAAATTTATATACAACACTTCCCTTAGAAGATATTCTAAGCAGCTTGCAAGATCTTCCAAAATTGTTCCCACAAATTTTAAATTTTATTACCCAAGACAGTTGGACATTATATCTTAAAAGCATCCTATTTAATAATTATATTCTCTTTAATAATACTTTCTTTAAACAAATAAAAGGAATTCCAATGGGCGGTAACAGTTCAAGCTCCATTTGTGGACTATTCCTGTTCTCATGTGAATTTAATTTCCTACGTTCACTTAACAAAAATGAATACCAGTATTTTAAATACATTTTTAGATACGTAGATGACATTATTGCCTTTAATAATTATGGAAAACTAAAAAATACACAGATTTATCCTTCCAGCCTTAAGCTTAATATCACTAATAACCAACAAGACGAAATTGTTTACCTTGACTTACAGATTAATAACTTTAAACATATTAAAATTTTCGACAAACGTCGCGAATTTGCCTTTCCTACTTTAAAACTTACTAATTGGAAGTCCAATATCTCGAAAAAAATAATAATCAATACTATACATTCACAAATAATCAGAATAAAAAGAATTTATAACAATGTCGACAATCTTAAAGAAGATTTACTCCACTTAATTAAAATACTCAATGAAAATCAAATACCTAACAATATAATCCAAAAAGCGCTCAAAAAAGCTGGCATTTACCCTTTTATTTTTTAAATCATGTAATTAGGATAATGATACGTTTACTTAAATCTATCACTAGAAGGTAAATAGTTGATGGCCAATCTGTGTGATTTAATGTACAAATGTAAAATAATTTTCGGTCTCTTTGAACATAATTATCACCGTTACATTATATTCTTTTAAAACAGTGATAAAT
>KK114328.1:379411-412682 GCA_000611955.2 Stegodyphus mimosarum
ATATATATATATATACTTATATATGAAGAAGACAACAAAGACGATGACAAGGAAGAAGAAGAAAGTTCAGATGACGATTTTCAAGGATTTTAAAATGCCAGTTCGGTTTTATAATGCTAAAAATGTTATTTTTTAAAAACAATTACTTATAAATTAAGGTGCGTCTTATAGCTCGTAGCGTCTTTAGTCCGTAAAATACGGTATTTTTAATAAAATATGCTCCTAAACGCAATATCTGCAACGGATGCTGTCTGATGTCTCCGTAAGTCAAGAGGACTTCTGTAGTTAATAGCATATGTATTCAAGTTCTTGCAAGTCAGCAAAATTTTATTTTTTGTTTGTAATTCTATCTACTCTTAACCGCACAAGTTACGGCTAATAAATTTTAGCATTAGCTCGCGGAGTTATTTTATTAGCTTTTCAGCAAATTATATAAATCTCTATAAGTGATTTATATAATTTGCTGAAAGTGAATTAGTGAGAATACGACTTAATACAGTTCAAAATGTTAAGCGTTATGGTAATCAAACAAGAGAAATTTCGAATAAACAAGTATATATTTACTTAATGATCGAAAATATGTAAGAAATTATTTTTCAAGAAAGGAAAACATTTTTCTAAATATCCCCATCCATTCCTACATGAGTTTTATTTCGGTTACTTACCTCGTTGGACACAAAGGACTAGTTTATAACATGGCAATGAAAGTAGTCAACTTTTACTCAAAAACATATTAGACCACAAAACTCTTCGTAGCAATAGAATTTCAGTATTTGGAAAGCATTGTACAACAACGCTCACAATTTTAATGGCAAAACAATGATTTAACTGCAGATTGAATCTATGTAATTTAGTTTCTAATATACCGTCTGAGCTTTTCTGAAGAAGTCGACAGAGTCGATCAAGAGCTGCCGCCTTTGGTCTACGGTTGTCGTAAGGTCAGCGCAGTCAGAAAGAAGGAGATATGCTCTACTCCTCAACTCTTCTGCTGCATAATTTCCACGACGACTTAAATCTTCGGCCGATTTGACCAGTTTCAGGCATTGTTCTTGTTTCTCCTAAACATTAAAAGAATAAAAAAAATAAAAAAAGAAAATCAGATACCACAAAGAAGCTCTGAAAAAGCAGAACTGAATAAATCTATATAACCTAAGCGGAAAAACTATCGGTCATTCACTCATTTTTTACAATGGGAAATCGATCAGTTTTTAGTCAGCAAAAAAAAAGCAGATAAGATTAGATTATTCAGTGAAACACTAAACAGAACTTAAAATTCGAAATAACTGGGAGCATAGCCTATACTTATATTTAAAAAAGTCCAGATAACTAAATTATCTTCTTTTCATAGGCTAAATGTGCATTTATTGTCATGAAAATAGGAGAATTTAATTTTTCTATTAATCGTATTTTCTTTCCACGATGATTACATAGTTAAAAAGATATTTATATATCCAGTAAAACAAAATACAAAAATCTTACTTTTCTTCTGGAAAAATTAAGCATTCAAATTATTTATATTTGATTATGTAGAAAAATATAAAACAAAACAATGAAATAAATTTTTATTCGTGTATCCTATTACTAAACACATATTCTTATTTTTATTTATTGCATTAAAAGTAAGCAAAAGGAAAAAAAAAAACTATGAGATTTTTTTAAAACAAAACGCATAATCTACTTCTCTTCAACTGAAATCAAGCTAAGGTACTTTTTTTATATAAAGTAATAAAATTAATACTACGATTATACTATGTAACTAAATTCTGTTATTACAGTTTCCAATAAATTTGTTTTTTAATTTAAAAAAAAGAGAGAGAAACAAGAGTCATCTTTTTTTTATATACAGTAAGATCCCGCTTAACGCTGTTTCGGTTTGACGTTCTTTTATTTGATTTGTGGGATTCCCAGAAATTGTACGCAGGCCAAAGAACGTCTATGTAAAGAAGGAAAGGTTCCATAGACGTAATGTAAACCAGTTTGCTATTACGCCGCTGGAAGAAAATTCGCCAAGGGATTTGGCGACGGAACCTGCCCGGCGAGAATTTCCCCCTCCGCCATGTGTACAGGAAATTGAGGAACACGTGTTAAAAAGAAACGATTTCTGATAAAACATTTCTTCTTTGACGTTTCGCGATAATTTAAACTCGGATTTTCGTACTTTTTTTACTCAAAATAACTGATCGATTAATTAATTTACTTTCATGAAAAAATATTTTCTTTTCCTTTAAAGTTTAAAGAAATTTGAAACGATATTAAGTAGTGATTCTGAAGAAGAACAAAAAGAACTTTCAGCAACGTTTCTAAAAACCAGTTTGACCACTATAACAGAAATTATGGACCAATTTATTCAAAATGACCCAAATTTTGAGAGGAGTTCAAAGGCAAGACGGCGTGCTATGCATGCCTTATCCACTTACCAACAACTTCTTACAGAGCGCAAAAGAAAAACGCAAATTACATTACATACCTTCTTGATAAAAAAGCAGAAAATTGGAAATACAGAAGAGACTGAATGATCTGAAATGTAAACCCACTCACTTAGAATTTTATTTATTTTTATATGTATATTCGTTTATTATGTTTCTCTATGTGTAAGAAATAAATTTTTGTTTTATTGTTATAAAAACATAATTAATAAATTTAATGGTAAAATACTTGACCAATTTTCTACCCATCTTCCCCTAACCCCATTATTTACATTATGAGATAACCTCGTTTAACGCTGTTTCATATTATGCTCTACTTTGATAGAACGTATACTCCGCGTTAAGCGGGGTCTTACTGTATTTTCTTCTTACAGTTACAGTCGACTAGCGTTATTACAGCCTTAGATATAATGGTACATCCAGCTATATAAGTAAGTTCCTGTCAATTTTTATAAGGTTGTCTTTTACTCGATACAATGATCACTTGATATAGTACCATTTTCCATCGGTTCCTACACGTTTGCGGTAATGTGAGGGCGATTATATATTATATTATCAACGGAAAAAAAATAGAAACACGTATATCACTTAATAGAAAATCACTTGGTCTGCGAACAGTCCAAATAATTAGAGTTTGAGATACCTGGAACGGATAAATTCAAATTTGATATAACGATATTCCTTTTTATGAAAAGAATATAATCTTTCATATATTTGATATACATCTTTCAAATAAAATGCGCTAGTCAAAAAATTCTCTCATGTTTCAATCCCCATACAATAATCAGTCTCTAATCCAATTTATATATGAGGCTCTAACAAATATTTGGCTATTTGTCATGGAGATGAGACTGATAAAAAATAGTACGAAAGGCGGTTTGACACATATAATGATGAAATTAGATACATAAAATAATATTTAATATACATTCTATTATTGCTGCAACAAACATTCTATCAATAGACTTGTTGGAATTCACTGAAACAGCATCGTTAACTCACACTCTCTGATTTGCATTAACATAAAAACGTTGAATGAAATCACCATTATTTCTAATTATCTACACCCTTACGAAAAATCAATGATTATTGGCGGCTTTGAGACCATGCCACATTTTGTTTAGATACCTTTATGACTCATAGGTACTCTTCTGCTCATAATTAGCTGATAAGAAGAATTATTTATGAAATAAAACATTTTATGACGGGGGGAACAATCTATATAGCTGATACTTACATTTTTACAGTCAGCGGATATTATTCAGCGAAATGGCAGTTAAAATAAAACGTGTAAATCCACACGATCGCAAATACATTTTACTGTACGCGCATGCGTGAATTGGTTGTCGTCGCGCGTATACTCGAAAATATGTTTAAAACACGACAGTTCTATAGTATATGGGAAATAAGTATGTAGATAATTAAAAAGTACCAAAATCTCTTTCCCGTGCGTTAAAAATTGATAGTGGAATGAACTAAAATTTATTACTATTTAATTACAGAAAATCTTATCCGTTGCCTTTTCGTAAATTGCTCAAATTTAAATGTGCAAACATTAATAACAATTAGATCAGCTTCAAAAATTGTTATGTTATGTTTACTTCAAACCATCATATTCAAATTATGATACAAAAACAATGCACATGTTTAGAAACGATATTGCCATGTGATATTTTATTCTTAGTCTATGTTTCATTTTAAGGATGTCTGTTACCGTGAAAGACCAAAATCGGAGAATGTTTACATTCTCCGGTGGATGTCAACATATACCAAACATGTTGGTAAAAGCCCAAATATTTGGTTAAACTCTTATACATTTGGACCATCACCGTATCAAGCACAGATATGTTCTGGTGGAGGTCAAAACGAGAAGCCAAGAAAACAGACAGAGGAGTTGTAAAAGCAGAGGGAACTTCTTGTGCAATGTAAAGTGTCATAACAGTTTAAGTTGTTGAAATAAATAAGCTTGTATAACGTGAATTACATAAATAAGTAAGTTTATTATTGGTGTTATTTTCTTTTCTTATTTAGAAAGCACTATTGGTTTTAAGTTCAACAGTTTATTTACATATGCTATTACTTAAGCTTTCTCCTATTTTGACAACTGTCATAATATATTTTAAGAATAAAGTATGATTTAGAAAGGTAACAAAGCTATTTTTATTCAACATTCACCATAAGTGCACTGTGAATGTCCACATTTTCCGGTATAAGGGTTAAATAAGAATATTTAGCAACTATTTCGGACATACACCAAGTGATTAGGTGAATGTTGACACTCACCAGAGAATGCCGACATTCTCCAGATTTTGGTCTTTCACGGTAACATGTTTACAACATCGCAACTTATTATTGCAGCTTACTTCATGCATTATATTTTCATAAGATATTGCATATGAAACTATTAAGAAATAAACCCATGAATCTTAACTACTTCTAACCTCTGAATTGATACATTAAACCATAAACATGAACTTTAGAAGAAGTTTATATTTAAATACATCTATATAAAAATCATAACAGACTTCTACCACATAAAAATACAGCTTATTATTTTAAAAATTTGACATAACTAATGTACTTTACAGAAGTCTTCGATAAATTTAATTTAAATTTGTATGCCTTTGAACTAAAAGCTTTTAACTATGAAAATTAAAATATCTTCATACTTTGCATTCGCCTTCAATCTTGTGATGTTCATGTAACAAGATTTCAGAATTAGCTAACGAATCTCCAAGATTCCTTTGGTTGGCATAGTCAGAACCTCTCGTTCGAATCCAGCTTTCAACCTTAAAAAACAATAATAATAATTGGCATGGACATCACGATGATACCTTTTTGAATGCTTTTATTATAATATTTATTTGTCTCTATTAAAATTTATTATTGGTCGTTTTATAGCGCTTCGTTATGTGAAGTTTCGCAAATATGCAGCATTTTCAAAGACTGAAGTTTTGATGAATCTTGTATACTGCTATATTGGCATCATTTTATCGACCGCATTTGCTCATTTAATGTCTTTGTCTTACATTCTGATAGTTTTCATATTTTCCACTTCTCCATTATTATCATATTAAAACTAGATCAAATTATAATCACAACCATGACATTTAGATATTCATTGTTAATAAGTATTTACTACTTGATTGTTCTAGCGACTATCATTTAATTTTGTGTCTTGTTAAAATTATTCATCTTGTAGATTTCTCTTTTTTCACAACATTACAAAATATTTAAGCATTTCAGAGTACATTCCATCTAAGTAGCTACCACATATGTCTCTGGAGACATTCAAAATTTGCATATTCAAATCCTAATGTCAATAACCTAATACTACGTTAGTTTATAAGAATTGAACATGACTGGGAAAATTTTAAATTTAAGCCAAAATAAAATAAGCTTCTAATTAACATTTAAAATCAAAACCATTGTAAAAACCAATACATTTAACCACACACATAAATTTAATGATTTTTTTCCAATTTTGCCTTATTCTATGCATTTAAAAATAACTATTTATTTCAAATATTAGAATGTACCTAAAATCTGTTTCGTTCATTTAAACGTTCATGAAATATTTAATTTTAGAGGAAGATTTCGTTTCAAGGGAAATTCAGTAGATTTCAGGGTGAAATCGAAGACGAAAACAAAGAAGATAAATGATGATGATGAGTGATTACACAAGTAAAACAGCTGTTGTTCATATCATAATTTTAAAACGGTAATATTGTAATTGCTGATTCTGTTTCGGGACCATTAATGCAAAAAAAAAAAAAAAACAAGCATCTGCCTCAAAAGGCAAAAAATAAGATTTCGGGGCTTAGGAATAAGGAAACCATCATAAGACTTCTCCCTTAATGTATATAAAATGAAACTTGCGAGGAAAAACAAGAAGTAGATTTATAACATGTGAAAATGTACAACTTGATAAAGAACAGCTGTTCAAACTGATGAAAACAACGAATGGTTAATGTTCAGGTAATCTGTAACTGAGACTGACAAGAGGGCCTAAGTGTCGAAAACGGCAAATGGATCTATTCCAGAGCCTTTACTGTTGAATGACGTTCACCTTTCAAAATTGAAAGAATAAGATCTCATCTACCCCAGATGAGGCGCCTGGAATACATACCGTATTTACTTACGTTTCTCACTTCACGCAGTTTTCCCCCTAGTTTTTAAACACGTAGTTTAGAATCTTCATATTTATGGTAACAATAAGAGTGTATGCATAAATATGCATTTTGTGCATGTAAACGAATATTATTCAATTTGGTAAGTCTTTTGAAATACATAATATAATAATATTCCCGTGTCTTCATATCTCTTTTTAATGTGCTATGTTTTTCATTTAAATCGTCTTTTCAGAAATAGCATACACCGCGTAATTTTAAGATTGCAGTAATACACTGATTACCAATAAGTATTTGGACACCTGTGATAGAAAAGAAAAACTGATTTTATTCAAAATCAATAGTTGATAGATCCTCCACGAGAGGTAATTACAGCGTGGACCCTCAGGGGCATACTTTCCACAAGTCTTTGTATGACAGCTAGTGGTATTTTCTTCCACTCGGCTTGGAGAAGACATAGAAGCTCCTTCACCGATTTTGCACGGGTAGTGCAACCCTGAATTTGGCAATGCAACTCGTCCCAGAGGTTCTCGATAGGGTTCAGGTCTGGACTCTGGGCAGCCAGTCCATTCGATGAACTCCATTGGCACCATACTAAGCCTTGGTTAACGTCGAAACATGACAACTGGCATTGTCGTCCTGAAAGTAACAGGGGTCCAACCCGTAAAACTGCCACATCGTAGGAAGCACATTGTCATCCAAAATAGTGCAGTAGGATCGGAGTTGAGCTTACCATGAATGGGGACCAAGGGTCCCAGCCCATACCAGGAGAAACACCCCCAGACCATAATTCCACCTCCGCCGAACTTGACTACTGGTACAATGCATTCTGGCAGGAGACGCTCTCCAGGTAGACGCCAGACCCAGACCCTGCCATCCGAACGGTAAAGGGTGAACCTTGATTCGTCACTCCAAAGAACCCGTTTCCACTGATCTACGGTCCAATTTCGATGTGCTTTGCACCACATTAACGGAGCAGCGCGGTTGGACTTTGTGATCAAAGGCTTATAGGCAGCAGCACGACCATGAAAACCAAGCAGATGTGCTTCCTTACGGACGGTATTCATTGAAACAATACTCCCGGATGCCTGTTGAAACTCCTCGCGGATGAGGGCCATCGGTTGGGTGCGGTTCTTCCGAATTTCTCTGGACAGCACTCGTCGGTGTCTATCTCCCGGTTTCGTTGGTCTGCCAACTCGGGGCACATTCCGACAATCACCGCTCACCTTCCACTTCTTTAATCACATAGGCCACTGTCAATTTTGGGTACTTCAGATCGCTAGATATGTCCCTTAAGGATCGGCCACATTTGTGATACCCGATAATTATACCTTTCTCGAAATCAGAGAGCTCCGAACTGCGAGGCATCTTGCATGCGACTAAAGCCGATGCTGTTTCCTACACGATATATACCGGCGGAGTCCATGACATACCTTAGGACCGCAGATATCGTCATTTGCATAGGTGTCCAAATACTTATTGGTAGTCAGTGTATATACGCTTAATAATCGACTTCAACTTTAGTCGAAAGCCTGCCTCAAAGACTATAAGCTATGCCTACCGAGGCGCTGTAGGTATCACCAACTTAATCATCTATCGTAGACTTATAGATCCGTTGCTCTGTTTAACAACATATCAGACATATTCAATCTCTAAGAATCCGATTATCTTAGAGGCCAGTGAATAGTCTGGAATTCATATTTCTCGAAATTTATTTGGCTGATAGTAGTCCGGTGAATAATGTTTGATCTCTCTCGGTGTCCGCCGAAAACATTGCGGACGAAAACGTCGCGGAGAAAACAACGCAGGGCGAAAACGTCGTGGTACAAAACATCATAGGAGAAAATAAAGCAGAGAGAAAACATCGCAGTTCTAAAACATCGTGGTGCAAAATATCGTCGTCGAAAATAAAGCTGTTCAAACACTTCGCAGTTTAAAACATTGTCGTCGAAAATATCCTGGTAAAAAATAAGGCTCCTAGAAATCATAGCATGACGATAGCATCGCAGACTTGCGTTTCTTAGGCTTTAATAATTGTAAAAAGATACTCGCATAATGCTTTGTGAACGCAAGATGGAAAGAAGGATATTTTTTAAAATTTTTACTTTCACATTTTTGTATTTGCTGAAAATACAAAAATATTTGCTGAAAATGTAAAATGGAAACTTAAGCATAGAAAATTAATGCAACTTCTAACATTTAATAGAATTTTAAACTGTCATATATTTAACTGACAAAGGTCATTAATCAAATATTTTTTATAAAGTTTTACTGGTAATTTTTCATGAAAAGTATAATCTAAAAAAGATTAGGAAAAGGAAAATAAGTAACTGCATGATCTTATCTATAAAAAAATTGGTAAGTTAATTATGAGATTATTTTCTTCACTTTTGTTAATCCGATACTCTTATAGTGAAAATTATTTCTTGTTTTACTTTTAAATATTTATTAGTTAATAAAAAATATGAAAACGAAAATTATCCTTCTTTCCCTCTTGCGCTCACAAATCATTATGCGAATATCCATTTACAATTACTAAAGTCCGAAAAACGCATGTCTGCGATGTTATCGTCATGTGATGATTTCTAGGAACTTTATTTTTTACCACGGTATTTTCGACGACGATATTTTTAAATTACGAAGTTTTTGAACAGCTTTATTTTCGACGACGATATTTTGTACCACGATGTTTTCTCTTTGCTTTATTTTCTCCCACGATGTTTTGTACCATGACGTTTTCGCTTTGCGTTGTTTTCTCCGCGACGTTTTCTCCCGCAGTGTTTTCGGCTGTAACCATCTCTCTCAACCAACAATTTCACTATAACTGCACGTTCCTATGATCAGCTAGTAACATTTTCATAACATGAAGAGCTTAAGAACCTCATTATAGAAGAAACTAAATCACTAAGACGTCCCTAAAGAAAGTTATTTGTAACATTAGACAGTGACAACCATTTTGAACATAATAATTTTGGCCAGCTGGATCCATTGACTCATATTGTCGCACCCACACTTTTACCTTCCCCTTAGCTTAAGGTATCAGGAAGCAAGATTCGCACGATCACACAACTCAACGCCATTCTCCATTCTTGATATCCTTAGTACCAAAAGCAGTAAAGAATAACGACTAATTAGTAGAGGTACACGAACAAAACATTTACGTTTTCAGTATGCATTGTATCACCTTCTCATTAGCTTTTGTTACTCCTACATGGATGTACTCTACTACTACTGGGTGAATGTACTCATCTACGTTGGAATCCATCGAATCTAATCTTTCCGCCGATTTGTATCTGTTTTACTATTTTGCCTGGATAGTTTATGGTGACTCCGGCCATCGATGGTGCCTAGGCGATCACCATTTGAGCAATTTGGAAATTCATTGATGTAAACGTATGACCTTCAATATTATTACTCTTAAGATCTTCGATACATCTTAAGAAACTTACGATTAATGTTGCTTCAGATAAAGAATGATCTATCTGGCTTGCGCTGACAAGAATCTAAAAATCTAAAATCACAACTTTTGCTAATTTTATAAGGGCTGTAGTACACTGTCAATAATGTTACTGTGATACATACTCGAGGGGAAGAACATGTATTCACGTACCTACAGCATATGTTTGGTTGGCGAATGTTCTACTCTACTTTTCCTAAAATTTAGAGTATAAATTACTTCTACGATTATTTTTAGCAACTTTAAAGAAAATTAAATGTTTCAGTTCTTCTAGTTCTCATACGAACATTTAATAAAATATTCCAAATTTGGATTTACCTCGCTGAGTTGAACTTCGAGCTGGCATTTACTTAGGCATTGCTCCAATTGAATCTTCTTTTGGTTCCACAAAGACTCCAGATGGCGCCAGCGGTCTTGAAGACTTTCCATGTGTCTCTCTACGAAAGAGGCCGTCTGTCGAGCTGCATGTTGCATGTGTAAAGGCCTCGAATCTCCCATGCTGTGAGTGCCGACTTCACATAATCGTTCCAACAACAGCTGACCTTCGCTCAACATCCGCATGGAATTTGTCAGCACAGCTATAATCGATTGAAAGTTACATTAACAAATAAAATCTCGGTAGCATATTCAATAGCTACTGACTCTAAAAGTCATCAGAATATAACACAGTTTGATATTAATTTTAAATTGAAAAGCTACTTTTTAGTAAAATGGTATGTATCCTTAATAAAAATTTTAATTTAATATACCTATTCAAACTAGCGTAAATATTTTGTATAATTTTATTTTAACAACTGTCGTTTTCATATATCATAACCAAAACCTCTTTCATAAGTAATAATTTGATACTAAATCCTTAAAAAAACATTTGTTTCTTGAACTATTGAAGTCTACTGGTATTTTGTTATAATCGGTTAAGTGAAGTTAATAACTATAGGATTCGTAGTCTCCTGTGAGGCCTGACTATCTTCCTTCGCTGGATTTAGATGGAAAGACTTGTTACTTTATAATGCATGAATACTTAGATGTGAATTGATCATGAATCATTCTATGTACTAAACTATGTGTGAAGATTATTTAATTTCACATAAATAGCTCAGATATTCCTTTCTTTCTGTATGAAATCTTATTTATTCAACACTTTAGAAAATGATCACCGTCCATCTCGATGCCATTTGCAAGCAGTAGAGTTCGTAAAATTCGTTTCACTCTTCCAACTGCTGCGAGATAACCTAGTAATGCCTTCTCCATCGGTACTTTCTCCAAAGGCAGACTTTATTTTCTGAAAAAGTCACAAATTAGCTTAAGCTAGATAAGCAGCATAAACCAGATGTGATTGTTGAAGCTCGCATAGATAGGATCCCATGATCGTGAATGTTAGCACCAATACGTCCACCCTTAGAAGAAATGCATCAACAAAGAAACAACTAAAGTTCGAAAGGAAAAAGAATTGTCAGGGTACAAAAACTATTTCTTTGAAATTAATGGGATTTTTCAACTTTCTCATATACATATAATTTGTTTTCTTTTATTTACAAGATTTATAATAATGACTAATTAATATTTCGTAAATTCTTGAATTTTTTTAACAATGCATTGATTCACAGTTTCAAATATCATTTTATTTCTCCCTCCTTCCCGCGTGCCTTCGTGTTGTACCTCGATAACACGCCAGCTAGTAGTTGGGAAGTCCGGTGTTCGAATCCCAGCAAGAACTCTGCATATTTTTCGGGTCGCCTGCATTGAAAAAAACCTAATGACTCTGCAACTTACCTTTTCGCTCATCTTTAAATCGCGATAACATGGCCGTTGCTGACTCTACCGTCACTGGAAGAACTGTATCAGAAACACTTTTCTTAACAATTTCCATACTGTCAACAAACTGAAATAAAGCAATGAAAAAATTATACATGAAATGCAGACCGAAAGGACAAATTGCATACTTTTCCATAAACTAATTAAAAACTACGGCATAAATTGTGAGAAAAAAATGTTGCTCTACTTTACCTCCTTCATGTTCTTCCATACTAATTTTTATTAACAAACAAACAATTAGTTTTATTTTAATTTGTACTTTATTAAAGACTTTTGGAGTTTGGGACATACAAAACTAACACATCATGGTTAGATGATATAAGACTTTTAAAAAAGGCTACTCTACATTAAAGACAATACATCAAAAATTTAGCACAACCTAGGAATGCGTAAATCTTGAGATTATTTTGAGAAAAGTTAATAATATTCTTTATTGGAAAAGTAAACTGAAACTGGAATGTAGCAAAGTTTATGGAAGAAAGGTTTTACCATATGAATGGAAAGATATAATACTCACAATAATTAACTGAAATTAAGTAAATTTTTAGGGGAAAAATCTGACTTCCAAAGCTAACTGAAGTAGAAAACAGAGTAAAAAAATTCCAGTGCGTCATTAGCACCACTCAAAAACCATGAAACAGAAAACTTTTTTCTTCCTTTTCCTTCATCCCACAAAAGCGTGTTTCAAAGTTTGATACGCATTTTGTTTTTGAAACAAATCGAGCTATGATTTCTGCAGAATATTCTTTTATATGCATCTCAAAGAATACCAATAATGTATAAGCGAAAACAGAAAATTGCAAATTCCTGTTTTTAGCATATTGCCGATGATATAGTATTTAACACTTAAATGAAGCAAATCCTGTTAAACTTGAAATTAGGACAAACGCAATCCAATACCGGTAAATTTTGCAGAAAACTTAAACATATATTAAAGCTAATTTTAAAAAAAGCTACCTAATGTTTAGAAATAGTTAACATAATAATAATTTGTCAATAACTATACATTTCGGGGAAAATTTAATTAATTAATTATTACTTCTGTAGTTTAAAAAAAGGTAATGACGAAAACGTCATGAATATCATTACAGAGAAAACAGCGAGTGTTCCTCCTTTGTTACATTCTACATTAGACCAATTCTCAAGAGGTTACTGTGAGAGGAGTAATGTAAAGGAATGTTATTGAAATATTATTAAAATATGTGAGTTTAAATAAGAAATAGTTACAGTCAATTCGCATACGGCGACCACCTGTCTAACATGACTAACGCTGATAATCACCGGTATATCTCAGATCATTAATTAATTGCTGATAATTATACACAACCTAAAACAACAAAGACAATCAAATACATATTAAGATAAACATAAAAATATCTAATGTTAATCTAAAATTAAATTTATTTTACGTACTAAACAAATCAGAAAGATCTATTTGCAATACTTACAATAACAGATTATGTAGAAATCATATGTCTTATATATATATATATATATATATAATGCAAATAGGAAAAAAATTTAAATACAGACCTTTAAATTCTTAAATTTAATTTAAGTACAGCCCCCTTCGCTTTGTGTCACTTATCTGAAGTCATCCGCTTTTGCTCACTCGTTAACCGAGAATTCAAACAAAGAATTTCCGAGCTATAAACACTTCAGCTGCGTTCTGTGCATCCCCTTTTGCAACCTACACTCGCTTGCTAAATAACATCTCTTCGCTTAAACGCTTTGTTCCACTGTTCTAAAATATAATTGCATATACAAAGTTGTAGGTTCCTGTGCACCCATAATCACATGTGTAGAGCAAACCTTGTTCCTCCAGAATCGATTTATCCCATCAAAAATTATGTTTCAGCCACGTCTATATTGTATGGGGGGATTCATTTTAAATATGGCAAATTATAAGTGATTGTCCTAAATTAAGATGTTTCAATAAGCTTAAAGCCAGATGCCAGCAAAACAAAAAGTAAAATCTTTAAATTTAGAAGTAATCAAAAGTTACTGAGGATACTACTAGCCATTTGTGGCAAAGGTAGTTGACAGATTTCATTAAAGTATGAGCTGGAGTCATCGGATGAATATTTTAAGAAGCTGTACTTGTTTTGGAAATTACTAAATAAAATTTATTTTGTAAGATTTTACAATAATTTTTGCTTTATATGCAATATCTGTTTCAATAAAAGAGTATTAATAAACCGATTTATCATATATCTTCTCGAATACATTTCTTTAAGCTCTGACAAAGGGAAATCCGCTCTGCAAATCGGTAATCAGCATCACCAGTAGTTATGTTTTTGAAGACGACTACCTTCACAGGAGACCAAATTCGTCAGGAACCATGGGTGTTTATCTTTGAAAAGTATTTCCTGTACATGCTTTTTCGAACACATAACGAACTTGTGAAAGTATTTCTATGAATTCTGCATTTGATATTCAGAAGTCTGTGGAAGCCAAATAGTTTTCTCCAAACTTGCAAATAGGACTCTGGCCCTGCTCTACAAACGGAATTAATAAAATAATAAATGTTGAATAAAAAAATCCGTCATCTTCTGTAATGTTACCGCTTATCTAAGGTTGATTTTTGCCTAATTTCAAATAAATTTAGTAGTTTGGAATATTTAGGAGCACATTTTTGGAAGTACATTAATTACTATTAACACAAAGTATTTTATCACATAAATCATTAATACATACTTTTATATCAAAATTTTTTTAATTCTGAAAAATGTCATAAATTTGCATTAACCATTACTGATTCTTCAACGCTTTTTTCATTGGTTCTTTTGCCTTTGCAAAGGTCCACATTTACGAAACACAGCAAAAAAATATCGGACAAAAGGGAGTGACATGTAAATTATAACGTGATAAGCTTTCACGAATATTTAAAAATGGCTAAAGAAAGAAATGTTATTACGTTTAACTTAAGCTATAACTTAGCAAAGTTATTGCTTAGCATGGTTAGTGAAGAAGAAATCAGGAATTGAAGAATCAGGAACAGTTATAATTCAGAAGGATAAGGTATCAGTAATGCCATTATTAGGATTAGAAGACTGTGCTTCTATTCAAAAATTATTACGACTTACAAGATCTGCTTTGGAAAAGAAGGTGACGGCCTGCTCGAGTATTTGTCTCCTTTGTTCAAGCTGGGCATTGAGGTCTTTCCAGGCTAAACCTAAATTTTCAGCCATTGCAGAATACACTTCTCCTCTCGGCTTTTGCGTTGAGATAAGATCATCAGCTTGCCTTAGTAATTCTTCGACAGGGCTCTGTTTCGTCTAGAATAAGAAATTAAAATATGCATAATAATAGTGAATCATTTTGCTTTGCCTGAATAAAGAAAGACTGTAAATTACGAAACACGGATGTCCTCAGATCACTTGCACAGGAAATTCGAGTCAGTACAAACATTTCTAAATTTTTTCTCGTCCTTTAATTAAAAATATTATGGTTTCCAGACCATTCCAAGATGGTGTTAAGCGACTTCTAATTTCGAATCTAAAATGGCATAAACATTTGCGATTAGAAACTACAGATTTTAATATTTCAAGGTAATCTTAAAAAATTGCACTGTTCAACTACTTTTTCATCTTCTTCTTCATATTTGATTTGTTACATTTAACTTTTGCTATTCTTTTCTCATTTTTCACTTACCAGCCTATTAGCCCTACCCTCTGCGTGTTTGCGAATCTGCTGTTTTTAAACCCTTCCGCGCCGACTGTCACATATACACATACCAGTAAGAAACACACTCATTTTCCGGCCGACACGTTAGCGTACCAGAGCGTTTTCTCGTTCATCCCCGGCCGTCACACATTTGTTCCAGTCTCATAAACGTTTTTAAAACTATAACTTTTGGCACAAGATGGCATTGTATGTCCATATGGTTTCAGATACATGTAGATTTGATCTTTACTCAAATTGGGAGTAGCATGACTCATACCATATGACTCAGAGTCCATATGATTTCAAATACATGTAGATGTCCGTTAAATACTCTACAAAGCGTTATTAAACAACGCGTTGATATTTCGGTAGTTTCGTGGCTTTAGGTTTAATAGCAAAAATCCCTCCGACCCTGGACGGACTCTCATGAAAGAGACTGCCGGCCTCAGCGATAAGCGCACGCTTGCGCTTTCCGTCGCGAAAGGGTTAAGGAATAGACGGCACTTTAAATCTATCGGTCAAAATGTGCTCTCGAGAGACAGCTGGCAGAAGACATGTCAAAAATGAAGTCCATTCTCCTGGAGTTTCTCAGTTAAAATTAGACGGAGGTTTAAGCAGACAGTACTCGTCAGCTTTATCTAAAAAATTAAACAGCCTGATATATTTCTTCCCGAACTATTTCTTTCAGAAATCTGTTTTAGTTTGCCTGAAATCATATGACAGAATTCAGAAAAAATTTTACTGAATAAGCATATTTGGTTACTAAAGGACCTATGATTTAGAAACTTTCACAAATAAAATTATGTTTGCTATGCTGTAAAAGTCTTCCAGATACAGGAAGTATAATTTTTATTACGAAAAAAGTCCGCATCTACGAAACACAGCAAGAAATAACAGACATAAGGAAGTGGAATGCAAATTATAGCCTGTTAAGTTTTTATGAATACTTAAAAAGTGCTCAAAGAAAGAAATATTATCATATTTGAAAAACGCTACTCACGCCAGACAGGAAAATAATGTATGGTTACGGTTAAAACAAACATAAAAATAAGATTTTTTTCCTCTACACTTCTGTTAAGAATTTAACTGCAATGAAGACAGAAGAAAATTGTCGGAAAAACTTGTGTCACGCAATTTCGCCTCGAACAGAAGAAATCATGACAAGTTTAAATAGAATACATTCAAAAGTTTTCAGCTTTATAAAAACGCATCTACAGAAAAGCCAATGAAAATCCTTTCAAGCAGACTGGTAATAAAGAAGCTATAATTTTAGCTTCAGCATCACTTCTACAGTTACTACTAATTAGGATTAAATGTTACTACTTATGCCTAAGGTCTATTATTAACGACGGAATGTATACGTAGACCTTGTCTCACTTGTATTCACGTTTCTGTTCGCACTTAAGAGCTCGGGATAAGCATTTTTGCATTTTTTTCTGTCAATTCAGTGCATATCTATGACGTCCTCCATTCGTTACGTATACTAACAAAACTGTAAAAAGCCAAAAAACTGTAATTAAAAATAAATAAATAGAAAATCTGAAAGCTTTCAGATTTTAGATTACGTTCAAAGGGGCGTTTTTTTTAGCGTTTTGTGAGTTACCTTTATTTATTAAACATCATGTTCTTCATACTTAAACCACAAAATTAAGTTCAATAGCAATGTCGTAAAATAATTTTAAAATGAGCATATATTTAGAATTTCCGATACACAGTCTCGCGCGCCGGAGATAATTTTTTTACAGTATTGCCCTTGCTCCGTTTGAAATCGTTGAATTTGTTAATCAAATATTTGTTAAAGTTTTACAAAATATGAAATAGAGAATAAAACAAATTCCAAATTAAGACTTCCAGATGCCCATATTCGGGTGGAAACGTACGTTATTCAAAATTGGATGGCGCTAGGTACCCTTGTTTTATCACAATGCGAGAAACATACACACATTTCTGCAGATTCTTCATTATTCTTTAAATATAATATAGGGCTGTAATATTTGGTGACAACAGTTTGAAAAGTGAATCAGCGCAAAAAGTGAATCGACACAAAATGCCAAAACGAAATTAATAGCCCTTCTGGGCTAATGCCCTTTGGGCTAAAAAACAGTTTTAAGAAAAACCAAAATCAATTAATTATGCTCTTACAATATTGGTACTAGACTAAGGAACCGTTAAAATTATGGTTTCGTCTTACATGGTTTTATGGTTACTTTTCGAAAATATTGCCATTCGGCAAAATGTCATATATTTGTTTTTCAAATAAAAACTGTCTGTTAGTTATTAACAAACTAATCTATTTAAAAACAGTTCTTAATATTACTTTTTTACTTTTAAATTTGATTGCTTTAAATAAAAATCCATTTAATTCACGATATATCTAATTGAAAACACTAAACATTTTTATGCTTTTTTAACTTTTCAAATATGCGGAAGGTACGTAACGTTCCCATGTTAAGTTTAAATATATATTCATCTAGTAGCCTATAAAATGTTTCGTCACTCTATCTAGGCCACCTCTATTGAAAATCCATATTATGCTAAATCTAAAAGAGCCCTTTTGGGCTATCGCTAAAGTCTTAAACCTTTCAAATTTTTTTACTGACTTCATAATTGGCAAGAGGCGAAAGATAATAAAATACATTATAATAAAAGCAACTATTAGAAGAGGGTGCTATTGATGCTAGATTAAGAATACTGAAGTTACTTTATTTGTGAATACAAAGGCATAATATGATATTATTGAGATTCATTTATAGAATTTTTAATGCAATTATAACTGTACAAAATGTTTTACTTTTAATTTTTCTGTTATGTAAGTACATACATCATTAATGTTATATAAGAATCAAATCACAGGGATTAATTCTGAAACAACGCATTTCAGAAAGCTTTATAACACACTTATCAAACGTTGTAAGCGAGAATTCAAACGGATACTTTACGGAGCTAATAGGAATTTTAGTTATAATTTTATATTATATGTGTATAGGAAGTAATCATTGAAAAATAAGGAACTGTTAAAAAAAATAGTGGCCAACAAATCAGAGGAATCCTGCCAAAATTCTTTTACAAACGTTCACTGGTACAGAAGGACAAGATATGTTTTGACATTTTTTTCTTATCTTTTTATCTCTTCCACTAAGCAAATTATATTGTATTGTTACCACAGCCTTTGTATTGTTACCACAGCCAACAATACAAAATTTATGCAGGTAGGTCTAAATGGTTAAATAACTTACTTATTCAGAACAACTTACTTTTTATATTTGCCTTGGTTTCAGCTATTCTGGTTTTGGCTGAAAAGGCAGTAATTATTTTAGTGGCTTCCTTAAAATGCTCTAAGCTGTTTGGTTCAAAAGGCGATCGTACATTTAGCAGATGGGCCCAATATTGACCCAAAATATATACAATAACCAAATGGGCCCAAATGACCCAATTAATGCAATTTATCTGTCATTTCATTTCCGTGGGCATCATAATGTTAATAATTATGTCCTATTCTTATTAACTTCAGATATACGCACCAGGTTCTTAGAAGTCTTCAAGTACGCCTTTGTTTTCTTAATCATTGGTTTAGGTACTACATACCGTTGATCTAAAAGTAACAGAAAACGTAAAAATTCAATAAAGCGAAAAGTATACGAGAGGTAACTATACTTTTCGAATACGATGCAGTTCCACATAAAGAAATGCACATAAAAATATGTTTTTCAATAAAAATTTTAATAATGATTTTTTAAAAAATTTTACGATTAAAACAGTGACGTTTTTCATCGACATCTGGCATCTAAGAGGTTTCAAAAAACTTTTATTTCGTGTGCGATGGTATGACAACCACTCAGGATAATTTCCAAGACACTTACAAAATCCATCACGCACAGAAAATAAAGCAACAGATTTCGAAAGACATCATGACTTCACAAACTTTGCAACACCATAAACTCGGTCTTCCAAAAGATGGAAAGCAGAGCTGATTGGCTCGCAAAACGACGACTCGGCGTGCTTTTCGAACTATCTGGACGAAAAAAAATCTTTGCAAATGATTTTCACAAGCTTTAAGAGCTTGTGAAAATCTTTTGCAAAGATAATAGCATCGTACGGGTCCATTGCATCATTCATTATAAGCACTTTTTAATTTAAGGAATTCCGTAGCCGTACATTTCGAATTCTATCGTAGGCAATCCTTACACAGCGCTTTTTAGAGACAACAACAATTCCACTTTGCAAGAGAGGCAAATGTTCCATAATGCAACATTCGTGCCAGATGAAGCGCCTCTATACATGTTCTTCCAGCACAGATCCAGTGGCGATCGACATTTAAACACGACATATGGATGATTATCAAGGTCTCTATACCTTCCAACTTGTCGTTTTTAGTTATGGAGTTACTTCACGTCATTGATGTACAGAAGTTGGCCGATGTTATTGGCCCTACTGAAAGAATTTATTCGCCAATCATATGGTAGAAACTACAGCTAAACCCTCTTCGATGCTGTGCAAAATGTCGTGCCACATCTGATGGCCATTCTCATGAACGATAGCCTCACACTGAACATTTGGAATCGTAACTGCATTGAGAACTGTGCTACTCAAATTTCTAACACAAGTGAAGCACTACATATCGGCTAAAAATGTAACTATTCTGGCAATAAAATCTTTGCATTATTAAAAAATCGCCAATGTCTTCCTTTCTGTGAAATTTACATCGTGCTGATGTCTGTATGTTTCGATTTATTGAATTTTTACCTTTTCTCTTTAGTTTCAAATCACCCAAACTTTCAACAACAAAAATTCTTTCATTAAGAAAAATATTCATGGCATGGAATTTTTAAATCTAAAATATCAATTTGTATAAATTAAGAAACTTAAATTTTACACAGCTTCCGGACGATAATTACATTTTGTAAAAGTTTATACTCATTCTAAAAATTAAAACACGAAACGTTTGACCTCCCATACAACAAAAACTGATCGAGATATTCAATTTTTAATTTGAGACCATATTTAATGATCGCACACAAATTAAAGAGAGAAATGTTTGCATTTGTATGTAGCTAAAAATGAATTATCAGTTTAGGAAAAGGTATCTCATGCTAACAGATAAGTCAGAAGAACAGTTATGGATATTGTCAGGAAAAGTATTAATCAATATAAATAAAAAAAGATATTATTCATTGGATATTATAGAATCCGTAGTCTAGAAAACAGTGGCAGACTTCAGTATTGGCAGATTTTCCCATCCCGTTACATTATGAACATAAATTAGAGATGAGAAACATTCGAATACAGTGAATTTTTTTGCGTAATTACTAGATAATGATTCTAAAGTGATAAAATGGTGTAAGAATATTAATAACATATTTTTAACGTTTAAAAACTTATACATTACTTGTGTGAAAATTTTATCCGGATACCTAGTCACAAAATTACAAATTAAAGAATGCTAGACTCTGCAAATCGCAAAAAATTGTCACAGAATGACATTAAAAAGGAAAAAGTCGATCTCGAATTAATATTTTTAATCGACTTTTCAGAGAAATCAAAAAAGGATGTTAAAAATCCCAAATTAAATATGCCAAATTTAAAAATGCCAAAATATGAACTTTTGCGTCATTTAAAACATTTTTGCAAACGGAAACCTACCGACATACTGTTGCGAAACTAAAGGCTGCATACTTTGGCGAACACGATGTATAAAGTTTATTTAATTCTCATTTGCCACATAACAAAAATTAGTTTTCAGGCTTTAAATTAGTTTAATTAAATTTCTGGTCTGTTAAGCAAAGAGAGGTAAATGCACTTTTGGCTGTGGAGACTGTAAACACCGGATAAGATGTTAGCACAATTTCAAGATAGATATACCTGTAAAAAAAGTATACTGCTGTAGATTGTAATACATTGTGTTAGTCAAACACACTTCTTAACTGAGGTTTATTAATAGTTCACCACAAAGATATGCAGAACAGGAATTTCTTCAGTCGACTTTTTTCTCTTAGACATTGCTTAGCCTTGGCTTAAACACGTGCTATAAAAATTTTTCCATCACATAATTTGATTTGTGATATTATTTAACCTTGAAAATATAAACATGTGGATTTATAATATGCAAATTATAATTCTTATCTCGGAGTTAGTTTATGAAAAATTTACAATATTTTCAGCAGATTCTAGACTAACATCTCAAAGAGAATTTTTTAATTACCTTTAGTAACTGAATCTTTATTTTTTTACATCTTGCTGTTAGATTTTGAACTCTGCCTTACAGAGATCTAAGACAGTTGAGTTTATATTTGTATCTTTGATACCGAAATTTGAAGAAAGTTAAGAGAGCGGACTTGCAAATAAAATGCAAAATTTCTAATTATTGTGACTTATCTTAGTTGTCTAACAGTAACATCAGTACAAACCCACGAAATTCATTTCTAATTATAAATGAATGTTATATATATGTAATTATTTAAGACGTAGGAGGAATCCGGGTACTTTAAAAGCTGGCAGTCGTTATGGCAGAGTGGCAGGACGTGTGGAAGAAGTTGACACGAAACCAAGCTCAGCCAATTATCATCTTTATTTACAGATTTTCCAGACACGCTAGAATAATTCCTCGCAAATAATATACTCTTTAATCATAACCATTACCATAATTTCTTATATACGCAGGTTAACGGGGACGACATTATTTTAGGGGACAAGCAGAGCATAGAAGATACGTTAGCAATGGAGGAAGCTAGGGAAAGGAGCGAAGAAGAAGAATAACGGAATTATTGCGCCAAGAGTACATATATACTAAATCTGATGTATAAGTACAGCTAATGTGTGATTGGTTAACTTTAGTTTTAGTTGCTCTTTTCATGTAGCGTTATATAACATAAAAGGATCTCCAATTTGGAAGAACAGATGAATTTAGGGGGAGATCACCAAATCTAGAATAGTTAATTTTGAGGTCGCCAATTATTTTTAATGCAGCTGTTGTATTTTGTTACATCTTACACATTTATATATATAAGAAAAGTACGGAATATGCAAGAGATAAATTCTAATTTAAAATAGCAGAGTAAATTAATTTTCCTTCTCTGTTCAAAAAATAGTAATCTCTCTTTGCACTGCGTCATTAATACACGTCATATGATTCTTACATAATTCTGATGATGTAAATGGAACTAAAACTCAAACAGTCAATAATAATTTCATAGCAGTATTAATTATCCAATCAAAATGCATTGAGAATCAAATCTAACTCAGTCTGAATTAAGATTTCATACTGACATGACGCACTCGCTTTCTACTCTTTGGCTTAGATGGACTGCTGTTTGCTGCTCTCTTCTTTTTACAAATCTAACAAAATCGTAAACATTTTTAAATACGCACAAATAATGCACGAAGTTGTTTGTGGCCGCAACATTTTAACTAATCTGTTCGGCTACCAGTTTCCTATTCATTATGGATTAGCATTCTACGCAATCAAAATGCTTGCTCATCATTATGGATTCAGTCTTTTATGTTCTACATCATCAATATTGCAAAGTCCTTTTTTATTACATATACACTGACTACCAATAAGTATTTGGACACCTGTGATAGAAAAAAAATAACTTTATGTAAAATCAATAGTTGGTAGAGCCTCCACGAGAGGTAATTACAGCGTGGACCCTCCGGGGCATACTTTCCACAAGTCTTTGTATGACAGCTAGTGGTATTTTCTTCCACTCGGCTTGGAGAAGACATAGAAGTTCCTTCACCGATTTTGCACGGGTAGTGCACCCCTGAATTCGGCGATGCAACTCGTCCCAGAAGTTCTCGATAGGGTTCAAGTCTGGACTCTGGGCAGGCCAGTCCATTCGATGAACTCCGTTGACAGCAAGCCTTGGTTAACAACATGACAACTGGCATTGTCGTCCTGAAAGTAATAGAGGTCCAACCCGTAAAACTGTCACAACGTAGGAAGCACATTGGCATCCAAAATAGTGCAGTAGGCATCGGAGTTGAGCTTACCATGAATGGGGACCAAGGGTCCCAGCCCATACCAGGAGAAACACCCCTAGACCATAATTCCACCTCCGCCGAACTTGACTGTTGGCACAATGCATTCTGGCAGGAGAAGTTCTCCAGGTAGACGCCAGACCCAGACCCTGCCATCCGAACGGTAAAGGGTGAACCTTGATTCGTCACTCCAAAGAACCCGTTTCCACTGATCTACGGTGCAATTTCGATGTGCTTTGCGCCACATTAACCGAGCAGCACGGTTGAACTTTGTGATCAAAGGCTTATGGGCAGCAGCACGACCATGAAAATCAAGCAGATGTGCTTCCTTACGAATGGTATTCATTGAAACAATACACCCGGATGCCTGTTGAAACTCCTCTCGGATGTGGGCCATCGGTTGGGTGCGGTTCTTCCGAATTTCTCTGGACAGCACTCGTCGGTCTCTATCTCCCAGTTTCGTTGGTCTGCCGACTTCACATTCAGACAATCACCGCTCACCTTCCACTTCTTAATCACATAGGCCACTGTCGATTTTGGATACTTCAGATCGTTAGATATGTCCTTTAAGGATCGGCCACATTTGTGATACCCGATAATTATACCTTTCTCGAAATCAGAGAGCTCCGAACTGCGAGGCATCTTGCATGCGACTAAAGCCGATGCTGTTTCCTACACGATATATACCGGCAGAGTCCGTGACATATCTTAGGACCGCAGATATCATCATTTGCATAGGTGTCCAAATACTTATTGGTAGTCAGTGTATATAGACAGAGCAGTATAAGCAACTTTAAAAAGCATGCAATACTTACAGTTTCTAGGAAACATATAAAAAAAACTAAGTTTAATTCTTAAAATTATTAGATTTATAAAAGGCATTGGAATGTAGAAGAGTAAATGTTACTTTTTTTTAGGAATGGAGGATTTAGGAATAGAGAATTTAGGAATAGAGAATGACCATAAAATAAACATGATCAGTAATTTTATGATCATCCTAAATATATATCTGCTTTTAATGCAAGGGTATGTCTGATAGTACATTTCTTCAATACAGTTCACTCGATACGATCTGCCACTACTAGCTTTCAAATCGTTTAGCTTGTTAATCAAAAATGTCATTAAAATGTTATTAAATATGAAATAAATGATTAAAAAAATTCAAAATTCAAAATTCGAGTTTCCAGGTACACATTTCGGGTGGAGGTCTAAGTTATTCAAAATCTGGTGGATCGGCTACCGTCGTTTTTTTTCCCAGTGCGAGAAACATACATACATACAAGCAGATTCTACATTATTTAATTTCTTTAAAAATAAAACAAGGCGATAATATTTGGTGGCAACAATTTGAAAAGTGATAGGTCGTTTATAAGTGAACTGATGCAAAATCCCATTTCGAGACTAATAGCAACTTTTGGGCTGGGGAGCGGATAACCTAAAAAGTTTTAACATCAGTTATTAAGGTTTCTTATGCTTTCGATAAGGTTTTCATTAAGGTTTGTTATGCTTTGGTAACTAACCAACTAAAAGAGTTGAAAAAACGACAAAACGCTTCGTTTTCTAAAAATTCGGTAATTTATTAATTAATCAGAGCAAACAACAACAGACAGCTCGAGTAAGGAGTACCTTACGGACGAACTTTCAAAGGAAATCTGTTACTTAGTTTATAAGGTATTTCTCCCGCCTTCTTGGCACGTCTTCGTGGTGTAGTGGCAGCACACTCGACGCGTATTAGAGAGGTCAGTGGTTCGAGTCCTGCCGAGGGCATAGCTCAAATCTCCTGCTTCGAAATAATCTAATGACTACAAGTGGCGCCCGCAGTAAAAAAGGTGGTGGATGATGATTCTCCACCACTAAAATTTGGCGATTGGGTCCCCGAATCCCCAGTCACCCTTTAAAAGGGGAAGTATATAAGGTATTTCTCCCGTCTTCTTGGCATACCTTCGTGGTGTAGTGGTCAGCACGCTCAGCGCGTGTTCGAGTTGTCCATGCTTCGAGTCCCGGCGAGGGCATAGCTCATTTTTCAGATCTCCTGCTTCGAAATAATCTAATGACTCTACAAGTTACATAAAAAAAACACGAAATTAGTGATGTAGCATGGACTAATAATCCGGGATGCTTATTTGGCTCCAATACCCTAGGTTCTAGACTGGATTTGATCTAACGTCGTTTGGCTACATTAGCCTGGTCTATAGTCTGGACTCTCTCTAGATCACCAATCTCCTCTACTACTGGAAATCGCATTGCATACTTTGTCTAATTCCTGCAGCTTATGAAGAATAGTAATTGGAAGATTGGGTCACAGACTCAGAGAACTGGATAACCAAGGGGCTGGGTTTCTGTACAACCAACGGGTAAAGCAAAAATGGTAATTAGTTATTGCCTCCAAATCAGAAAGGAAATTTCTGTTTAGAAGTAGTTTTATCCAGTGAGTCACTGAGTTATAATAAGCTGTATACGAAATGTGAACAACATCATAAATATTCAAATTCGATGGATTCTGTAGCTTTCTGTCATCTTAAACAAATTTACAAACAAAGAACATTTATTATTATTATTATTATTTTCTTCTTCCCTTGGCAGTGTTACATGGAGATGTAACACACAAATGCTGAAAAGTATAAAAAGAATTTTCCTAGTTCTTTTCTAGAGATATAGGAAAAGAAGAGGAAAGGATAACAGTAAACCATTTCTTTTCCATGAATTTCTGGCAACATGCCTATGTCAATGCAAAAAGCGCATAAGATTTGAGTTTTGCGGAAGTAATTTTAAAGGATATATCAGGAGAGCGGGGAGAAAGTAGTTGAATGGGTTCCTCGTGTAAATGCCAAAACGCTTGCACAGAAAAATACGTGTTTATGTTCTGCCCTCCCATGGGAATGGCGATTATAGACTGGCGCATTTAACAAGTAGGAAAAAGAAGGTACGGTCCTTATGGCAGGATCTGTTTTGTATTTCCTTTTTTTATTTTACACAATTTTCAAAAATCAAAGATTATAGGAAAGAATAAACTGATTCGTTTCAACTTTCAGATGATCATGAAACTCATAACGTTACCTACGTTCAATGAGATTCTTTCTCATTGGCGTTTTTTTTTAACCTCACAATCCTAGTCAACCGGTCGAAGTATACTTATGTCAGTATGGTTCGGGTTCGTGCTTCGCATGATCCGACAATAAATATAACCTAATATTATCTGATAAGAGTCATAAAACTAAAAAACCTCTTTTCAAGGAAATTCTCTTTAGGCTTAATAAGCTTATACATTCCAATTTATAATGTCACGTAATGTTACTTCTTAATTATACGATACCACACAATAGTGACTATTTAAAGGGAAAACTTATAGTAGTAACCTATAATACTATAGTAAGTTTAGTAATTTACGAAATTTAAAATCAGTACTCAAAATCTATACTATACAAATGTGTAGACGTTTGTGCGCGAGCGGAACGGCAGGGAGTTGAAGTTAAAAAGTACCCCCGAATTCGAAAAATTCGTGAAAAGCCATTTCGACCATTCTCATCTTCGCACGACTTTAATCAGCCGAAATATTAATTAAAACCTCTGAAACGCTAATTTTCGACATCATTTTTCCGAGTGGCAACAGTCTCACACGCTGGAGATAAAAAATCAGCTTTTTTTCGAGTTGCCACTGCTCGCTTTCAAATCGTAGATTTTGTTAATAAAAGATTTTTAACTTTCACAAAATATGAA
This sequence comes from Stegodyphus mimosarum, assembly GCA_000611955.2. Lineage (NCBI taxonomy): Eukaryota > Metazoa > Arthropoda > Arachnida > Araneae > Eresidae > Stegodyphus > Stegodyphus mimosarum. Next base: position 406,600 of record KK114328.1, read on the forward strand.
ATAAAAATAGCATTGCCAAACATAAACATTATTATTATACAAGGCCATATTCTGACATTGCAGAAAGCTCACGCTTTCATGTGACGTCATTCTATGTAGAAAATGTTTCGTTAATGTCAGCATTTTAAATGCATAGCTGCTGTTAGCAGCTTTTTTGTTTCAGATTACGATCATTGACACGGTATGTTATTGCCATGTTAATTCTTTCATTGATATTGAGAAAACGCTGTTATATTAACGTTAAATTTAAATCATAACATAATATGTATACGTAACCTAAAGTGTCCAAAGTTTCTGTTTCCTGATTTGGCAACAAAAAAAAATATTTACGAAGTAGTTGTTTCTTGGAAAGAATGAACTGACTCCATTCATATTGGAATACTTTTATGCACTTGCTTTACAGGTGTACATAGAATCAAAAACATTTTCTTTGGTCGCAGTTAGCAACTTTGTATACAGTACATTAAATTAATAGTTCATTTTATTTTCAGTACATAGAACTTATAAATATTGCTTTGGCCGTAGCCCGCTCATCTAGCGGGCTTGCACTCTAGTCTAAAATAACGATGTGTTTTTGTGAAGTAATGTCTAAACCAGGGGTTCTCAACCGGTGGTACGCATACCACTAGTGGTAAAAAGAAGAAAAGTGTGGTACGCAAAAAAGCAAAGTAGTTTTAACTATTAAATTCAAAAATTAAAACTCCAACATCCTGATTGAGTTTTTTCTCTAACACTCGTAAATTTATGCCATCTGAGCTTTGTTCAAGAGTGGTGGCGGTAGTAGTGCTTGGTAGTGCTGGTACTAAAGGTTTTCAATTTCTGTTTAGATGGTACGCGTTAGGCAGAAGATTTAGAACCGCTGCTCTAAACGATTACTCCAGTCCAGCAGCGAAACTCCGTTCATTGTTAAAGCATGCAAATCAAATCATCACCAAAGCAGTAGGCAGCTCGGTTACTGTTAGCTACTACTGAAGAGAACTAACAGTCACCAGGGTTCAGCAATAAATTGCTTGATTAATTGTCATGAAGTAAGTTACGTTTAAGACCTCAAAATATATTTCATGAAAAGCAAGCAGCCTAAAACAACCCATTTTCAATATTCGAAAACCGGAAGAATTTTCCGAAGAGGGAATGAAAATGGGAGGCGTTTGTCTAGTTTTTAATAAAAATTTCGATTTCAAGGCACCTGTCATAAATCGGCAAATTGTTTTTTGGTCTTAAGATCCAAAATCTGCATAATAAATCGAGCTAAAATTAACTTATGGGAATTACGTTTAAGTTACAGCAATATCGTTATGCTTTAACAATGAATGATAACCGATTTATAGTATTGGAATAGAAATTCTTGACTTTAATTTCTACAAATAATATAAATATCTGGATTATATTGAGGTATCTCTTTGATGGCATGTCGATAAATTGGTAGCTTCTGCTTTTGTTCCTAAGTCAAGACTAAAATACTTATACCATTTTGCAGTATTTTCATGAAATATTGAAAGTCATTCCGGAAGGCATACTCGATGGCATGAGATACAGAAAGCACTTTTCGTAAAGACTTAATTTAAAGGGTAATGTTTACCCATCATTTAACCACATTCGAAACGATTGTTACGGATTTCGTATTTATTTAGCTATTTATTTAGAATTGTAATTAAAATTGCTGTATTTTTCCGTGCAACGCAGACGATTTAGCTACGTCAGAAAAGTAAAGATACAACAGCGCATGCATTTAATATTTAATAAATAAATATCTCGTAATTGCTGTTGCCATCCGCAAAAATCGAGGTCTTACCAGAATGTTCGTAAATAATTAAAAAGCTTATAAAAGCCGAATTGAAACATCTCATCTCAGTTGTAGTCATGGCTGTTTTAAGCGAACTGTTTTTTTACTTACTACTGTTATTGATTGTAGCGATTTCGCTGTGTGATAGAATTACTTTATCTGTTTTGAATTGAATTCTGTTTAACGTTTGAGATATTGTGATAGTGTACTAATATCTCTGAGGAAATATTTCAGTGTTTTATTTTATTTCTTGTGAAAAGAATAAATTTTGTTAACTTTTTAACGACTAGTGCATTCAATCCATTACGAACCTGTACGCACACAACAGTATAATTTTTAAGCATCATTAAATATGTGTTAAGTATTTATTTCAGCTTACTGTGTGTTTATAGCTTGGACACCGCGAGAAGAATCTTCGTTCTATAGAATCGGTTTCTACACCACTATCGTTAGTTATGTCAGTTAAAATATGCTTTCATTTGGAAAAATTTCTAATTTAAAAAAAATAAGTAATACATCCATAAATATACGTTATTATATCTCTTACATTCAGAATGCTTACGTTTTTTGGTAACTTAATATAGAGTCTGCAGGAAAAATAAACATATTAATCTTAAAAAAATTAAATCATTTTTGAGCTTTAATAATACTAGAGGAAAAAAAACAATCTTACATTGGTGCAGGATTTTTATTTAAACGCTGTCGATTTCGACAGCGATTAAACATAGCTTCCTTCTCTACAGAAGCAAAACATTTTACGCACTAAGCAAACATTTTTTCTCTATTTAAGAAGAGGTACCTATATTTCATCAAAATTGAAATCAATAGCCTTTAATTCAAATTATATTTTTTAGCGCAAAGGATCATTAGCTCAGAAGGGCTATTAATTTCGTTTTGGCATTTTGCGTCGACTGACTATAAACGACGAATCATTTTTGAAATTGTTCCCACCAAATATTATGACCTTGTACTATATTAAAAGAAATTAAAAAATGAAGAATCTGCATAAATGTATGTATGTTTCTCGCAATGTGATAAAACAATGGTATCTAGAGCCATCTAGTTTTGAATAACGTACGTCTGCACCCGAATATGGGCATCTGGAAGCCCAAATTTGGAGTTTGTTTTTATTACTATTTCATAAAACATTTGTAAGTATTTTATTAAGAAACTCAACGATTTCACAGCGGGCAATGGCAACACTGTACGGGGGGGAACATTTTTATCTCCAGCGCGCGAGACTGTGTATCATAAAATCTAAAGATATATTTTTTTTTAAATATTTTGCGTTATTGCTGTTGAATCGAATTTTATGGTTTAAGCGCGAACAACATGATGTTTGATAAATAGAGGTAACACATAAAACGTTAGAAAAACGCCCCTTTCGTATAATATAAAATCTGAAGGCTTTTAGATTTTTTTTTCCTTTCTTTCTCTCTCTCTTCTCCCCTCCTAATTTTAAGTTCCATATTGACGTGTTTCTCTTCCAGTTACAGTTTTTGAACTTCTGATGGATATAACACAGCGTTGTTTTATTTTAGCCGAAAGATGGCATGAGCATAAATCCTTGTCATAATTAATTATAACAATTCGCATCATGACGAAATTAATCGTAACTTGACAACATACTTTTTTTTAGAAGGGGGAGCTTCTGTGTATGAGAGTACCTTAACACACACGGACATACCAAAAAGAGGGGAAAAAATAAAAAAGGAAGAAGCAGAGAGGTTTAAAATACAAGCTATTAAGTGCCAAAACAATAAATACATAGGACGTAGATATGTAACTTAAAATCATGTAATTCTTGACTTTATGTACGTGATGCATTTATATTATATAAACTTATATTTTCTAAATGTATAGTCAGATTTCTATATTCTAGTTGACAATTAAACAGTTTAAAATGTACTTTTGAGATTCAAGCCAATTTTTCAACATATTCTCGGCTTTTAAGAAATAAACTTTGTCGCCTGAAGAATCAGTTTGTTACTAGGCGTGCTATTCCAGACTGCTTAACTTATAATGGAAAAGCACACGGGGTTTTTTTGCTTCAAGGTCTTCATAAAGAACTTTTTGTTCGAAACTTGTTCGTAGCCTCGTAACACAAGGGTAGACCTCATGCATCAAAGTATTCACTCGGACTTGCACAACATTATTTCGGGATCGCATTAATTACATTTTGTTCTTGGATATCCAAAAGATAATTTAATAACCTGAGTAATAATATATAAGTATATTTAATAATCTGTGCTTTTGTATAATAAATCTTCTCATAAAGCTCTGAATTTTAAAAATAATACTGTATACACAAACACGTTTCATTTTTAATCAATTATTTGTCGCCTCGCTGGAACTCAGTCTTTTAAAATTTGCACAATTTACCAAAAAATTATCTCTCATTTCTTTAGAATTAGAGTAATAACCTTGGAGAAATTCTACCTTTTGCATATATTGTAAGTGTCTTTGAACTCAGACACTTTAAGTTCACTTAAGTGAAGCTATTTTTTGTTCACTGTGATAAAAATAGCTGTTAAAGAGGTGGATACCTGCAGTTTTTCGAGGACCTTCTCGTGCTGTTGATATAGGTCTGTGGCTTCTTGAAGGTTGGTCCCTATATCCGTCATGGCCGGTTGCATCTCTTGGATTTTTAGTTGGATCCATTCTTTGCTCTAAAAAAATAAAAATCATCTACATTAATTTTTAGATAGTAATAAAAGCAGCAATAGTAATAACTTATTCTTGAAGAAATGTGTTTAATCTATTAGATATAAAGAAGAATGTCTATGTGTTTGTTCTCGATTAATTCAGTCACTACTATAGCTATCGTCACCAAACTTTCTACAATTTATTTCTGGGTTCTGGAAAAGGTCGACCTCCACTTTTTTTACCAAAAAAAAAAAGCTAAAATCAGAGATATTAATTATAAACGCTGAAAACGCTAATTTTCGCCCTTATTTTTCCGAGTGGCAAGTGTCTCACGCTAGAGATTAAAATCTGCTTTATTTCGAAAATGTTGCCACTGCTCACTTTCAAATTGCAGAGTTTGTTAATAAAAATTTTCTAAGTTTTACGATGAAATAAAAATAGCATTGCCAAACATTAAGTACATTATTCCCAATTCCGAAAATTCGCGGTGAGCCATTTCGACTATTCCCAACTTCAGCCGAGATATTAATTAAAAATCTAAAAACACTAATTTTCGCACTCATTTTTCCGAGTGGCAACAATCTCGCGCGGTGGAGATAAAAATGCTTAATTTCGAAAAGTGTTGCTACTGTTCGCTTCCAAATCGTAGAGTTTGTTAATCAAAAATTTGTAAGTTTCACAAAATCTAATATATATAAAAAAGAATGTATGTTTGTATGTGCTTGTGTTTGTTCGCGTTATTGATTTGTGACCAACTGTAAACAATTTTTTGCCACATTTAATCGGATACAGGTGAAATATTGGATAGAACTTGAGCTTTTACGACCATTTGATTAGAAGGACGAAAATCATGAAAAACTGCGTGCCACTATTACTGATATAATGAGAGAGAATTAGTTTATTTTTGCATCGTTAATTAGAGAGAAGGATTACAGCGTTATCGTTCTCTCTGTTGTTAGATACATTACTCTCAATGTAACTTAATTGGCATCGGGTACTTCCGTTAGTAAATGGATTAAAAATGTAGCAAATTTGTTAGGAAGCCAGCATTACATTTACACAACGCCGCCTCATAACGGAAATATAAATAATTATTATATAATGAGTAATAAAAGTGCTTACACAGCGTATTTCCTAAATTACACACTTCGTTATTCACTATTAATCATATGCATTTTAAATTATATTAAATAGATATATTATTAAAAAATATAACAAAAAACTACAAATTAAATAAAGATGACCAAAAAAATAAAGATAAAATTACATATATAATTTTACCTTTATTTTGTATAAATCACGAATCTGTTACACTGATGAGGAATATGTTAATAGAATTTGACAGGTAAATTAAAGATGTGCTACAAGATTATCAACAGCTCTAAGAACAAGAAAATTGTCAATTCGCGAAGCTGATATTGCTGAATAAAGTACAGTAATGTAACGCGGCGGTGAAAAGGCTGTAGATATTTCTAATGTCAAAATATTCCAACTCTCATTCTTGTCTTTATCTTTGCCGATTCTTTGTTGTACGTTGTTCAAAGAGATAACAAAACATAAATTTAACAGCAGTTTTATTCTCTAAGCAAAAATGTAAGAGCTCTTGAAAAAATAAAAGTAACAAATTTATTGCAGTACTTGAAATTCTGAAACC
>KK114328.1:412730-430547 GCA_000611955.2 Stegodyphus mimosarum
ATACAAATGTTCGTTAAATAATGAATTAGATAACATTTAAAAGATTATATTAACTACATACATTAAAAATAAAATATAAATAAAAACTAATAAAAACCATATCGTACCCTTTTTTAAATTCAGTATTTTACACTTTTTGCGATATATTTTTTATGAGATAAATTAAATATTTTAGACTGCTAAAAGATTGGTAGCCCTTATAAGAATTAACAATTTATCAGGAAAGGTAAATTAAAGATATGTCGCAAAACCAACAACCATGCCATTGGTTGGTTAATATTGCGGTATTGTAATATAATATAATGTGGCATGAAAAATGAAACGAATGCACTATTGTCTTTTCATGCTAAAATTAAAAAACATATATTGCAGTGATAATCAAATCGGAATCCAAAAAGTTTAACCCGCTCAGTAAAACCTCTTCAAAGGTTACGTAAACTTTTCATGAAAACTTAATTCTTTTATTTTTCTTTACATCATGTCACAAATTTCGACAATCATACTTAAATTAATGTTTTTTTTTAATCTACGAGTATATTCAAGCGTCAATCCTGGAAATAAGATATTCAAGACAGTTCTATAAAATAAGTTTTTTTGAGTCGAATCCTTGTATTCTTTCATGAAGATGGATACTTTTTTCCAATCGAGTAGCTAGCCAAGATCTAAACGTCGTCGCATATTCAATAGATTTCATTTGACTCAAAATAAATGCCCTTTCCTCAAGAAGCATCATTACAAAATCTCCTTTTCTGAGATCTTGCCAAACAACTTCAGCTGTCGGAACCATCAAAGAGAACATTATCATTCGAATAAGTTTTGTCCCATTTTGAATCCATTCCGTATGATTACTTGGCCTAATCAGGTTTATTTTGTTTCATTTTACTTTTGAATGTTTTATTGGTTCAAATTTATAGATTCAAATTCAAGTTAAAGAAAGGAAAACATATCATCAGTATATTTTAGCAAAACTCACTATAATTCCTGTATTTCTAGTCTCGTACTGGAAACTATCCCATGGATAAAAATGAAACCATACAATGTAAATATATTAATCATTTTAATACAATATCCCTAATAAACAAATTTAATTACCGTATATTCCGGCAGATAATATGCACCGGTGTGCAATATCCACATATAATTTCAAACCACATTTTAAAATTTTTAGATATATTCGCCGTATACCGCGCACCCTTTTCTTTAAGAAGAATCTCGAGAGATACATGTGCAATGGTCTATATTTTAAAGTCATTCATTCGAAGATTTTCCCAAGCTTTGGAGCAATGGTATGTTGAATTAATAAGCGCTAAGCGGAACAATATGTGTGAAGAAGGGAATGCTTGAGGGAGTAAATAATTCTGCAAATGTGGTGGGTGGTATTCAATGCAGCTGTGCATAAAAATGTTCTTCTAGAGTTTCCAGAAAAGAAAGACATAATTTCGGGTATGAATGCACTTCTGACCGAAAGAATTCGCGGAATTAGGTGTCAGATGCTTTCTCTTAATAAATGAAAGCACAATAATTAATATGCTTTACGTAAAGGAAATTATCCGATAATGAAAATTTTTAAGTTTTTTAAACAAGCGGCGTTTAGGTACATGTAGAAATCTAATATCTGTATGATTTCTTTTCCTTATTTTAAAATTCATCATTTTTATATCCGGCATATAACGCGCACCCGTAAATTTAAATTTTGTTTTTTGGTATTAAAAGTGAGCGTTATATATACGATATATACAGCAATAACTTTTTGATGCTAGGACATAAATGAAAATTTTTATATATATTGTTTCCGGAAATCCTTTTGATTTCATATTTGGGTGAAAAGATCTTCTGATTCGACGTAAAACACGATTTTAAAATGGTGCCCGATTATTTTGGCACTTCTTAAAACGATAAAAATAAAATACGATGTCGTACACTGCGGGGGAAAAAAAACACAGTTCAATATCTCCCGTTCTACTTGGCCGATTCAAGAAATTCAAATTGCGTTTTTCATGTCTCGAAAGCACGACTTAGGATATATATTAAATTTATACATAGCATCGTCCTAACATAGGTATTTCAACACAAAATCGGACTTTTTCTAAAATACCATACCAATTTTTTTTTCATATTTCAATTCTACGACTAAAATTATGTCTAGATATTAAATTCTGTAATTTTTGGTGAGAAATTTTTGCAGAAATTAAAAAATTTATCTTGGCGGATTGTTTTCAGTTTGCGCCAAGAATAATTTACTTGGCGAATTTCTTAATTTGCAGCAACCTATTTTCCTTTCCTTTTTTTTTTACTGTCCACGAGCGGAAAAAAAGTCATCGTTCATATTTTCAAATAATTTTAACAAAGTGCGTAAACCGCATTTTCATTATTATCGCTTATAATAAATACGCCAAATTTCAAAACGCGCCAAAATGTAAATTCACATATATCTTAGAAAATTTTTAATAAAAAACTCTACGTTTTTGCAGGTATGCTTAGAAATACACCTACTTTAAGATGATGGCAAAAATTTTATAGGTTATAATTCAAAATCTTAACAAAAAAAAACAGCTGTTAATAAATATATGCCAAATTCAATTAACATTGAGGAGCTAAAATTTTGAGAGCTAATTGTTTAGTGAGTTTTTGTTAGTAATTTCTAACTACTCGTGCGATTTTTACAAAACTTGGGGGTTTGGCATAATTTGATAATCGTAAAATCGAAATATGGAAAATACTTTGCATGTCATTTCAGAAAAAGTCCGATTTTGTGTCAAAATACCGATATTAAAAAATGCTATATATATAAATCTAATACATATCCTAAGTCGCGCTATCGAGACATGAAAAACGCAAGCTGAATTTTGTCAATCGGCCCACGTAGAACGGAAGAGAATGGGAACTGCCCCCTCCCTTTTCTTTTTTCGCTGGGTACATGGGAAGGCCATTTAATGTCATGGAAATATTTAAATTATCTGACAGAGTGGTTTCTAAAGTCCACTTATTCAACACTGTTCAATATAATCATTGTCTCCCTCATTTCTGTTCTGTATAGAATGCATACATTGCTCGTAATAATCTCGTCGTCCTCAGTTATCCAGATGCTGTTGGACTGCCTTGATGATAAAGTTTCTGTCGCACAGCTTTTTTGTAGGCCTGAAAATTGAGGTGTGATAGCCTTGATTTTCAGAAAAAAGCTATAAATCGATTATTATCAGGCAAGTGAAAATCGAACTAGAATACTAAGTTGATTCTCGAGGTTTCAGTTAGATGAAACATTCGTGTCACAAACATATAAACAATGCTTCCTTCTTTTTTTTTAAGTAATGATGCGAAATTACAGAAAATGCTAAAAAGAATTAAACTTGTAAGTTTTATTTAATTACCGTGTTACGGCTTATGTTAAAATTCGTCCTAGCTTCTACCGTTTCATCTACTGCACTAGAATACATAACCTAGAGAAGATTTAAATATGAACAAGACATTACGTTTAACGAGAAAACACTGGCAAATTCAGCCGACAGGATTAAAATTTCTTTTTTGCTGTGTGGTGTGAGTGATATTTTTACCCTATGGTGAGTTTCCACTTTGACTGTATATTGAATAATAGTTCTTGAAGTTGTGAAATTACGCGAGCGAGGAGCAAGGATCTAATTTACGTTTTGAATTGTGCATAATTAAACTTAGTTTTGGCTTCCATCCTCGCCATGTATTCTTTACTTCAAGCTGAAGAGAACAATAAATTTTTAATTGTTTCATTTCCGTTGTACTACTTACTTAGTGTTTTAGTTCTGAAAGTGAAAACGAAACATAAAATCATCCAACAGTCTAGAAGGTTAGATTTATTTAGATTAAGATCTAAAAGAGTTTAAATTTATCAGCTTTAAAAGGAGAAACTCGTATGCAGAGTATTTAAATTACAGTGGAACATTGGTTCATGAATGTCTTGGATCACGATCATGGCTTCTTCAACAAATTTTAAGTCCGAAAAATATTTTGGATAAAGAACATGTCTCGAGAAACAAATACGTAAGCCGGCAGCTAATGATACTCCAAAATTCATTAAATGCTGTGGAAGAAATGTCTTCAGAAAAAACAGATGGCAGATATTCCCAGGTATTTGATTACCAAAATTTGAACTATATGGGGCAAGCGTTCATAGAATATTATCACCTTGATAGAGTAGTCGTAAGCGGCACTACAAATATTTGCCATGGCAATGGAATATCTTGTTTTGGGAACACTTTAAAATAAATCACAAAAGACACAGCAGAAACTTTTAATGGGACAAAGGCTCAACGATTCTCGAGTACAAGCGAGCGGTGTTAAGAGAAACGAAGGACAGTTATAAATCCAGCATTATTTTCACGTTTTTATTGAACTGTTTTTCAAATTTCCGAATATTTAAAGACGAAAGCCATAAGGGTCCGAAAACAAATGTGAGCAACTGCATAAAAGGAGAAATATTCATACAAGCAATAAATAAATTTGAAAAAATGAAATCGACTTTTTTGATAAAAAAAAGTTTTCTTCCAATATATGTATTGTTTAGTGCTAGGTAGATTTAACATTATTTTACATTTTTTAAAAACTAAATTCATTTACTTCTGTTGCTAAAACTCACTGCATTTGCAAAATAAAGAATATCACGAATTCACTACGATCGCTTGGAAATTCAGTCTCTTTCCTGAAATTCTAATTCTTTATGCTTTCAACTAAATTTTTAAAATAATATATTCGAACAAATTTTAAAAAATATAGTGATTTTCGGCTTATTTAGAGACTTTTTTTTTCAATATCTTGCATGTGTATTAAGAAGCAATAATAAATATATAACTGAAAATATATTTTTTTTATTCTGTTGGAAGTTCAGTTCAGTCTTAAAAAGCAGTCAATTTATTGCATTCAGTGCACTGGAAGATGGAACATATATGATATGAAAATTAAAATTGTATATATTGTGGATTCTATGAACCGAATTTCACTGAAATTCAAACCAGCAGAAATTACAAGAATTTTGTTTCTTTTCTTTAAATAAGAATAACATTCGCAGCTGCCATTTGATAAAATCAAAACCTTTACTTTTAAATACGTAAAAAAAGAGAAAAATTAGACAGTTGCAATCTTTTTATTACAACTTATTTTTTGTCATCATCGAAGCAACATACGCACATCTGTTAATGCAGATGTGAATATATTACTAAAAACGTCACAGAGAAATTCTGTAGGAGACGTACACAATGGATGGTTTTAGAAATACTTTGATCAATTATACTTATATTGTAAATGTTGATATCAATCTTTGTAATAGAAAAATATTAAGACACGAGTATTATTGAATAATATGTAATGCTTTTTAATCATTTAACTCGTTACACTTATAATCAGTGCACTTCTATAATCTGGATAACAAATGTGACATTACGCTACGGGGATTGGCAACAGTTTCTCTTTCATTTCGAATACAATGTGATCTCAAGATTTTAACAACGGCATCAATAGCATGAAATTATCTACATAATTTGTGAGGATATCTAAGGCTCTAAATATTGAAAAAGTAATTATCTAGTCAGAGTGATTATTTACAGAGTGGTGGCAAAATAGTTAAAGAATCGCAGTTAAGGACAATTTGCACTGAAGGATTTAAGAACTGAAAGAAACTTGTACAACTGTATGTTCGACATTATTATTTTATATTAAATATTTATTATTTTATTTGTTATTATTTTAATATATTTAAAAACCTTTCCTTACAAGCAACTTATGTAATGTATATTACTGCAGTTAAAAATTTGTTATACAAACTTATATTTTTAATAAATAAACTAACATTAGTTGCAAAATTATGCAGTAATTCAATTTGTTTAGTTTCTGAAATAGATAAAAAAATGTAATTGTAGACCTGTAACTGAATAAACACTCTAAGAAATGCATGATTATAAAGTTCATTATTTATTATTTTGAAATGTACTACTTTATCACTGACTAACTGTATACAGTCCACTTGTCTAACTTCTGTGTGAAAACTGGAAGAGTAGTAACTGCACAGAAAAAGGGTTAAAAGTACCCTTTAGTACACTCTTTAAAAATTTACAATGAGTCAACTCGACGCTAACACACTACGCCTCTGCTTGGGAAGTAACTGAAATCAAACAATTAACTAAAGATTTGAAGATATTAAACAAGTACTAGAATTACGCTACAGGGCTCAGATTATCCTGCTTCCTAAAACGGCGTTGAAAATCTAGCGGCAGCAAAGTAATAGCTGTTACGCCACGTTTAAAAAGCCATACTTGCGAAAATTATATGTCGTAATTTTAAACAAGACTTTACGTGCCTAAAGCTAGAAAAGCATTCTATCCAGATGTAAGCAAAACCGTAAAATAATTAACATTTTTTAAAGAATGCAAACGCTCGGTAAATAGATCTAAATTGCCGCCACAATCATAATACGCTTACAAAATCCTGGCTTTCTCCAGGTTCGAAGCAGGACTATCGGTACAAGAGCCAGCGTCACTAACCCAACCACTATCCCGGGTGGGCGGCATAAAATATATTACATGAACTTTTAGTTTCTCAGAGAAAAACTGCGTATTATAGTGTACGCTGGTATCGTATATAAACAAGGAAGTCCCACCAATGACCAAGTGAACACGCCCACTGAATGTTGGTAGTTTGACCGCGTTCGCATTCCAGTGAAGGAGTTGATGCCTGGGTGTTTCTGAGGTTTTACTCATATGTAGAGTGAATATGAGCCAGTTTTCCTTCGAAAATCTTCCATAAATGCATCCTTGTCCTTAATCGGATTGCTCTCAAGTGATTTCCGGGTATTAGTTAAGCAAAGTAACAAGGATCTTTCTGCTTTCATATAATTTGCAAGCCCACCACCACCGACAAAAGCCGCGAAACATTAATTCATCCCAGCTTCAACTGCCGGCGACTGATCAGGCTGTATGTATGGGGTTTTTTCTGTACATAACGTGAAAGCATTGCCTTTTTAAATCAGCTGCTCAACATTGTTGTTCAACTTGTTTCACTCAACTTGTATGTTCCTCGAAGTGTCATTTTTCATTTTCTTGCTGAAGTTCTCCCCCTATTTACGTATTCACAAATTGTCTGTCATCAGTTTGTCTGACACAGGAAGTCTAGTTTTTTTTTTTAACCTATCTTAGCAATTTTCAGATCTTCTTTATGATTAAACGTGTCAAATTTTGAATTTAAAGTCACAAAATGACAGAAATATAACTCTTCGTAAAAAAGGAGCAGTTTTCCTTAGAAAATCCTCTAGACAGATTAATTTTCCCATCTCGCCGTGATGAACTAGCTAACCAATCACCTTTTCCTTTAAACATATAGAGGCAACTATATGGTTATTAATAGTCCTAATTTATTCACAATATTAATGGAAACGTTTAATATATTGCAAAAACTTAACTGTCCACATCTTACATGCTTACTATGTAACTTGATAACTATAACAAGTACAAAGGAGAAGGGAAGGAGAAATTCATCAAACGGATAATTAATTATATTAAAGAGCATTATTTAAAGCTTAAAGGCATAAATTCAGCATCACACATCAAGAAACTAAGAGGCCACTATTCGACTATTGTTTCATCTAATTTTAAAAAAATAATAATGAAAACAAAACATTTGAAATATTGTAAGAAAAACCAGAATGTAGCGAAGTAAGAAAATATAATTTGCAATCTGATTCGGCTACGAATGCCACAAAACTTTCATAATCGGGGGGGGGGAGTTTGCTTGGGCTTGTAACGCAACAGCTTGTCTCAGACGGATGTGACAGCTGGCTCCAGTGACGAACTATCGTTCTTGATACAGACTGCGATGCCACTATATGTTTACCACCCATTTTTAAAAACCTTTTTTCTTGCTCTGAAATTCTTTATCTTTCCACATCTTTCAGAGCTATAGCCAAGGTTCCATCAGCCCATTTCTTAAATACGACACTGTTATTTTCACATCATCATTTAGGCTGAATATTCACCAAACATGACAATAGAAAACTTAAACAAAGCAGCATAAATCAAGAACGAAGTTTTTTTTCATGGCGTTACGTAAGCTCGGTGTCATCAGCTAGGCGTTTCCTTCCTGAGAGGAGAGTCAATCGGTTATTTATAGCTTTCGATCCCAGTCCCAAGATGTAGAAGTACAGAGACATACTCGTGGTGGAGCTAATCTGCTAAGTTAGCATCGTCGACGTTTCTGTTCCAGAGGATAAATATAGACGCTTGAACAGGACACCGAACTAAAGGGTGGCTGCGGCTGCTTTGACTACTAAGTTTTTCCATCAACTGTTTGAGTAGCATTAATAAGAGGGCAGAAAGTTATTACTTGGAAAATAAAGAAATGAAAGAATGAATTCTGGAAGAAAATATTAAATATGAAAAATGTTTTAAAGCTGGATTCCTAAATGCGAAATACTGTGTAAACAAATACATAGAAAATGAAATGTAAAATACTTGACTTTAGGACTTTACTTTGCTCATTCTTTTAACTGTCATTTCAGCTTTACAAAACATGTAGTGCACAACATGGCCCCCGACGCATACGTTTAACTGACCCTCGTATGTACAGAGTTAGCCTATGCTAATGTATACACAGTTATATTATGGCCCCTGTTGTTACAACTGACCACCAGGAAAAGCTCTAAGCATAGACGACGTACGCTACTCGTATAAGGTGCTACGTTTCAGAGGGTGTTATCTAATTTATTCTCCCAAGAGACAACTCAGTAGAGGTAATTTTGTTTTTAATTACTAATATGTTTAATTTTTATGCAGTGAGAACAATATTGATCACCTAAGGCAATTACGCCTTTTCGCTACCACTGGTTTGTGAAACAAAAATGAATAAAGACAGACAGATTTGTCAGTTTTTGGAACCTTTTTCTTTATTATACAGGTTTCAAATAGCTCGACATTTTAAAGAAACCTAACAGCCGTATAATGCGGGAGAATTTATAAGACTTAAATTGTAGAATTATTGTGAATCACTGTAACTTTAATTAAAGACATCCCTTTTGTTACAAAAATATTCATAACGATGCATATTTAACGCATATATTCTTTCGAATGCGTTAAGTTCCCTTTTAAACTGTTAAATAATATTTGTATAAGAACCGTGAGACCAGGAATCTTGCAATTTGATTATTTTTAATACAAATTATAGCATTAAACTGTTTTACAAAATTGTTGGCTCCACCACAGAGCACGTGGTGTCAAAGACAAAACAGAAGATGCAGAACCAATTGAATCAGGAAGTGTGACATCATCCGCCCGTTGAGTCTAGAAGATGCATCAATTAAAGGCGATGACTGCTTGCGTCATTTCGACTACTCATAGCCAATCAGATTGCGACGCTTTCTGTTAGCTCTTCCCACCTTCAATTTCACCGGCTTAGGTAGGCCGCGTTTACCATACTCTTCGACTGTGGGTACGAAGTTCTCCTCACCAACTTCTCCATGAGAATTTGTCTAATAATTCTCTGTTCACATACAGTTACGTTATGGTAGGAAAGTTATGTCCCCTCTCCTCACGAGTTCAACACAGGATGGTGGCTCTTTTGCCTGGGTGCCTGTTTACATGTGCTTCGCACCTGAGACTTCAAACCGCGGAGATCCCGAACCTCCAATTTCAAAACAGCACTCTTTCATCAGAATAATAAAAAAGATAAAAGAATAATTTCCGGTAATGGTTTATAGACCAGGGTTTCCCAGCGGGTTGATATTGACCTCCTGAGGGCCGATGAAATTTTTGAAGTGAATCAGTGATGATCAAAGGGTTGGATCGAACGAGTCGGTACCCGAATATGCACCGGCCGAATATGACCGACATATTCAAGATTCCATTGATTACAAAAAATTATTAATAATAGTGATAATTATTTATTGATATAAAGCTATATCACACAGAGTCAAGTCCTTTTCAAAACAAATGGCACATCAGCTTTTGGAATTTAAAATTCATCCTAAAAATATCCCTACCCCGGGGACGGGGGGGAAGTTGCTACTGAATTAATATTATTTGCTTTTTCTTCTTCTTGCCTAGTGGAAGTTGGTTTTAGTCAAGTAAATAATTTACTACGAAATAAAAATCTGAAAGGTTTCAGATTTTAAATTACGTCCAAAGGGGCGTTTTTTAACGTTTTGTGTGTTACCTTTATTTATTAAATATCATGTTCTTCAAACTTAACCAAAAAATTCAGTTCAACAGCAATATCGTAAAATAATTTTAAAGTGAGCATAGCTTTAGAATTTCCGACTCACAATTCCGCGCGCTGCAGATAAAAAGTTGTTTCCCTCCTCCGTACAGTGTTGTCATTGCTCGCTTTCAAATCGTTGAGTTTCTTAATCAAAAACTCATAAATGCTTTACAAAATATGAAATAGATAATAAAAAAAATTCCAAATTCCAAATTTGGGCTTCCAAATGCCCATATTCGGGTGCAGACGTACGTTATTTAAAATGTGATAGCTCTAGGTACCGTCGTTTTGTCACAATGCGAGAAATATGGATTCATTTATGCAGATTCCTCATTATTTAATTTATTTAAATATAATATAGGGCAATAATATTTGGTGGCAACAATCTAAAAAGTGAAACGCCGTTTATAGTAAAACGCCACAAAACGCCAAAATAAAATTAATAGCCCTTCTGGGCTGACACCCTTTGAGCTAAAAAGGTTTAATATTTCTGGTGCTTTAAGCAATTATTTGCCAATCAATATGTTAAGCGCAACAATGATGGAGAACGATAACTAAAGTCGAGCACTTGCGCAATTAGAATCTGAAAACTTTTGTACATTTGTAAAATTTAAAAAAAATCTGAAAGATTTCAGATTTTAAATTACGTCCTAAGGCGCGTTTTTTTAACGTTTCGTGTGCTATCTTTTTTTTATTAAATATCATGTACTACGTACTCAAACCATAAAATTCAGTTCAAAATCAATATCGCAAAATCATTTTAAAATGAACATATCTTTAGAATTTCCGTAAGTCTCGTGCGCTGGAGATAAAAATGTTTTTTTTCCGTACAGTGTTGCCATTGCTCGCTTTGAAATCATTTAGTTTGTTAATCAGAAATTCGTTGAAATGTTACAAAACATAAAATCGATAATAAAGCAAATTTCAAATTCAAAATTAGGGCTTCCAGATGCCCATATTCGCAGTAGGATTACGTCATTCAAAATTCGATGGCTCTAGGTTTTATCACAATGCGAGAAACATGCATACATTTATGCAGATTTTTCATTTTTTAAAATTTAATGCAGAGCGATAACATTTAGTGGCAACAATTTGAAAAGTGATACGCCGTTTTTGTGTTTCCGACGCAAAATCGCAAAACGAAAGTAATAGTCCTTCGGGACTAAATCCCTTTGGACTAATTATCAAGTTAAACAGGAAGCTGCTTTTGGCATCATGATCAAAAAGTGTAATTAACAGGAACTAGAATATAAAAAACGATTTTGAAACATGTAGTATGTAACTTCGGTTATTGGTGCTGAACACACAGATTCTACTTTAATACGCAATAATTTCAGGCAAATGCCATCGAGAAAAGTTTTTGAATTTTCTCTGAATCACATATAAAAGCCACGGCAGAAGAAATAAAAGCCTTCCCTAAAAATTCTTTAAAAAAATGAGAGAGAGAATAACTCTATAGTATCTATACGGTACAGAAGATAATGTTCAAATTCAGTCTTTCCCAAACTCAGCTCTGAGTATTTTATCCCCAGCAGGCTTGAATCAGAAATTCAGAGCTAATCCTTGATCTCAATCCAATTCAATCTTTCCCATAACTTCGTATAAATGCAAAGGATAGTGTATATGAATCTTTACTCATTGACTACCAATTTCATTAACGTCATGCGAGATAAATGTCGCGGTGTTAATCAAAGAATTTAACCAAAATAGCCATTTGATCATTCAAAAAAAGTATTCTGAGATTTTTATTATTTGACAATGATCACAAAGACAGAATTCTTGTCTCTTTGGAATCGAAATTGCTTATTAGTTGCTTAAAAAAAAATCAAAACTATTTTGGCAAAGAAACTTTCAAAACATGTCCGCCTCAATTTGGCCAGCTCTATAATAACCATATATAAAAATTTTTGATAATGTAACCAACATGATACTAATAATATAAACAAGGATTAACAAAAAATTTTAAAAAAAAACTTTATAAAACAATTTTTACTTTAAAACAGATAAAATACGATAAAAACGTCTCCACGAAGAGTGCGTTTGTGCAAACTTATAGCTCGATAGAGAGTCATGAACTAGCCTAAAAATCGATGGAAAAGATTTGATCACAGAAACAAACGTAATCAGTGATGGGAAGTACATAGATGTTATAGTAGTCTTATATACAAATTTTCGGGGTTCTGAGACTTATCATTTTTTAGTTTTGCGAGATACATACGTACGACATGTACAGATGTCCCGAAAAAAAAATCCTTTCTGAATCCATTTTACAATCCCTTTTGAAAAAAAGAGTCTACCAATGTAAAATGTACAATTAGACAAAAAAAATAATAACTTTAGATTAGTGTAGATTTTAGATAAAACTCCAGTGTTATGCAAAATCTACAGAATCTAAAGTTACTTTCGTCTGATTTTATATCCAGACTATATTCGTTTCTTTTTGACATTCTAAAATAGATAAAACAGTAACACTACTAACACAGAAGACTCGTAATGTCGTTATGTTGCAGCAATCTGGTGAATATTCTTCAGATAAAAATTTTGACAAATAAGACGCATTATTAACGTTAAAAAAATTAGAACACCAAAAAAATGCTTTAATAAAAAATATATTCCAGCTTGTTAAAAGAAGTTATTATATACCCCATTAATCTTTCCTTGCTGTCCTTGAAAAGAAATACTGCATGAAACATTTGCCATTTGATAAAATAATGGTGATAAATTATACGATGTTTTAGCGCATGTCAACAGCATTTATTCCAACAAGACACATTTTCAAAGAACTGAATACTCTAACAAGCAAGTGCGGCTAAAAACGAGTCAAGGTTGAGATAGATTACTTTGATAAACGGTTTGTTCTATGTGTTGCTAAAACACTGATAAATGGCTAGTAATATTCTCCCCTCGGCATATTCTTTTTCTTCTTTTTTTATAATTAATATGTAAACTTCCACAGAGATCTATAGCGAAATAAAAATTCGAAACACAAAAGATAATTGTTCTGAGGATAGAAGACGAGCGTCAGTAAACTCAGAATGGATCATCTCTAAAATTATGAATTATTCGCAAAGAAAATCAGCCATTTTCTTATTCTGGCGGAGCCGCGGAATTGGATGATCACACACAAAAGTGTTTAGATTATCATACAGAGTCGTAGTGCGCGTCTGAGAAATATGGTTGTACACTTGAACTAAATACATTGAGTTACTGTATATTGTAATGGAAATGGTGAATACTATATGAAATCTGAAGCTACACTTTTTATTTAGAATGAAATGGTGAATAGTATATTAAATTTTAATCTTCATTTTTGTTTTTTGTAATTTTAAATAAAAGTTCATGCTTCTATTATCGATGCATCTATGATTTTATCATTAGTCAAGATTTAGCTTTATCATTAACCAAGATGGCACTGAACAGCAGCAACGAGCAACACACGCGTTTGCATCTAGTTCTATGATGCATGGACGATACCGTCTGCAATCGTTCATGCTGTAAATTCTGGGCAATGACGGACTAATAACTGATAGTACCTTAAAATGATCGTAATGCCGAAACTACAGAGTCAAGATTATGAAGAGTCATTATTATCGTCGATTGTGGGAAAGCGAAGAAAATGAATACTTCCAACAAGAAACATGAGAATGGGACCCTCCTGAAAGAACTTGGTTACAGTAATGTAGTAGCAACATCGATAACATCTGGTAACGTTCGAAACAACGTGTATTTAGAAACAATAAAATTAGTCTAGTTGGCATTGCTTTACACGTTTCATCAATTTGAATAGTTAATTTCCCAATGGCACCATCTCTTGCCTATTGTCTTAGTCATAATACTGTCTTCCCACCATGTTATCTAATAAGTAGCCATATTTCTGACTAATTCTGTAAACAGATTTTAATAAAACATGGGATCTTCCTCACTAATAATGCTCATATATTCGTTTGGATGACCATTTTACTCTAGGAATGGATTAGGAGCAGAGCTACATTAACATTAAGCAAAATAAGCACGTGCTTTGGGCATCACAGAAAAAATGGCATCACAAAAATGACCTTGGAAACTCTTAGGAGGCACCATAAAAATTTCCCATTGTCGATTTTACCATGGAATATATGATGCACGTGAACTAAGAGCAAGAGCGAAGAAATGAGAAAAAAACAGACATAACTTGTGTAGAAGCACCAAAATCTTTTAAATGCTTAGAGCCTTTAAAAGTATTAATCCAGCCCTGATTTGGAAGGCATAACATTAATTGTTATTACATTTTACAATAGAACGTTATTTATCTAACATTTTATCGGTTTTTCGTGTTTATTTAGTTTCCCGTTAAAGAGTGATATGATTAATACGTCTGGAAGAATACCTTCAATATATCAAAATTATAGATATAATTTTGTCTTTCTGCAAGTCGTTTTTACTTTTTGGACACACTTCAAAATTCCAGGATATCTTATATAGAGAAGTTATAGTACATTGAAATGCCAAAATGTTGGTAAACCACCCTTTAAAAGAAGCTCGAAACTGCAGAAAATTCCCTCCGGGAGTATGGGCTAAAAATCAGCAGATAATGAACAGTATATTTGTTGAACAACAATCTCAAACTTTGTTGTAATCAGATGTGCAGTATTTTTGCATTCCACAGCACGTGCAGGGCATCTTAGATGTGCTCTGAAACGTTACGATCAGCTGGCTTAAGCAGCCATGACAAGATTTCAGACTTTAATAAGATTTCCTCTGACCACAATTTGTCTTCTCTGAAGTTCTGCATTGCCCTGCCAGAAGTGTTCAAACTCATCAAAATGAACGCAGGGCATAAACAAGTGAAACTCATAAGACAGGATTTGCACATATGTTTATAGAGTCACTAGGTTTGTCGAAGCAGTAAACATGTGCATTGCCCTCGCCGGTATTCTGATGCTAGCCGGATCTGCTATCTGATTACACCACGATGGGCCGCGATAAGGAGTGAGAAAATACCAAAGAAGGTTACATGTCAGAGCTACTGGAGCATGGGATTGTATATGTACTAAAAGTCACACTGAATACCAGTTTATAAAGCCCACACCGTTATGGAACTATGTCACCCTGCAAATTCTCCTGTTGTTATATATAGGATCCAAGGTTTTAATGGAATTTATTACTATACATAGTTTCTTCCACCTGACCGAAACACTGGTAATGAGACTGGCCATATCAAGCTTCTAGTTTCCAGTATTCTCCCTAATTTGAAAACCATGTAGTGGGCTTGCAAATTAGGGAGACTACTGGAAAGTGTCGTGCATTTATCAAGGGTATCCTGGTTGAAAATTGGCTTCTGAAGCTTATATAACGAAGGGAACGTTCGGCAGTCTATGACGCCACTTGAGCTAGTGTTGTACCCCTATCGCGTGAAATGATTCTAACTAAACGACGCCGAAAATGCTTACTTAATGTCTTTTTACAGCTACACGCTGCCGAAATTCTAGTAGTCACACTACTATCTTGGAAGGTAGTATGTGAAACTTCGTCACCACTCCTCTAATTCTATGACTTTCAAGATTGAGATAAACATTTTTGAGATCTTATTAATAACCGCTTAAATCGAAAAAACACTTGTCATTCTGAGAGTCGAAACTGTTCTAAAAGCTTCCATAAATGTTTAAAATATAATATTCACACTGGTGGGTTCTAAATCTTTCCGAAACTCATACTAACCCCGGCTGTCTATCTTCCATCTTTTATTATTAAAATTTGGTATGGTTTGAAAGCCATTTCAAGACAATATTTTGAAAATAAATCTCTGGGAACGTTTCAGCAACCTACTTTAAAAACGTTTAAGTAAATCTTCAGCAACCTACTGTGGAAACGTTTAAATAAACCATAAGCAAAAATTCTTCTAAATTAAAGTAAAATGCAAATAAATGTATGGAACTTTGTCAATATGTATAAAACAAAACAATAAGGGTATAATACTCAGTTTATTAAATAATCAAAGCATATTCCTTTGTAAATCAAATCTACCCTTCAGTTTTATACGATCTCATATTGTAAATAGTCCATTACAAGAAAGAAAAGAAAACCAGTTGATTTATGGAACGAATCTTTCTCGCCTTCGAGCGCCACATGATCACTTTTCCTACGCTTCGCCAGTGTTAGCTCTGCTAAATGAACAAAACAAAGACCATTGCGAATAATTTTATCCGTCTGAAGTTTAATCCAAGGACAAAAACAACTTCATTGAATTACGTAAGCATTAATTTCATTCGACGGCAAACCATGACAAAATTAATAACAGTGAAGGCTAAAACAGCTTGCTACGTAGACAACAGAAGTTAATGCTTAATATATACATGTTTCCTGACTCAACGGTATCAGCTCATATACGTATTTTCTTCGAAACTACTATAGCGTAGAAAACGACACTTTTAACTTTCAGTATATATTCAATAAAGTACAAGAGATTCGCCAGCCTTTATAATACAACAGGCTCTGTTTAAATGATTTTACACAGCGGTATGCTAAATATAAATCTTCAAAGCGCATTTCAAGTATGCAAGCTTAAACTGTAATGCTCAATGGCTGCACTGCATGCGTTTTCGTTCGTGACATTTTCAGCTTGCCAAAGATTTAAGATTATACAACCTCAACATAAGCCACAAAGCATCTTCATGTATTCCCACTTCCCAAGAAGAGAACAGCCTATAGTAATTAAGAAGGATTCAGAAGTCAAAGATTCCAGCATTACTAACTCCGATTTTGAACATTTTATGACTATGTTTTCGCTTGCGATGGATCATCTGTCCCAGAATTCAATATTTCAAAAAGCACAAGCCCATTAAGGGCCGAGTGGATAAGAGAGTTGAACTCTTACAGTTAGAATCTCGGTGTACGGGCTGCCTCATATGCTTTTTCGTGGTTTTCCCAGGGTATAATGCAAAAACAAGCCAGTTTCCTTTAACATCCCTTTCGAAGACTACCTTCTTTAAACAGATAGTCTCATATGCTTTGCTATATTCGAATAAACTGTAGAGTTCCTCACTTTTATTCTGTCAAATTAAGTGTCGATGAACCTAGTGAACTACTAAGCGAATAATCGCTTAAGTCCTCAAACAGAAACGTAAACTCAGGAAGGGTTAATTACACTTCATTCACTCAAAATAAGATTAACAGTCGGCCCCTTTCTTTGGGCTTACAGCAAAGCCTCTACTTGAGCTTAACTCAAAATGTGAGAAATAGGGACTAACTAATGACTAAATTAGTTGGCCCGTAATGTTAAATTAGCCAGCAAACTATCAAAAGGCACCTAATAAAACCGAGCGTAGTAGCAGCTTAGAGAGACGTAGCCCAAAGGCAAACGCGCGATATTCAGGAATCCTAACTCTCTCTGTCGAAGTCAGCGGAACTTGACTTAAATACTATTCTCCTTCTGATATGCATTTAACGCGATTCTAAAATCTCATGCTGATAGGGAGTTGTAAGTTGAAGCTAGATGAGACAGGAAAGATACTTTAACTTAAAATAACTGTTATAAAATTAAAATATACCTTGCAAAACAAAAAACCAAAAAACACGATAAGGAATCAAAATTCCCTACTGAGTTTATAAACTTCCCAATTTTCCTTTAATCGC
>KK114328.1:430592-459777 GCA_000611955.2 Stegodyphus mimosarum
TGTCACCATACTGAAGGATTTTTAAATCTGTTTACACATAGATTTAAAAGTATTAAAATTAAATCATTTCTTCCTCAATCTAAATTCAACTCTAGAAAAGTGAAGTTTATTTATAGTCTTTTTTTTATTCTTCATTTGCTATTTAATTTCAGATCAGATTAAATTCCAAGAATGAGAATAGGATCTGCCTTATATACGTTAGAAACAAAATTATCGCCATTCAAGGCAATCCAAGCAAAAATTGAATTGACTAGCGTCTTCAGTAACGAATAAACTTGAATGCAATTAGTACATAAACCAAAATTATGTGTCATCATACTAGTAAGGAAGTGTTGCGGTGAGGAAGTTAGAAAACACGTGTTAACCCCAGACAATAAAATGATTCTCCGATCACGACATTCTATAATTATACACTCAGCTTTATTTCATATTTATTTCTAGATGTGCTCCGTTGTCCCAAATAACATTTACCTTTTTAGGTCATCATTCCAAGAGAGAATTAAAAAATTAAACGTGATATTTATCCTTTAATAAAGTAATGTAGACCAGCAGGTACAATTAAAGATATATGTAGCCAATTGATTTTTTGTTAATTTTTTTGTATTTGATGTCAAATTAGAAGATGGTTTAATCGCATGGTGTTGCTGAGATGCAAGGAACTTTTTTTTAATATTTAAAAGTAAGATTTACAAAGTCTATCTTGTCATTCTATCTACATCTACTTTTTTAGTTGCCCCTACGATACATCAGATGAATTTTTATCTTGTAGAGACATTACGTATTTTTGAAAGCAGGAGAGATAAAAAAAGAACAATGCTCTCGCCGGGACTCGAAACACGGACCTCTCGCATACGCGCCGAGTGTGGTGATCACTACATCAGAAAGCATGCTAAGAAGCGGGAGAAATACCTTATATACTCCCCCTTTTAAAAGGCGATTGAGGATTAGGGAACTGGTGGTGGATAATCGTCATCCACCATCCTTTTAGTTCGGGCGCCACTGTAGAGACATTAGGTATTTCTTGAAAGCAGGAGAAATGAAAAATGAACAATGCTCTCCCGGGACCTTTCGAATACGCGCCGAGTGTGCTGACCACTACACCAAGAAGGCATGCTAAGAAGGCGGAAGAAATACCTTATAACCTTTGTACCAGTAAACACTCAAAGCTAAATTATTTATTCTAGCAAAAGTATCCGAAGGTTATATGCCTTAAAATTCGAGTTATATTCACATTATACGTGAAAAATCATGACTAATACAAATTCAACTTGAACAAATAACCTCGAACAGACGTCATTAAAATACTTACGGCAGTGCTTTGCCCACAATTACGTAGAGCAAAATAATAACATTTGTTTTAATAAGCATTAGTGTTGTGTGCAATTTAACAATACATCTGATGCTTAAGCTCTGAAAGGTAAAAACTCTAAATACAAACAAAGGCAATTTCTCCTATTAAAAATCAACTGCAACTCCTGCCAAAATACCAAGTCTGACAGTAGCCACATAATGATCAAAGCAGGTCACAGCTACTACTTATTCTATACAACTATCATTATTCTAATCCCTTTTACATCTTCTTACGTAGTATATTAATTTGCTTACTACCGGAGTGACTGATGCGGGCAAAGTGAGATAATGAGAAAATAAAACGCACCTACTTAATTTAAACTTTAAGCACAAAAATTTAGAGATTAGCAGCATTTTCCATTCATAAGTGCTATAAGATATTTCTGCCGTCTTCTAAGCATGCCTTCGTGGTATAGTGGTCAGCACGCTCGGCGCGTATTCGAGAGGTCCGAAATTCCAGTCCCCGCAAGGGCATTGCTTATTTTTCATGTCTTCTGCTTCGAAATAACCTAATGTCTGTACAGTGGCGCCCGAACTAAAAAAGGTGGTTGATGATGATTCTCCACCACCAAGATTTGGCTATAGGGTCCCCTAATCCCAAGTCGTTTTTTAAAAGGGGAGTATATAAGGTGTTTCGCCCGCCTTAGTGGTGTAGTGGTCAGCATGCTTGGCGCGTATTCGAGAGGTTCTTGGTTCGAGTCCCGGCGAGGGCATTGCTCATTTTTCATCTCTCCTGCTTTCAAAATAAACCTAATGTCTCTCTACAGTGCTGTGATGGTATTGTACAATTATTTATAGGAGAATATGTAAAATAAGAAAATTGTACAGTATAACATCACATATTTTTCCGCTTACATTTCAGAACTAGTTTAGAGTTACGCAGAATCTATCCATTCATTTTAAATTGGCAGAAGAGTAGAGGAACGTAATATGTAAGTATTTCTTTGATCCTAAGCCATATTTTTTACACAAACGTCTTAAAACTAAGTGCCTCTTAAAATCGCACATTTTTCAAAAAAAAAAAATGTAATGATTTGGTCGTGATTTTCGGTACAGTGTGAATTTTTAAAATACAATCACTCGAACTTCAGTTAACAAATTACTTAAGAAAAGACTGAATCCTGGCAAACTTTCGATGTGACTTCAGGTTTGGAAAAATACTGTTACGTTTTTCTCTTCTTCTTCCTACTTCGTAGGTTAAGGGTTCGTGGATTTAGAGTGAATAACGACGACACTACTTGATGAAGTATCGAAACAAACTTTATTGGCCAGTATTTTTTAAGACAGCTCCAAAAACACTTTTACAGTCGTCGAAGAACTACTACAAACAAGCTGGAACAATCAGCGACACAGTCTTCAGACTATCAGGCTATAACGGTGAAGACAGCTTCACAGCAAAGCTCTAGAGTACAATTCCCGATTCGGTGCAGTCGTTCTCGGAACTCCACGTACTCTCGAGACTCTCCACGCTAGAACTCGCGATGCACTCGACGATACACTAGAGTACAATCCCCGACTCAGTTCGGTCGTTCTCGGAGCTCAACACACTCTAAGATGAAACTCGACAATGCACTATCTCGCGATAAACTAAGAAACGTTCTCGATGCAGTCGACGACCAACTAGACACTAGCTCACTAACTGACTATCAGCTCGCGAGACGAAATGCTAACTAACTCTCCACGTACCAAGCAGGGTTTATATAGCTTTTGGCTTGTGTTCGAAAACATTCTGGGCTAAGCCAGGAAAAATTCGTTCTAGAAGGTTCTCCATGCGTCTATAGCATATCGCCAAGTTTAACGCCAAATGTCGCCAAATGTGGCAACCCTGCCCTCCCTTGCCATTTTATGGCAACCCTAAACCTGGTTTGCGGGGAAGCTATCTTACCGCACCTGGACATTTCATAACAATACGGAAGTGGCAGGATACTACTGGCAAATATCAACAACTCTATAGCTATTTCTGATATCACCTACAATGTCGCTAATTTGTAAGATGATATACACTATGGAACAATGAAAATATAAATAATTAAACTCTGAAACAGATTCTAATATTGATTAAGATACCGATAACGATAGCGTAAAACTTATAAGAAAAACGTTTCCTACATATATTTTCAACTTGTTATTTTATTTACTTCATCTTCTTTAAACCATTTTTTTGGGGGGAAAGCTGGCTTTAAATTAAATGTTGCATTTTACAACTGATAACACTTCAAAGTTATTAGTTGTAAAATGCAACCTTCAATTTGGAGTGAAGAGAAAAGACGTTTATTTGTAGTTTAATAATCGAAGGAATATTTGCCTTAAAAAGAACCTTTAATGAAGGTTTTTTTTAAAATTAAACTAATTTATACTAAAATTACTCGCAATAAATATAATGTCTATACACAACAAAACATTGATAAACGCATTGATGCAGATTATTTTAAGAAATTTCATTTAAAAATCTTTCAGTTTTGAATGAAAGTGGATTGCTTAATATGTGCTAAAATATATAAAGGAAATTACCTTAAAACTATAGAACAGCTTATTTTAAATTTTTCAGACGATTATAATTCTTATATAGATATATGTATGCCGCTCAATGAGGATTGTGGTTAGTGACTCTGACTGCAAAACCGAAGGGCTCGGATTCGAATTCCGGTGAAGGCATGGATGTGTGTAGTGTCTGTGCGGCATGGGATCATTCGAAACATATGGAGAAACAAAAGTCCTCGCGTTGGGTCGGTGGCAAGAGAGGAGGGCTGGGAGACCCTCGTATGCATTCCTCTGGGGTGCTCTTCTTCAAAATTAGTGGCGGAACTGAGTAAAGTTGTAGTGTTACCTATATGGTGCACAGGGCTCTTGCCAACGACAGGCGCAAGCTTGCCTCCTTGCCACGATGAATTTCGTGGGCTTCTTGTGATATCAGATAAGCAAGCTTAGTCACAACAACAAAATGTGTATATGTGTATATAGAGTTGTATATATAGAGAGAAAGGGATTATTATATTATAGAGTTATGTAATATATGTTGCAATTATTATATTATAGAGGAATTATTTTGCTTTTATTCCAATTTACTAATTAATTTAGAGGCTTTAGTTTATATAAGAGAGAGATGTATATATATATATATATAGAGAGGAGAAGAGAGAGAGAGAGAGAGAGAGAGAGATCAACTACAATATGCTTTAACATTTTCTTAAAAATTAAGATGTACACTAAAAGATATAAATCCCATTCCGACAATAATTTTCGTTGAAATATTTTTAGAGTAAGCAGGATATTTTATATTGCTAAAAATGAAAAAACAAAATGTCATAATCATCATTTGATATTTCTGAAAACTCTTGCATTTAAGTAAGAAACGCTATTTCATTATAGTTAATTGTTTTAATTAGCTCTTTTGAGACATAAAGCCCATATACATAAATGATTAAAATTCGTTTCAATACAAGACTAAAATTTCCGCTAAGACTTATTTATATCCTTTCCTTTTACTTTCCTTTTTTATATCAAATGATTTCTTTGAATAAAATATATGTTTATGCTTCGCGAAAAGTCTCGAAGGGAATAATAAAAATACTTCTTTCGATTTATAAATTTAATTTTATGATACCGTTACAGTTATAGATAAACGCGTTTTTATATTATGAAGATTGCAATACCCCCTTTTTTTGTGTCAAAGACTCCAGCAGTTCAAACTACAGCTAAAGTTTACAAGCTGGATCATCAGACCCGAGAAATAATTAAAAAATTAAACAAGTATAGCCGAAAAAAATTAGGAAAATACTCCAAGAAATGTATAAAATTTCGGGAAAAGCGAAAATTATCTAACACATTTAAATGCTTCATGAGCGCATGAAGTACGCTAAGAGGAGCTCTTAAATTAATTACTAAATGCAGAAAGAAAAACTACAAAAATTTTAAAAACATCCCAATTAAAATAATTGAGACTTTCAGTAATGAAACCAATCTTTCGCTTTATTAGAAAACAAAAAACATAATATTCTTCATTTGAGCTCAGTTTACATTTTGTGCTGTCTTCCTTTCTTTGCTTTTTTCATTTTCGAAATAAATACGCCCACACTTTACTACTTTTCAAAAGATGAAGGCGTTTTGGTAACCGCAGAACTGTGGTTTACTAACGTTAAGTGTTACAGGTTGCAAAAGAGGTAACAAGATTTTGTTCTTGTTGCTTACAGATAATTTTTATCAAAAACTTACAGGTCCATATATTTTTCTAAAAGATAAATTATAGTTGTCACTGCTACTTTGACAACTTCTAAGCAAACTTCCGCTCTGATTTTGTCGACTTTTAATCATTTCTACTTCCAATTACAATGAAATTATGGATCGAAAATCTATATCTTTAATGATCTACTTTTTAGATGGCCCATTTACGAGTAAAAAGGATAATTATGCAGCTTAGTCACGATAATAAGTTATGTTATTTCTCTATATTAATCTACTTTTTTACGTATAATAATGGCAAACATTAGTAATAATAGTATATACTAGCCTAATATTACGCATGTTTCGGCGTCTATGAATTGCATTATATTATTTAGTTACTTAGTAAAACCCCAATTATCGGAATTAATTCGAGTGGTGTCATTTAGGATAATACCTATTTTTTTCGCCTTTGATAATTCTGGTTCAGATTGATTTCTATAAAAAATTTTTTAATAATAATATTTTTTTAAAATTACGCCCAAATGGGCGGTTTTTTTTTCATACACATACACGTTTTGAGAGCATTTGGGCTAATGTTCCTTTGGGCTAAAAATATTTAAAAGCAGCTTATCTTTAGAATTCCCGATATACAGTCTCGCGCGCTGGAGATAAAAAAGTTTTTCTTAGTTGGTCGTTGCTCACTTTGAAACCGTTGAGTTAGTTAATCAAAAATTCGTCAGTTTTACAAACGATGAATAACACAATAAAACAAATTCGACATTCAAAATTCAGGCTTCCAGGTGTCCATATTCGGATGGAGGACTACGTTATTCAAAATTTGATGGCTCTGGGTACCGTTGTTTTTCACAATGGGAAAAACATGCATACATTCACGCAAATTTTTTATTATTTAATTAAATACAATACAGGGAGATAATATTTGGTTGCAACTATTTGAAAAGTCTTTCAGACTTTTATAACGATTCAGCGCAAAATCCCGTTTTGAGATTAATAGCCCTTCTTGGCTAACGCTCCTATGGGCTAAAAAAAAGAAAATAGATCAATTTGCTATGTATTATTTGCAGGAATAACAATACGTTTGAATATTTTTCACAGAAAATAATTTAAAATTTTTTTAAGCGTTTTACCTTTATCACGCTAAAAAGAAAGAAAAAAAATACATATTGTAATAGCAAAATAAAAAAAACCTACATTTTTATTTTATTATATTAATTGCAATTCCTAAACTATTAAACCACTATCCTACCAATGGAGTTGTAGAAGTCTATAACAAAAACAACAGTATTTTAGTTTAAATGTCTACGTTTAGTCTCTCCCTC
The DNA here is from genome assembly GCA_000611955.2 of Stegodyphus mimosarum. Taxonomy (NCBI): domain Eukaryota; kingdom Metazoa; phylum Arthropoda; class Arachnida; order Araneae; family Eresidae; genus Stegodyphus; species Stegodyphus mimosarum. The sequence continues at coordinate 437,444 of KK114328.1, forward strand.
ACACACACATGAAAAAAGAGAAACAGACTTATAAAATACAGAAGAAAAAAATCATTTATAATATTCCATAAATATGTTTTTGCTTTCATGAATCCTCTTCTAGAATCTTGGCAAAATCAGTAATAGCCCACTGACGAATGTCCTCATGGAAAAGCAAAAAATCACTCGTAATTAGATAAAATATCTGCTCATCTTTTCTCTCTGTTCCCTTTTATTAGTCTAAAATTACTTTTTAAGCTTATTTACTTCTGGAAAACTCTTTTTTAGCATAAACCTTCATCAACAGCCACACATACCTGAATTTCCTTTCCTAAATAGAGACGGCATTTGAGTATCCACTATTTTCCCACACAATGTACTGAAACTACTTTTTCATTTACTTTATAAAATATGCGTTTACCTTTAAACAGGAACTAAACTGTTATTTTATTATTATAGCCATAATAATAAACTCAGCTTTTTATTCAGTATTTCGCTTTATACTAGATAGGGTAAATCCATCACGTAAAACGATACTTGCATAGTCATTTTTTCAAAGACGACTACCTCTACAGAAGACACAAAATCGCTTAGAACTGCAAACAGTTTCCTTAGATAAGGCTCATTATATTTTTATGATCTAAAAAAATCTAAAGTTCAATTTCCGTTTTTATGCATAATCAAGTTATAAAAATAAGCTTAGTATTGTACGATCTATGACTGATAGATATTTTTTTAACTGTGCAAATCTACTCACATAATAATATAACAAGCTATAGGAAACGTTTTACGTAATTAAGGTCAGTTTCAGCTTTTGACGCCGAGACGAGTCTCTTGATAGAAACTTTAATCCTCCTTAATGAAGTTAATTATGTAATATGATTTCGATTTCAAATACCATGTTACTTAACGCGGAGAATTAAATTACCATAAAATGAATTGGAATAATGCGAAAACAATGGAAGAATAAGAGAAAGAAGAATGATATAATTCAGTAGAAAAGAAGGTGCTTGAAATTAATCTTTTAAGGGCAGTATCTATTTTAGATGCACTTCAAATACAGCCTCGACTTTTTTTTTTTTTACTGAATCACAGTAAAGCTCTATTTATCTGAAGACTGCAGTCTGCGGTGCAGTCATTTCAAATAGCAGTTTTTTCAGAAGGTCAGACTTGTTATAATTAAAAAAAAAAGGAATGGATAATATAGGTACCGATATTTGCGATACGAACGCCTTTTTTTCATCTAAAATTTAAAACATTCTAGCATTAACTGTTTTATTGTCATTTAAATTACTTTAGACAAAGAAAACAATAAATACCTCAGTTAAAAAAATTTCATTTTTAGCCCAAAGGAGCATCAGCTCAGCAGAAGGGCTATTAATTTCGTTTTGGCATTTTGCGTCGATTCACTTTCTGCGTTGATTCACTTTTCAAACTGTTGCCACCAAATATTACAGCCCTGTTTTATATTTAAAGAAATTAAATAATGAAGAATCTGCATAAATGTATGTATGTTTCTCGCATTGTGATAAAACAACGGTGCCTAGAGCCATGAAATTTTGAATAGCGTAATCTTTCTCCGAATATGGGTATCTGGAAGCCCAAATTTGGAATTTGTTTTATTATCGATTTCATATTTTGTAAGAGTTTAACGAATTTTTGATTAACAAACTCAGCGATTTAAAAGCGAGAATTGGCAACACTGTACCAAAAAATAATAATAATAATCTCTAGCGCGCGACATTGTGTATTGGAAATTCTAAAGATATGCTCATTTTAAAATTATTTTGCGATGTTGCTGTTGAATTGATTTTTATGGTTTAAGTGCGAAGAACATGATATTTAATAAATAAAGGAACACAGAAAACGTTAAAAAACCGCCCCTGTGGGCGTAATGTAAAATCTGAAAGCGTTTCAGATTTTAAAAAAAAAATTTTTCTGTCGTCGTTATTAATTTTATACTTTTTAGCCAATCCTTGCAGATGCTAATAGGAAAATGCATAATAAAAACTAATAGTTTTATGATTTAAATACTAACGGCAAAAAAGCCACTCATAAAATACATAACATTAAAGTAAACTTCTCAACAATTTATCGAAATCTTGGATGCATCCTTTGCAGTTTACTTATTTTTAAGAAATTCTCTCGCAAAATATATTTAATTCATATCTAATACGTTGATGAATATACAGAAACTACAGATTTATTACTTTGAGAAAGATCTCAACCTTATTTTGAACACAATACTCTGAAATCTGCTGTGCACATTATAAAACATACATTTGCTAATAAACAATGAGATGACGTAAGAAATATTAGACATGATTAAATTTTTGCACATAAATTTCTTTATTTGTAAGGTTTTAGTTAAACTAACAAAGTTTTATTTTAATTTTTTCTTTTCTATCTGTTCTTATTTCAATTTCCCGTTAGAATAAGCGCGCGTTTCTGCTTTATGCTAATTTGAAGTGCAGCCAAGTTATATTTAAGCGAGAGGTAGGAACCTCTCAGTGTGAGAGAGCTTTTAGTCTCAGACCACTGCTACTCTGTTCGACGTTCGCCTGACTAGCTAGTATTTAAATTCTAAGCCTTATCGCTGTTACTCTATTACTTATTGAAGTAAATCTAAGTGCGTTAGTCGCACCCTTTAGCATAGAGGCCAACCTCGCGTTTATAGCTCTGTGAGCAACATTTACTTAATTTCTAATTCACGTTAGTTTAAATTATTTGATTGTTCAGTTTAGACCCAAGTACGGTCATTATTTTCTGTATCCATCCCGAGTTGGGAAGTGGCTGTATATAATTGTGGTTTAATAAAAGAGGATTTTAAATCCTTCTTACGTGCAGTTCTTCTACCACTTAACCACAGTTTTCTACTACAGAACATAGCTGCATTCAGCTCCCTGTTCACGATCAGGACTTAGATTACTTCACGAATATGTTCACCAAGAGTATGCACAGAACACTCTGTCCTGACAATTATACCGCCAAAGAATTATGCAAATATTCAAAGTCGCACGCGTAAAGGTATACATGCGTGTGTAGGGATGTGGAGAGAATATGAATACACGAAGATTTTTCCTGCGATTTGTGTGTTCCTACTCCTTCAAATTCTTCGCATCCTTCGTGGTGTAGTGGTCTGCATGCTCGACGCGTAACCGAGAGGTCCGTGGTTCGATTCCCGGCGAAGGCGTTGCTTATTTTTCATGTCTCCTGCTTCGAAATAACCTAATGTCTCTACAAGTTTTCTACCACAGAACATAGCTGCATTCAGCTCCCTGTTCAAGATCAGGACTTAAAGTATTTCACGAATATGTTCGCCAAGAATATGTACCGAACACACAGTTCCGACATATTCTTCCAGTTAAACTAGATTTTTGCTAAGCAATGCATGCATAAGCAGAAATGTTTTCTTTTTCTATTGTTTTGCGAAGTTTTTCAGGAAGAATAGTAATCCCCCTCCACAGGTTCTGTATAACCCACAATGAACTTCTAATACTATTTCTGGTATAATTTAAAAAAAACCATTTAACTCACAAAAAATCCGCAAAAACTTTTTCATGCAGGTGGTGTACATCCTATCTCTTTTCTTTACAATTAGGAAAAACCGGAGCTTGACGAATTTGAACAAGCACTATCGATTTCGAAGGTCATCTCACATAGGTCCTTCTTCCTCAGAAAAAAAAAAGAAAATGAGGGGTGAAAAAAGCAACAACGAAATTTACAGGCAAATCTATGGCCGGAACAAAGAGAAAACGAACATTGCGCCATCTGTCCAGGAAAACAGCAATGAAATATGAAAAAGGTTAAGATATTACAATTTTGAAAGCATTGGAAAAGCTGGATTAACTAAAGAAGGTAAATTTTGGAAATGTGAAAAGTTTCAATAAAATGCTTTGCTCCGCCCACTTATTTCCTTAAATTTCGTTGTTATACCTCCCATCTTTGCAAAAATCTTTTGTTCTGGAAGAGGAAGACCTATGTAAGATTGCCCTCAACATCGACAGAGCTTTGTTCTTACTTGATACTATTGTAATTATTCTGGGTTTCTGTTACGGAATTATTACTTCCCAGTAACCTAAGTTAATTCCATGCTGGGCCTCATGATGAGAGGGACCTGATTTAATTTCTTAAAAACGAGTTAACATGAAAGCAGGATAAAAAGCGAATGAGATACTTGTCATGAATGAGATACTTGTCGAATGAGATACTTTGTAAAAATTTCTATCTCTAAGATGTGACCATGGCCGGTTTGCGTCTCGTGGTGCCCACATTGCTTCTTCATTCGTTGATGTGAAGAAATTTATTTTTTTTTTTTCCAAAATTTCGAATACGACGAGAGCCAGCTTCAATTAGAACTTTATTCCAAAATCTGCGTTAATCTAATGCTGCTTATTGTTTAAATTTTCACTGCTTATGTATATTATATTTTATACTGGTGAATTGAATGACTTAAATGAATTAAGAGATTTCAAAACTTATTACAATATCATTTAGTTACTTTTCATCATTTTACTTTCAATTTCAGTATCAAACAAACTGTTCATACAGAAACGCAACTCTAAAGATACTTATTCTTATCATTTATTTACAATCAACTTCAGATTAAGGAGGTGGCAATTTAACTTCACTCTGTCTTCACTCGTCTTTCTTTCCCAAACCCTTCGCCCTCCGGGATGATCGAAAAACTGGGAAAAAGAAGAGAAGGTTATTTATTCTAATGCCCATTATAGCTTAGTTTCTTCGTTTCTGATAATGTTCATTTACAATATGTTTCTATTTGTTTGCAATATTTATTCAATTACGTAACTAAACGAACTTATTCTTTACAAACATCCATGCCTAGGAGTCCGCGATCTGCTAGTCCGTAGGAGCGTTAGACTAGCAGATCTTTCTTTTAACAGTATCTATCAGATTATAATACCAAGTTATTTCCTCTTTTAAACTGCCCTTGAAATAACGTGATTTCGAGTTGATGACAGTGATACTGCTTCGTAATATCTTAATGTACGCTGCGGGGGAGGGGAAGAGGATAGTTCTGTATCTTCCGTTCTACTGGGCCGATTGACAAAATTCAAGCTGCGTTCTTCATGTCTCGAAAGCACGACTTAGGATATATATTAAATTTATATATAGCATTATTCTAACATAGGTATTTTGACAAAAATCAGACTTTTTCTGAAAAAAACATAGCATTTTTTTTTCATATTTCGATTCTACGACTGAAATTATGCCTAGATATTAAATTTTGTAATTTTTTGTGAGAAATTTATGGAGGAACTTGAAAATTTATTTTGGCATATTTTTTTCAGTCTACGCCACGAATAAGTCACTTGGCGAACATCTTAATGTATGGCAACCTATTTTCTTTTCCCTTCCATTGTGCAGGAACGGAAAAATGTCTCATCATTCCTACCTCTTTACATTGTGCATGAGCGAAAAAAAAGTCACATCGTTCCTACTTTAAAATAATTTTAACAAAGTGCGTAAATCACATTTTTGTTATTATCGCTTTCAACAAATATGCCAAATTTCAAAACGCGCCAATATATAAATTCACGTATATCTTCGGCAATTTTGAATAGAAAAATCTATTTTTTGCAGGTGTGCTTAGAAAAACATCTACTTTAAAATGATGGTAAAAATTTTATAGATTATAATTCAAAATGTTTTTCGAAAAATTTATAAAGATGATTTTAAAAATAAATCATAAAAAAATTGGTGAATTTTATTTGGAATGAACCTAAATTTCGAAATGTGAAAGGGAGAATCCAATAAGCTTAGTAAAAAAACTGAGATTAATAAATAAAACCAAACTTAATTAAAATTGAGGACCTAATTTTTTAAAAACTACTCATGCGAATAGAAATGTGGAAGAAGATGGCATGTCATTCCAGAAAAAGTCCAATTTTGTGTCAAAATACCTATATTTGAACAATGATGTACGTAAATCTGATACATGTCATAAGTCGCGCTTTCAAGACATGAAAAACGCAATTTCAATTTCGTTAATCGGCCCAGTAGAACGGGAGATATAGAACTGTCCCATTTTTTTTCCCTGCGGTGTACGTAATTTAGTTGATAGTATCTTTTTGTATGTAATTTGTCGCCTAAACTTTAATATTTAGATTACGTTATACGTATATCGCTTTACATATAGCATTCAATATTATTCACGGTTCCATACAACGGCGGCCATAACGGACTGGTCAGTCTGAAGGAGAAAAACTAATTTACACAGTCAGTCTACCCTCAATCAATATGATTATCTCGAAAGTCACACCAGCCTCTTCATAAATGTCCAGACCTTCTGGCGGCCCAATCAACCCACAGCCTATCAGTGGAAATATTTAAGAAGAAGAAGAGAAAGCGGTGCATATGATAACAACATGTTCCAAAAGGTTCTTTCGTAAAGGATGTGAAACGTTTCCCTCTCCTTCGCCACGAATTTGATACGCGTGTGAAAGATTTGTTACAAGGGCGTATTACATCAAAAGAGTTTTTAAGGGGGTCCTTCGCCCAGTGCCCGCTCTTCTGCATTTGAAATTTAGTCAATAAAGAGCACTGGTTCCATTTATGTATTGCATAACTCAAATTTCAAATTCAGCTATAAATTTCGAAATACATAGACTTGTTTATCAATTGCTAAAATAATTTCTTCCAACGCTTTTTCATATTTTATGTCACAAGTTGAAGATAAGTTCCATAAGTATCTAGAAAGTATTAATTTTTTTGCATACAAATTTTTCCATCATCCCAATTAAGTTAGATTTCTGCTAAGCAAAGCTTGATAAGCAAAAATGTTCCCCCCCCCCATTGTTTTGGAGAGTTTTTCAGAATAGAGAATAGTTATCCGCCCCCTTCTGTATAACCCACGAAGAATTTCTAACACTATTTTTCTAGCACTATTTTTTGTATCATTTTCGAAAGCGTTTTAAGTAAACTTGTGCACTTAAGGATTTTTTGCATTCAAAATATGTAAGATATCTATTGAAATCCGAAACTCTCGGGACAATCCAGATTTTAAGTTTAGTATTCCGTGTAAGTATACGTTTCGTGAAGTATTCCTAATGTTTTAAAAGTTCCAAGTAACAAAAGTAATCAGCGTGAGTTTGAATAGTGCCAGCCGGCAAAAGAATGGGACATTCTGAAGGCTAGAATTCAAAGCTTGTAAATTAAACGTGAGAAGCTTCAATTAAGAAAAAAAAATGAAAAAGAAACTACGGGGATAAAGAGAATACAAACTGCGAATTATATAAATTCTTTTACGACCCTGGCTGCCGTGCCGAAAGGACCGGGTTCGAATCCCGGAGAAGACATGGATGTTATAGTGTCTGTGCGGCAGGGGGCACTGCGAGCTGAAAGTTTTCTCGAGAGCTTTGCGGTAGAGGAAGAGGTGTGTGAGACCCTCGGACTTTCCTCCCCCGGCGGTACTCTCCTCCAGGGAGGAGAGTACCGCCGGGGACTAGGAGCTGAACCGAGCAAAGTCGTACTGTCACCTGTATGGTGCTCAAAGCTCTTCTGTATAACGACAGGCGCAATCTTGCATTCCTTGCCACGATGAATTTCATGGGCTTGTTCTGATGTCACTGTCAGACAAATGAAATAAATCACAACAGAATATAATTGAACATTTTGTAGAGTATATTTTAATTAGCACCTTATTTCTTATGCTAAAATATCTTTCCTCTATTTCTATTGTTTCACCTACTCCACCAGAAAATGTAAACGAAGTGCCTGTTACGTACGAATAAGGAACTAAATTTAAGAGAGAAGTTCGTCACCATTAACCAGCCTTATCGATACCGCTTTGTTACTGTCCGGCTTGAAAGCTATTATTACCAACTGGTAACACTACTCTTCTTTGAAAATTCAGTTAGCAGTTGGGGAATAGCAGAACTAAATTGTCAGAATTTGAATTTAAATCTAACTTATAAATACACTGAATCATTGTTATACGTAAATCTGGCAAGAAGAAAAGTTAATTTCATAATTATTTTAATTCCGTATCTTTGAGTAGAAGTTTTAGAATGAATCCCTTAGTTTTTTTATGTTGATATATTTACTTACGTTTCTGGCACTGAAAAATAAAGAAGTGAATTCGGCCGGCAATCTAGAAGGCTAAAAGATTGGGCTTACATTAAGTCAAAGCGAATTAACCTCATAACTCATTATTTTTTTATTATGCATTGTGAAATATTAATGAAAATGAAAATTATAATGTCATTTTTTTAAATAATGCGTAAACATATAAAAAAAATTATACTTGAACTCTTAAAACTTTAGATTAAAATCTAACTCCTCGCAAACGAGTTACGATTTTTTTTTTAAATTAAGGCAGTTTAAAAATAATTTTAGAAACATGTAAATATTTCGCTTTTCTTTCAAAAGTAAAATAATATCTACTGTTCCAATTCATAAAATTAAATCTTTACTGTTAAATAAAATTTAAATCGTACTCAAAAAGAATTTTAATTTTTAAATCTCCAGGTTTGTTTCTGCATTTGTTTTTTGAACGAAAAATGGTATACATACAAAAAAGTCAAATCAATAAAAAAAAATATGCTAAACAAAATAAAAAAATAAAAATTAACAAATAGAAAATCGAAAAGCTTACTCATCTATCTATACATTACTATATATCTATACATTACTATACAAAACTTCATTATAACAATTAATTTTATTTTGGGTGCAGATGTAAGTGTACAGAATTACAACTCAAAACTTTTCAATCGACCTTTCGTATGGTGTTAGAAACCTATATTTTTTATGACACTCATGGCATAAAATAGCAAAATTTTGTTAGGAAGGTCAAATAAAATTATTTTTCAAATCATTAAATTACGCTTCTCTTCCGTTTGCTCATACTTTTATAGTACCAAAAGTGAATGAAAGATCTTACAGATTTTCGACTGACAGCAAGGTTCGACAGTCCGATTTTATTGCAAATTTAAAACAATAGAAAAAAGGGCCAAACAAGTTTTTTTTTTATTATTTAAATAGATGTTGGAAATGATAGTATAGCCTATGTAGATTATATAATTAGCTTTTTAACAATTTTATAAACTGTTTTTTTTAATGAATAGTATGTAATACAAACATATTAATCTCAGACTACAGATCAAGTGGGGTTTTTTGGTGATATTTATTTTGCTTAAATGTTTTACTTTTGAACTTTAATAACGATTTGAATTACAACTTCTTGTATTAGACTCAAAAATTTCTCGGTTTCACTATGCAGCGAAAGCAAGAGTGTATACAGTAAACACGCTACGGTATATGGAGAGCATACAGTCAAGTAACGCCGACAGCCAGACACGGCCATCTCTTGTTTACCTTTCTCTTGTCTTAGTCAAAACATGTCTACTTGAGGAATGCTATGTCTGCTATGCCCGTCAATCATTGCCTTATTGTCATTAGTGGGGATTCATGAATCTTGGAAGATAACTGATGGATGGCAATTGTAGTATCGCCCTACCTAGTTTTTCAAGTCAGAGTTTGAAATATTCTTTTAGGCTTAACATATTTTCAGTAGTCTTTGTTGATGGCGAATATCCATATAGCATTCTGTTTTTCACTTTCAGCGCAGTGCTGAGTGGAACAATGTAGATATTCAACATTTCATTATAAAACAGGCTTTGCGCTAAAAGATGTTATCAGAATGTAAGTTAATCAAGCCGTCAAAACATACTGAGTAAATTGAAGATAGACTTAACCCTGCTGTTTCGCAGAGTAGGTGTACCAGATTCATTTGATTTAACTTTAGGACAGTCTTGTCGGAAAGTTTGTCATCATAAATCCTAGAGCACCTGTACATTACCATGCTTTTGAAAAATAAAACCAAGAAAAGAAAAAACCCACGCCGAACGATGATAAAACATCCAGCCAAGCGACTAACTGCACTCATTTTCTCAAATGCATGTCATACGATTGGCAAACTTCAATAAATAAAACAGCATTTCAATACGAGTGCAAACACACCCACAATATTCCGATGTGTAAGGAAGGGGAGGGGGGACGGCGCTCCATAAATGGACTGGAGAAGAAAGTGCAATTCATTACGTCACGAATACGTCACAAGAAGACCGGTTCACGACGCGGGGGAAAAGCACGTGGGAAAGGAAAGGAAAACTTTTCGCAGAAGTTCTGCGCATGCTGAATAGAAGTAGCGGGAGCGTAAATTCGCTCTCATACGCAGATCCTGATTATCACTACGGTCTCAACTGGCCTGGATCTAGTGTTTCCTGAAATTATCGTAAATTTGTGTCAAAATTATATGCTTAGTAAAGCTAAATTACATTTTAATGAAATATTTCGTAAACTGCCTGCTTTTAAACCACTGCCCTTGCAATTTCATATTCTAAATATGCAAAACTAGCGGAAGTACCCGATGCCAATTAAGTTAGATTGAGAGTAATGTACCTAACAACAGAGAGTACCGCTGTAATCCTTCTCTAACGATGCAAAAAGTACGATTCATAATCATACATTTTACCGTCTTATGCGATACGGAACCTACATAAAAAATTTCGATAGAAAAATTAACTAATTTTCTCTCATTATATCAGCAACAATGGCACGCAGTTTTTAATGATTTTCGTCGTTCTAATTAAATGGTCGTAAAAGCTCAATTTCAATCCAATATTTCACCTATATTCAATTTTAGTCGATTAAATGTTTCAAAAAATTGATCAGAAATCAATAACGCGAGCAAACAAACCTACACACAAACAGGCATTCATCTTTATATATATAAATACATAGACAGACTTTGTAAAACTTAAAAGTTTTTGATTAACAAACTCTACGATTTGAAAGCGAGCAGTAGCAACACTTTTCGAAATAAAGCATTTTTATCTCCAATGCGCGCGACTGTTGCCACTCGGAAAAATCAGTGCGAATATTAGTGTTTTCAGAGTTTTTAATTAATATCTCGGCTGATTTAAAGTCGTACGAAGATGGGACTAGTCGAAATGGCTTCCCATGAATTTTTGGGTTCGGGAATGCTGTATAATACCGTATTTAATGTGCAGAGACATTAGGTATTTTTGAAGCAGGAAACGTGAAAAATGACCAGCGCCTTCGCCGGGAACCGACACGGACCTCTCGGTTACGCGTCGAGCATGCAGACCACTACATCACGAAGGCATGCGAAGAAGGCGGGAGAAATACCTTATAAATGTTTGACAATACTATTTATTTCATTATAAAACTTTAAAATTTTTTATTAATAAACTTTATGATTTGAAAGTGAGCAGTAGCAACACTCCTTGACACTTCTTGAAATAAAGCAGATTTTTATCTCCAGCGAGCGACTGTTGCAACTCGGAAAAATGAGGGCGAAAATTAGCGTTTTTAATTAATATCTACTTTTTTTTTTTTTTTTGAAAAAAACTGGATATCGACTTTTCCCAGAACCCAGAAAAGAAGTGTAGAAACTTTGGTGACGACAGCTGTAGTAGTGACTGAATTAATCGCGAACAAAATAGACTTTCTTTTTATATATATACAAATATCTGTTTTATGGGCATACTTGTTGCTCCAATGAAATTTATTGCAATGGTATTTTACTGTATTATCCCATAATTAAGCAAATGGATCACTTAAATATTATCGAAACCTCTCAAGAAAGGGATGATGACCACCTCTAAAAGTGACCACTATGTCTTAGAGCATAATTAAGGGCATTGGATATCATTAGCAATACTTTGAAGACTGAAACATTTTGTACAGAGAAAAAAAAGTAGTTCGTATGCTAGAGAATATCTCCTTACTTTAGATGTACAATTTAACAACTTTAAAATTACAATTAGATTTCAATTGCGCAATTCAGATTTCAGTTTAGCGTGGTATTATGAAGACAGATTGTGTTATAACTCTCCGAATGCATACCATTCTTCTTCAAAATTAAGACCTAAGAAGACAATTTTATCCAATTTTAAATGCTCGAAACAAAGTTCTATTATATAAATCCTCTGCGTTTGTACAGAAATCCGCGATTAAATATTTATTAAAATTTATTTAAATACGTCATAAAACGATAATGAATCATTGTCTAGCTATGAATAGTTTTAATTAAGAAGAGCATGCCGAAAATTGCTGATTATCCGCCCTATAAATTTTTCTTCGCAATGTATACGTTCTTGCAGTGAAAGGAAGGAATTTTGATAACACAATGGAGCACGAAAGGAAAGAAAATTCCATTCTGCAAGTTTCAATTCTTTTTACAGCTTCAAAACATTTTTTTTATCTGGTAGCTACTAGAATGTCCGACATATTACGAAAGATGTGTCGTTGTCATTGAAAGATAAAAATTTCATGCTGTCAGTAAACTAGCCCGTTTGACGCCTCCAAATTTCATAAAAATGATTCAAGAATTAAAGAAATTGAAAAAAAAATGTTTAAATACAATCAAATCCCGGTATTGCGAACTCGGTTTATACAGAACTTCCAAATAAAAATGAATGTTTTGCTTTCATTAAAAGTCCCATGAACATAATGTTATTTTATATACGAACTTCCAAACATACTAATTAAAGTAAAATAACACGCCGAACAAATATTAATTTAGAAGTCAAATAACAAAAATCAGCGTTATATTTGCAAATTTTCAAGGACTAATTTCGATGGTTTTACCGAACCATCATCCTTAGCTACCAAAGATTTCATTCATTTGCACTTTGGCAGCTAAGGCTGATGGTTCGGTAAAACCATCGAAACTAGTCCTGTGAAAATTTGCAAATATAACGCTGATTTTTGTTGTTTGAATTCTAAATTAATACTTGTTCGGCGTGTTATTTTATCTCAAAATTAGACTATTATATTCTAGTTGTTTGACTTTGAAATTAATATTCCAAACATACTATTACTAACTTCTAAATATATGTAAATAAGATATGCAGATTTCAGATTTAACTAGACAAAAAAAAAAACTATACACATCTTCGACTTTTTTTTCCCAGGATTTCTGCAAGTTTCATCTGAAATTCTTAAATTGCTAATCCTTAAAATATTCTGTGTTTAAGCTACTAGAATAGCGAGAGGGAGGAAGCTTTACATTAATGTGTTTCTTTTTTTTTTCTTTTTTTTTTTTTTTGTCTTCAACCTTGCCTTTCTCTGTATTCTAAACAAAAGCTATTCAAGGCAAGTGTAACGCTTCATTTTTGGAAAATCAGCATCTATATTTAGCATATCTTAGGATATGATACTGCGTTAAGAAAAAAAAATTATTGAAAATTATAAATGCGCATTTTAGACAAAAAAATGCATTTCGAGAGAGGAGTCCGAACATGACTCTTATGCTGTATAATTTGTTTGTTTTTATGCTATATAATACATTGCATAAAATTATTAATATAGAATGGAACTGGAAAACAGACTTTAATGTTTTAATAATTTTTAATGTGATTAAAAATTTAGAGTTATTATTCACGTTTTTGATAAATTTAGTTTATGCGATTACGACAAAGCCTCGAAGGCTACTTGCCCTAAAGGAAAGGTTGGTTATTCAATTATGGCAAAGCACACGAGGGCTATCTGCCTAAAGGGAGGAATGCCTTCGTGGAGGACTTTCTAAGGGAAACTGGCTCGTATGCATGTTACACATGGGGAAACTCACAAAAGCGCTCATGCAGCCAGCTTGTTCGAGGGATTCGAACCTCGGACCGAACTACCAGGGTTCAGCGACTTTACCGCTCGGCCGTGGGTTGGCCTCTTTTGTTGATAGGTGTGTAAGCTAATATTTTTTTAATATTTATCAGTCAATTTTTACATGTTTCTGTGGGATAACCTCCCCGTTTTTTTTTTAATCAATCCGATATTGCAAACCAAACTTCTGATCCCTTCGAGTTCATTACAGAAGGATTTGACTATAATGGAATCAAATAATAAAACGTACTACATTGAAATATAGAAAAGGAATTTTTATGTACAGTTGAGGGCTTTGACTGTATTTTTATCTATAGTTACTTGCCATCAGTCACCATGAGCCTATTAAAACATTTATGACTGCGAATTTCATCAGACAATAAATTCAGAAAATAAAATATGGTTAATGGTGAACATGAACACAAGAACAAAACACAAGAACATGAACACAAGAACAAAACACAAGAACATGAACACAAGAACAAAACACAAGAACATGAACACAAGAAACTGTTTTATTGATTTCAAAATTAAGCGAAATTGAATTAAATACAAAAACGTCAAATATGCAACACAGGATTTATCAATGAAGGTCAAGCGGAACACTATTGCATCGCGACAAATCATATACTGACTATACATAAACAGGCATGGCCAAAATATATGCTCTTTTTTAAACCCGCAAAGGGGTTTATGCTGTTACGAGCAAAGTTTTGCCCTTGAAATAATTGAATTTGAAATAATGCTTCTCTTTAGTAATCAATAACTTAACATTTAAAATTGTAAAATGCGTATAATAATTTCAAAATAACTGCAAAATATGTGCTGTAAATGAATCGTCAGAATCAACAAAAATAAATAACCATATTTCATACATCGACGACTGTTAACGATGCACCAACAGGTATAAAAACTTATCTAAGGATATTAAAAATGTGTACATTTGGCACTGACGATAAAAAAGAAACAAATGAGCTTTGTAATTCAGTTCTATAGAGAAATAACTAAACAATTTAATTTTCTAGACGTTGATCTTCACTTGGGCATTAACAGTGCTTGAAAAACCAAATTACACTCGACTCTGAATTACCTGGAAGCAGATTAACACCGGGCCCTGTTTTAAATATAAGTTGACCTTTTTTCTAATGGAAGTATGGAAAAATTACTGTCAAAAACCATCAGCGTAAAACAAAACTTAATGACATTTAAAATTTAGTTTCTTCATTTCTAATACTGACAGTTACAACTCAGTTTTTTCCTCTTTATCTACAGTCTGTTCTTTTTTTAATACTATTTTAATTACAAATGAACTTAATCTTCAGATTACACTGTTTGAAATTACAGAAAAGCTGTTACTGTTATCTCTCTGTTAGTTATAATTTGAGTTTTTCTTCTTTCCTATATGTTTCAACTACCTTCGGATTAACCATGATAATGAATTAACCATGGTTTGAATTAACCATATTACACAGGATAATCTAGAGTTGACTAAATTATTTTTTCATGAAGCACCTCTTGTAAATTACTTTTTAAGTAGTTCCAACTTTCGTTTTCAGTTTCTCCGCAACTATATTTGACTGAGGTGTTTTTTTTGTATTCAGAGGAGTATACGGGTTGAAAATAAAAATTTAAAAAAAAAATCGCCGATTTTTTTTTTCAGATTAATAAGCTATTCTTCACTTGGACGAAAAGCTCATTCACAATTGTAAAAATCATTACAATTTTTTTAATTTAAATTTAATCCTATTAAAAACCCTTTTTTAAACAGAATACATAAGTTTGAGTTGCTGCGTAGGAAAAACTCGGTAAATCATTGAAAATTGATTTGTACATCGAGTGTGTTTTTTCCCTCCAAATGCCCCAGCAAAAGCAAAAATATTTATTTCAAATAAACACTAATTTAAAAAGAAATTCGGAATACTTGTTAATTTACCTGAAATGTTTTCTTCCGACTGAAAAAAAACTGTCTTACTACTTTTATAACGATGTAAATATCTAGTTGCGGCTTCTGGAAAATCTAATTAAGGTTCTTCAAATTTCTTATTGTAATATGCAACTCTAACTAGCAAATATAGTTACTCCTAATATACAGCATATGCAAATTTATTTTTTAATCTTCTTTTGTTTTTAATTTTATATTCGTAATTTTGCTATCGGACAAACCTATTTAACTTCATAACATATCTTACTTCGTGATGCAAGATATATTATTCATCACATGTAAAGCATGTACTTAGTTGCATCATTTCTTAAGAGACGGCAAAGCTTATTCTAACGGTTCTTATTGCAAAGCAGTAAAACATATTTGCAGCGTCACTATCACCGTGCTGATGCCATTCAGAATGTTAGTCATGCACAAAAAATACATGTATACTATAAGCAAAAAATATATGTATACTTGTTTTAACATACAAAATACATCCCTCCTGGATGCCTAATAGAATTTAAGTCATGAATAGATTCATAATCCTTAGTATAGCTCACTCTTTCGTATCATTCTGAAAAATTCTTAAGTATTAAATTAGCTTTTAACCTGTTGCATCATTTCAGAGTAAAGGAAAGACATATAGCATATAACACAGCAAAAACGCCACTAATGTTCAACGCGCAGGAATTGAAAATAGCAAAGTCCTTAGAACAGAAAGGAATCTGCTCATAATCGAAGGATTTTATTTAAGTCACATGTACGGTAGCTATAGTTTCCTTCCTTTACACATCTTATTCAACATATACTGTTGCACAAATTTTAAACGAAAAATAATAAAAATCGTTTGGATAAGTTTTTTTTTAATTTTTTTTATTGTTACAGATTTTAGAAGAATGTTAAAAAATATATATTATGTTTCCTTACAGCATGAGACATTACAAATGGAAGGGGACAAATAAGGCACTTCCTATTTCCGGAATCAAATAAAAAATGTATTTTATTATTAATGCATACATATTACATGTGTTTTTGATGATATAACCTCACTATTTATTCTAATTAAGTAATTAAATTTATTAATGTAATTAATATGTTTCAGATCTTTGCTCTCAACCTCGAACCTAAAGAATTTTATGAAGAAGAAAAAATGATAATATTAAGTTAAATATAAAATTTTTAAGTAAATTAAATAATATTAAGTTCCTTGACACATAATAGCTACTAATTCAAAGTCTTCATAACGGGAGAAGATTGACAAATGCTGCTATATTATAATAATCCAAATCAATTCTATAAAATCCCTGTTACAATGAAATCATTTGGACGCACTTAATAAATCACAGACATGGCCTGCTAAAATTAAGGGTTTAAGGCAATAATTTTCTTTCTTTCAAAAGAAAAGTTTCAATTTTTTTTGATTACGAAAAAAAAATTGCAGCTGCAACGTAAAAACGTTTAAAAGCAAAGTTTCAAAAACTTAAAATGTTATTTAAAAAAAATCATATGGTTGAAAAGAAATTGCAATCTGATTAACTACTTAGCTTAAAATTGTTTAAGGTATTAAACTGATATTCAGATTCCAGTTTACTAATTTAGGCCTATTAGCTTGAGGATTAGTTCTCTATCCCCCCTCAAAAAATTAAAGAATATAAAATCTTATACTTAAAATCAACTGTTCAAAAATGGCAAAGCTAAACAACAGAAAAAAATTGCTATATTATTTCATCACAAAGCAACGCTATTTATTTAAGTAAGAAAAGACTTCATTGGTTAGAATCAAGCAGCGGATCTATTTCATTGGATGCGCGTATGGCTTGTAACAAATACACTGACTACCAATAAGTATTTGGACACCTATGCAAATGACGATATCTGCGGTCCTAAGGTACGTCACGAACTCCGCCGGGAACTGGATCTGGCGTCTACTTGGAGAACGTCTCCTGCCAGAATGCATTGCGCCAACAGTCAAGTTCGGCGGAGGTGGAATTATGGTCTGGGGGTGTTTCTCCTGGTACGGGCTGGGACCCTTGGTCCCCTTTCATGGTAAGCTCAACTCCGATGCCTACTGCATTATTTTGGATGACAATGTGCTTCCTACGTTGTGGCAGTTTTACGGGTTGGACCCCTGTTACTTTCAGGATGACAATGCCAGTTGTCATGTTTCGACGTTAACCAAGGCTTGGTATGGTGCCAACGGAGTTCATCGAATGGACTGGCCTGCCCAGAGTTCAGACCTGAACCCTATCGAGAACCTCTGGGACGAGTTGCATCGCCGAATTCAGGAGTGCACTCCCCGTGCAAAATCGGTGAAGGAACTTCTATGTCTTCTCCAAGCCGAGTGGAAGAAAATACCACTAGCTGTCATACAAAGACTCGTGGAAAGTATGCCCCGGAGGGTCCACGCTGTAATTACCTCTCGTGGAGGCTCTACCAACTATTGATTTTGAATAAAGTTGGTTTTTATTTTCTATCACAGGTGTCCAAATACTTATTGGTAGTCAGTGTATGTTTCTCAAGTGGCAATACTTTTTACTTTACCACGACACTCAATACGCAAAATGACACTAATAAACACCTTCGAAGTGTTTAAAAAAAACTATGAGGCGCTTGAGAATATTAAGCCATCTCTCATACAGAGGGTGTTTACACATTTTTAGAACCATAATGTATTAAAAAAAGCAAATGTTTTAGAATAAATATTTTTTGGCAACAGCTTATAAATTGAATGTGTCAAATATCGACTCTTACTTTTAAATTTATTCTTCTTTTAAAATGCCGCACATAATCCAGCTGGGGATTAAAACCGTGAAAATAGGTAAACAAGCTGTGGTTTTGCACTTTCCGAAGACATAACCACAGAGAAATAAGAGAAGTGCAAAATAAGCAACATTATTAATCGGAAAGGGAAAAACCATAAGTCATTACTTCTTCTACATGGAAAGAAGATTTCAAACGAATGCCTGTAAAAAATTAAGTATTGTTTCTAATGTTTGTAATGTTAAACCATTGGTAACAAGATAAAAATTCGCCGACACAAAAATCAATTACAAAGTCCTTAAATACATCTGTAGCAATAATAAAGAAAATAATAAATCAAGATTTACAACCTAAAAAGGCTAAAACACGTAATGTTCATCAGCTGGCGCCGAGGCATGTTATTCAAAGCAGAACAATTTATGGAAAAGATAAAACCTACTTAACAGGAGATAAACAGAACTGCATCGTGACCTTGATGAAGTATGAATTTACCTAAATCACTGCAAGAAAAAAAAAGGTCAATTTATTACCGATAACGAAGAAAAAGAAATGCATAAACGTGGTTCAGTCAATGCAAAGAAAGTTTTAGTGAAAGGTTTATGATTGTCATATCTTACAATGGAAAATTAAAAATAGGTAGAGTGTATAAAAGTGTTAAAATCAACTTAACATACTATCAAGAGAGTGTTTTACATCCGGTATTTAAAGGAGAAATTTCATTTCGTTACCCCAATGACTTTCAAAGATTGAAACTTCATCAAGACAAAGCAACAAGTCATATTTCGAAAAGTACCACTGAATTCCTTGACAAAATGAAGACCTTTATAGGTATTGCATATAAACTTTTTCAACGTATTCCTGCGAAGTCTCCTGTGGAGTACTGGACCTATGGACACCTATGAACTTTCGTCTCTTGAAAAGAGCTCTTTCTGAGGACAAACCCACCACAACTGATGGAGTCTGGAAATCAATACTCCAAGAAATTTTAAGAAAAACCTTCTATCATGGAAATCAGGCTGCAGACTTAAAAATGCTATCAGATCGATCATTTAATAAATACGCTTCACATTTTAAACATTCATCAAGCGGCCTTGAAATTATTCTAAAAATATTAAACATTGTCTGTATTAGCAGCTATGTATTATAAGACCAGTGAAAATTTTCTGTAATCTTACATATTTGAAAAATGCATAAGACTCTCAAGAAGGTACGTTATATTTAAATAAAATTTAGCCTTTGACACTAATTTTTTTTTAAAAGCGAAATATTTAAATGAAACTTTAAGAGCTGAAAATCAATTTGACAAGTTTTAAGTATTTTTTCAATATCTCTTTGAAATTTTTGAGTCCGTCAACACTTTTAAAGGATGAAAATAGAATGAAATTGTTTAATCATTCGCTGAATTCTTCGCCTACAATTTTATCACTTGCTAATAAGAATCTCCTCACATTCTATACGCGAAAATGTTTAAAAATAAAATTAAAATTAAAGCATAAGAGAATTTGTAGAGTAAATGCAATGTTTTATATCATGAAAATTTTCTTCAAAAAGAATTCAGTCATCATATTTGAAAAACAGATTTTTCTGTAAGGTAGCTTCCAATTAACAAAGTAACATAAAAATGTTTTTTTAAAATATCCGTTATTTGAACAAGAACATAGTCAAGCTTAAGTCATTCCTTACCTTTGAAATTATTATGGCATAGATTGCCCAATCGAGAACATTTACAGGGTCTTTTTCAAAGAGTTTTCTGGTTTGGCTTGTTTAAATATTTAAAAAACTCGAGGGTTATCTGCCTTAGGACAGGGATGCCTTAGGAGACGGATGACTTTTCAAGGGAAACTGGCTAGCATCCAGGAACAATGGGGAAAGTCATGAAAGCAACCATGTAGCCAGCCCGTTCGTCGGAATTCGAGCCCTGGACAGAATTCCTAGTGTCCAGCGACTTTAGCCCTCGGCTGCTGGTGGTCCTTTTCAAATGGAGAGAATTCATTGAAAAAGCAACAGTACATTTTTCAGGTGCATGGAAAAAAAAACATGCACGTAAAACATTGCTTAAAATGGAAAGTAAAACATGAGAGTGAATCAGTAAGTTTGTAATCCTATCTTTCTGCTGGTTTTTAAATAAACCTGATTTCACTGTCTTATTATTTAGAAATAAAAATGAATTTCATAACGCAAGCAAAGTATCTTAAACAGAAATAATAAACTATCAATCCGTCCTTACATAATTTTTACGTATCTATATTCAGTCATTGATGGATGAGATCAACTGAAATTTGCTTTTGTAGTAAAATAGTTTTCTGAAAGTGAATATCAATCAGACGGGGGGAAAGGGGATATTAACACATTCCGAGTGGATTTTATGGTTCTATAACGAAATTCTCCAGTAAACTGCTACTGATAGCATCAAGAGGATTTTGGAACTAGAAAACAAGTATGATTATGTATGGAATATTATTCGTCTTTTTTTTATTTCATGTTTTTACGTAATGCGCCTTTATCGCAAATACTTTCTGATCAGCCTTATAATATAATACACCATAATTAAATATACATTTACATCCAAAAATTTAATAATTTTATTTTCAATTACAAATGTATATTATTTCATTTATGAGCTATAAACGAAAATTAAAATGGAACTTCTGAAGTTTATTTTATGCAGAAAATTACGTGTGCCATTTATTTAATGTAAACAGCTTGACCATAAGTTATCCGGCAAGAGAAAAGGGAGTAGAGTTTTTTGAAATGGCACCGCCCTAATTAGTTCTAATTAAACAACGTTTTAGTGGAGTCTTTTCTGCTTAGTTACATGATAAACTAGTATCGTTAAATAAAATAGTTTTTACACAAAGAGAACTCTTTAAGATGTGCGATCTTAATTAAATTAATAGTTGAAGCAATTAACTTGAAAAGATAATGCACATTGGAACACAGATTCATAACACTTCCTGTTTATATCAGCAAATATTCATTTCAACTCGAAAAGAACACAAAAAAAAATTTAAAAAAAAAAGATTTCGGAAGGAGCAGAGAGACAAGCGCTTGTAAACGTATACGATAAAAACATGCTTCAATGGAATCGATTCATCCCAATCGTAGGGAATAATTCTCAACCCAAGAGGGAAACTTTTTTCGCCACGCGAGGAAATTAGGGAAACCAAAAGGAAAAAACGCACATCCACTCGAAAGAGGCGCATGAATGAATGGTAAGCGTTTGCACTTCACTTACTTGCAGTAAAGCGATCACAATCCTTGTATTGCCGGACTGTACCGCTATGGTGCTTATGGTGGTGGTCGGTGAGCATCCATTAGCGTTAACCAGACTTGATTCCTCCATTGTGGTGTTGCCGTAGAAGGATTCGGGGCTAGAAGCCGCCATTAGGCAAGCCCCTCGCGACGGCAGCTAACGCTCGACTGGGTAACTTCTCGCAAAAAGCAGGTCAGCTGGCTGGGAAAAGCGAAACGGCAAAGTCGAGCGAGCGCTGTCTGTAGTGAGGTAAGGAGGAATGTTGGGGAGGAACCCTCCTCCTCCCTCTGCCGATGCCCGACGGTTCGTGGGTTCCCGATAAAAAGACGCCCACAGATGGTGAGGGGCCTATACATAGACGGTGCTCGTCTAGCTCTTCTTTCCCACTTAAACCGTCAACTGTATGCACAACAGTCTTGGAAGTAAAAGCTCGAAATTTATTTTCTGGGGAATTTTTAGAAAGTCAAGGGTAAGGCAATTCAGACATCGTATCAACCGGTTCATTTGTACAGCCAGTATTTTGAAATATTGAGCTTTCGGTTCCAGGCCATCGCAATAAAAGAACGCCATCAAATTTTTTATTTCTGAAAGCGTATAAAATTATGTTTCACTTCATCTATATTTGAAGTCTATTTAAAAAAGAAAAGACACTTTCAGTTCCTTGTCATTCGTGGAATTACATTTTTAATTTCCTTCCGCTCTTTTTTTTGAGGGGGGGCGGGAGAGGGGTGTTCAAAACCCGTTAACTGCTTTATACCAGAGGCCAAG
>KK114328.1:460115-494702 GCA_000611955.2 Stegodyphus mimosarum
TATAACTTTACTATAATAAAACTATTTCATTTTTAATACTTTTATATTTATATAAGTTTAATATATTTAATATATTTACTTCATTTTTATTATATTGGTAATATATTAAAAATGAAATAAATATTGATTTATTATTTTTTTAATATATTATTAAAAATAAAAGCGCAGTGGCAGCGACTTGGAGCAAGCGCATACTATTTGCAAAATAATGGAAATCGACTGTTTCGAGGGAAGATTGTCACACACTTTCGATTTGTAAAAATTTGGATTTACTTTAAAAAATAAGATAAAATAAAGCTTATTAAAATGAAATATGTTTGTATTTAATGTTACCGTGCGATAATTTCATAAAAGCTAAAAGCTTTATTTCGAACATTTCTTATTTTTTGCGCAGTTCATTACTGAGGACATGAAGGTAGTTCTTTTGCTACTAAACAGAAATGAGATATTGTTGAGTCTGACTGTATACCTCTTGTAAGAGATTGAACAAAATGTCAAAAGAGAACTTAAAATGGGATAGGAATGTCACAAGGGCATTTGTAAAGAACAAGCCGATGGGGTCCTGCCCCTTCCCACGAAAGGCGGGGTAGTATAAAAAATGCTAGATTAAAAAAAAGATGAGAGGATGAATTTGGCCAGTGAACTTATCTGTTTTTCTAAAGTCTAAACTTCTGTTCTTCATTTTTGCTTGTCTTATTAATTCATGTAATGGGTAATTAAGTTAATTTTGCAAGCCCCATATTGTGCATTTGCGGCGCACAGGGAGTTTGTATGCATTTCAAAGTGAGTGATAAATGGCGGTACCATTTGAATTAGTACGTATTATTTTAATGCAGAATTTTTGGGATTAGTATCATTGAAATTTCAGAACTGCGATGTTCCGCTTGCGCTGATATTATTGCAATGCCAGAATTTTTCGGACTGGTATTACTGTAGTTCCAGAATTGCAATGGTATTATTGCATTGCTAAAATCGCTAGAATTTTAGATTTGGTACCATCGCAATGCCATAATTTCCAGAATTCTGCATTGAAACTGCTAATCTACTTGATTACGGGGAAACCAGCCATGGATATCTTCTTAAAAAGGCATTCGTGAAAGAATTTCTAAGGGAAATTGGTTTTCATCGACTTTACTTATGGTTGCACCAAAAATTATTTTTGTCACTGGTGCCAACTCATAAGTTTTTTTAGAAAGGTTTGTGCGGCAAAAAATTAGTGCTGCAAAGAATCCTTTCAAAAAGGAAAAGTTCACGAAAATTTGTTGCAAAATGCTATTCTAGTATTTACAAAATTTAGTAACCAAATATTTACAAATTTTGAAAATTATTAGCTGCGCTGTTTCTTCTGCCAGAATGAAGTTCTTCCATATTTAAAAAAGGTGTTTCATTCGTTAATAACATACGTTCCACAATACAACATCTGAATCTCTATTATATCCATTCATGTAAAATATTAGGAAAGTTTTTATAATAATCATGTTATATGCTATCAAACGAAATCTGATTTTTGTTTTGTATGAAAAAAGGTTTGTTAACTCGTAAATAACTGCAATTCATTTGTAAATATTAAACAGTAAAATTTTAGAGTTCATTAAACTATTGCTCAATAATTTTCCAGCTCTTTTAACACATTTGAATGTTGAATGTTTTATTAGATTAAATCATTTCATCATCTAGACTAACTTAAATTAAAAAATGAAAATTATACTTTAATGGCTCTTTAAATGCTTCAATATTAGATTTTATTCTATTCTTAAGAAAAACAATATTTAATTTTTTTAAATGTATGAATGTATCTTAACATATATTTATATATTTACATACTTTTACTCATAAATGCATTTAATCGACTCTTAATCTTAAACTCTTTCTCTCTTCTCCCTCCCACACACATCCCCAAAAGCAAAATCTCTAGAATCGCTACTATCCAGCGTAATATGAATTGATGTTAACTAGAAGTAACTGGCAATTCGAATAAAACGAAACACACTTACTATTTCGGATAAAAAATTATGATTATAAATTATGCTACTTGTATAGTTGAATACTTATATAAAGTTATGTTGCCTATTTATTTGTTACTTTGAAGCTCCATTTCTTTACTTAGCGATGATTTGTAAAACAAAGAAATGTGCACATTCTCACCTATGATTTTAGGAACATCATCCACAAAACTAACACGTACAAATAGTACACATAGTGGTACGTATGAAAGAACCTATCCTTACAGGTACTTACAGGTATTTGTATTGTTGTAATAGTACTGTTGTACTAATGGTATTGTACTGTTGTACTATTGGTTTCTGTACTGCTGTATCATACTTACAGGTATTTGTACTGTTGTACGTATAGCTAGTACGTACAACGATATAAATAGTGTTTAGAATAAAAATGTTTATTATTTTAATTCCTTATCATTACGAATAGCTTCGCTAAAGCTGCAATTTTAAAATAAAAGACAGCTAAAACAAATAATAATTTTGTGCTGCTCAACCGGGACAGTTGTTGTCCCGGTGAGGGCTCGAAGTCCGGAGAAAGCATGGATGTTTGTAAATGTATAGTTTCTGTGCGGCATGAGGACACTCTAAATATGCGGCCAGCCGAAAGTTCTCTAGAGAGGTTGAGGAAGGGGAAGAGGGGTGGGAGACACTCGGCTTGTCTCCCCGGCGTCTTCTCCATCAAAATTAGGAGGCGGAACTGAGCAAAGGCGTGCTGTCACCTGTAGGGTGCTCACGGCTCTTGCGAACGACAGGCGCAGTCTTGCACTCCTTTCCACAATGAATTTAGTGGGCTTGTTTTGATGCTACTGTGAGACAAGTGAGATAAGTCACAACAACAACATAATTTTGTAATATATTTAATTGTTAATTTTATAATAAATGGCTGGAGCTAAATTTAGTAGTTAATTAACTAAAGATTAAATTAGTAATTAATTAACTAAAGATTAAGATTTGCCTGCCAAAAGGCGTTGTACAAAACTAACTAAGTTTCTTCTTTTAAAAATAAGAAATCATTACATTGCCACAAATAAATACTTTTCCTAAAAGCAAGAATCAATGCAATTTCTCCAATACTATACAATTTTCCGTCCTCATTTCTATTCTACTTTTATCATTGCTAAAAATTAAGTCTTATATTTTCAACCAATACTTTTTCTACTACTCTTCTCTCATTATTCGCACTTCCAAGCATTTCTGTATAAACTGCAAAGCATCCATTTCTAAATTAACCTTCCAACACATGGCTTTAAACCTGTTTAAAAAATTATGAATTGATATGACAGAGAATTTCCATGATTTGTGCATAGCTGATATATTTTTCTTTCCATAATCTTTTCTATGAAACTTTTGGTTAAGATAATGAATATTTTCTTATTTTCCATTAATTTTGCCATTCTTAATTGTTTTTTGTTTTATTTGATATTTTACAGTTTCATATGCATTTGGCTGTATTTCAATATCAACCAAATATTTTTGCGACGCTGTGGTTGTCATTTTACTTAAGGTATCACTGTCTATTATTTTAATACATTCCTTGTCTAATTTAGTTCTATTTTAAATTTGCCTTCTAAAGCATCTGTGTATGATCGTATAAAAATTCCAAGCATTGGTTGAATGAATAAGGTTTAACGGCCTCGCATGTAACTGTCGCTGAAATGTACCATACTCCAGTTGTCACTGAAAATATTAAACATCTTTGGCAACAATTTATTAATTAATTAAAAAATATGAAATACGGAGATACACATATTTCTTATTCCTTCTTGCATTCTAAAATCATTATGCAAATAAATCTTTATAACTTTAAAGCTTTAAAAAGAAATGTCTGTGATATTATCATCATGCGATGATTTGTAAGTGCTTAATTTTGCCCGCGATATTTTCTACTACGATATTTTTCAAATGCTTTAGTTTCGGTGACGATGTTTGATATTACGATGCGATTATTAAACTGCGGTGTTTTCTCTTTCCTTTGCTTTCTGCCATGATGTCTGGTACAACGACGTTTTCACCTTGCGTTGTTTTCTCCGCGATGTTTTCGTCAGCGATGTTTTTGACTCTAACCATAATAATCTGGTACGTCAGTTTATCGGCCCTCGGATAAATGACGTTTTAATGTATTCATAAGACACGAAGACTTATTATAATAACGAAGACTAATTATTAATTAACAAATATTAATTATTATTATTAATTAACGAAGACTTATAATTTTTTCCATAATTTGGAAAAATGGAGCCTCCATGATGAATAAGAAAAAGAAGGAAAAGGATATTCCAGTAAATAAACAAGAAAAAGGTTCCAGACGAGTTTAGTAGCAGAACATTATAATATGAAATATAAGAATCTAATATAAACAATATCCAGTATCAAACATAAAGATATCAAGACTGAACTCAATGCGCTGCGTGCAAAAATTTGACATTTATTGATTTTAATACATTAACAAATGCCTGAAATTACTTGGAACCCTGACTGATAAAACATTAAGCTGAGCCCAATTTATTACTAAACCTATATTCTAATCGTTTTTATCATTTTTTAAGTCAAACAGAGAATCTCAATTGATTATTTAAGTGTATTTTAATTTGAGTATTAATTTAGAATCAAAATTTTAAGAAAGTTCATGAATGCCGACATTACAACATTAGTATGAAAGTAAATGAATCTCTTTCATTAAAAAAAAATCTGATGCATACACCACGTAACTTCCTTGCATGGACTATTAAATTATACGCATTTTGCATTTCATTTAAACTTATTGGGTTGAATTAAATCTACTTCATTCATCGATAGCGCATAAAACACAATAGAATAAATGAACTCTTTAAAATTCACTATATTTGTTTACCACAGCGACACTCTGGCGCTAGCTTCATTTAACAGCGTTATATTTCATTCATTTTATAACTTATCAGAATGCACAAAAATTATGTATATCATCTAGATAATTACCTAATCGTTGCCACATGTTCTATTCAAATACTATAAAAAATCTAAAACGATGTGTAAAAGAAATTAAGCAAACAAAAAGAAAATTCACAGACGATTTAGTATTTCGCACTCAATTAATTCAGTTCTCACTTCGCAACAAGGCAAAAATACATAGAAACTCAAAATATCTATATTAAAACTTACGAAGTAAATCTTAAACACTTATTTCCTCCAATAAATTCCAGAATGAATTAGGCATGATTTAATTCACAATGAAACAAGGAGTTATCTTTGTTGTTGTGAAGCTTAGTTTCTCTAGATTGGCAACAAATCCAATATTCTCCTAAGTTTCAAATGTAAACAAATATGTCCGCTATGAGAAAAATGATTACACTTAGCCTCACTTAAACAACTTTTAAAGTGTTGATAATTCTACAAATCTTGCGCGCAGATTTACTAAGAGCACAAAAGCCGTAACCGGAAGATAAGAACAACATAATTCTATCATTTTTAAAGCAAAAAATGCCCAGTTTACCAACATATAAGCATAAAAACCTGAGCTCACTGAGTCAAGTAACAGAGTAGTTATATACATAAATTTATATACTTTTGGTGCGGCCGATTGCAACCAAAATAGTAGGTGCACATCTACATGTTATAGCAGTCCTATATACAAACTTTCAACGCTCTGAGGCTACTCGTTTTTGAGTTATGCGAGATACATACATACGTACGTGCGCACAGACGCCTCGAAAAAGTCTCTTCAGAATCCATTTTAAACCAGTTTTATAATTTTTTATAATTTTCTGTTTTTGATTAAACACAGATTTTAAAAATTCAGCGGAAACGTTCATTTTCTGAGGATAAGTTAGCGTTCATTGTTTGGTGTTTAACTCATGGAATAATTCTCGCTTGGCTCATAAAATAATTCTCACTGCTCTACACTTATTTTAATTTTAAAAGGTTCTTTTTAAATGAAAAAAAAATAAAAAATAAAACTGTTCCTCAAACACCTTTTTTTCAAAATTCAAGAGTTTTAATCATGCGCTTCATTTATTTAATTTCATCTGCATATTTTTAACAAATAAAACGATATGTTTAAGACTTCTGTTCTTAAATCTGGTTTTGATTAAATATAGATTTTAAATTCTATTTTAATTTAAAGCGTTTGATTATTCTAACTCTTTTCTGTGTCGCTACACGATTTTGCATTGAATCACTTTTTTAAATAAAATTAATTAATTAAGATAAATTTTATCCACTGTAAATACGATGTTTCACTTTTCATTCGAATCTGTTGCAAAATGTAAGATATTTATCTTTCAAATTTAATCTGCCTGCTATTGATTAAGCAATTACTATTTAAAAGCAATGGATGCGTTTCTTAAGCAAATATTTATTTATTTTTATTTTTTAAAATCTGATTGATTT
Source organism: Stegodyphus mimosarum (assembly GCA_000611955.2). NCBI lineage: Eukaryota > Metazoa > Arthropoda > Arachnida > Araneae > Eresidae > Stegodyphus > Stegodyphus mimosarum. The sequence continues at coordinate 466,481 of KK114328.1, forward strand.
AAAAGAAATGCTTTTAATTCATGGCAAAAAACCTAGTTAAAAACATTGAATACTTTTATAGAATTATATATTTTTTCACTTTTCAAATATACAGTAATTCACGATTACTGCGGATTATCCGTGTGTGGCGGTGGTTACGGAAGTATATTCAAAGCTATGACGAGAGTTTATTTTTTTACACACTCAACGCTACGCATGGGAGTGTGTAAAAAATAAACACGTCCCAGATCCGAGCTTGGACAAATATTCTTTTGTAGAAATCGAAGATTAATCTAATTGTGAAGAAATCGATGCAATAACTTAAGTTATATGCCAGAAAATTAAAAATTTAAAATTCTTCGAATATGTCGATTTGAAAAACATCGAGGTATGGTTCGACGACGATCCGACTAAGCCCGGCTTTCAGTGCTTGCGTAGTGTGGATATGGTTTCAAATCTCACAAGAATAAAAGAGGCAGAAAGTGATAATGAAAATATAAGTGAAGAAAATAGTGACAATCACATTTGTATGGAGACAGAAATGACTACTACTGAAACTTTGTTGAAATTCGTCAACCAAGGGGAATTCAATTATATTAATAAAATAGCACTTCGAAAAATAGAATCTAGTGATCTTTTTAACAAAGTAAAATCATCGATTTAAAAAAAAATAAGCACATACAATGTGAATGACAACTGACAGTTTGGATTATCGTGTTTCTTCCGTAACCTGCTCCTGACCCAGCCCGGATAATGGAAAGTACATTGTATAACGTTCCCATTGTTAGTCTATAATTCAGACTCATCTAATATCTTGTGTAGCTATTTCATCGGGACTTCTATTGATAATCTCTACTGATAAACCGTGCTGAACCTTAAAAGAGCCCTTTTGGGCAACTGGTAAAATCTGAACCTTTTCAGATTTCTTAGGACATTTTTCTTCTTTTTTTAATTACTTTTAAATGAATTATTCGAGAGATTCAAGAAATTCTTAGGATTAGGTTTCGGCTTCGACAGCATTTACGGTTCCTTCCTGCTCTATATCTTAACATCAGTGTAACTTAAAGGCTTTATATCTTAACATAAACATAACTTAATTAATGAAGGTAGATCTATTTTAATTTCTCTATTGTGTACAAAGACACGTGTACGCATGGAATCTCTTCGTACGGTTCCATGTACGAAGAGATTCAATACATGGAACGAAACATGCGCTTTCAGTTTTGCAGATGTGCCAACGTTCGTTTTTGAGATTCTTGCAAAATCGACCTTTACATCTTGAAGTTACCTTAATCAAAACGGACTGTTTTTCCCCTCAACAAATGGGACTTTTTTTTAAAAAACAATTTGAAATGCTTACTGCCATTTGCCATAGGTGATATGATACTGATATGGATAGATGGATAATGGAGTCGGATAAGAATAATTCATTGTGATGGCGCAATGTAATGATTTTCCATGAAACAATAAATATGTGTTCTACACTAATCAGCAAATTTTTGTGGAAAGTGAGCATAATGAAAATGATAAAAATGATTCAAAAAGACTAAAAAAAAAAAGAGAAAAAAGGCAAATATATCTAGACAGGTTGAGCGTAGATCCATGATTTTTCAGTTTCAGAAATGTATTTTTAAAAAGCAGGCTTTGGGATAACGATAATTCTGTTCCTGTGAAATTTTTAGTTAAAAAAGTATACAAAATTAAAAACTTTTTACTCTGTTCCTCGAGGCAAAACATTAGAAGTTTTAAGTTGCTACTTATCATTTTAAAAATTTGCAAAAAGGAGGAAAAAGAGTTTACAAAATTGTTGGTCAAAAAACTGTCAAAAATTATACAATCTTCCGTTCAAAGAAAGGAAAATGAAGGTTGTACAAAATTAAATTTCATTAAATCGGAAAGGAAGAGAAGACGGCTGTAGTATGGTATTTGACGAGAAAATTACTATTTCATTCTTCTTCTTGGGATTTTAGAAACTCTTATACCTTCCTGCAACTGAAAAACACACCAGAATTCCCAGTTCCTTTTGATAAACTATTCCCTCAATTATTTTAAGCAGAGACTGCTTGGACAGCGCGTTCGGTGGGATATCCTCTTTTCCAATCACATCCAACACTTGCTTCCTTTAGCACTATATTCTCGTGTTTGTCATTTTTCTAACAGTTATGACGCTACCCTAGGTGTACGGCGTTACAGCTTGCTCCTCAGATTTTCTTCTGAAACCTTCAACTCTTTTATTGATTGCATATTATAGTACTATTTACTAATACCTGATTCATTAAAAAGAAAAGGTTTTGAAGGCATAGCAGACATTTTCCAAAGAGATATAAGTCCTTGACATGAAACTTGGATTTTTTTTTCATTCGTTCAAAAATTTAAACATATTTTCAATAAAAACGTAAGTTAGAAATGCCAAATTATTCAGAAGGTAAACGTACTTGCAAAAATTAGATCATCGCAAAAAACTGTTAAAATATACAGTTTTTAAATCAAGCACAGATTTTTAGGACTATAATTATAATCATAGTTATACGAAACTACAGCCAACAGTTTTAAAGCACATAATATATCATATTAACTTCAACAGGTCATGTTTTCAAGGTATCCAAAGTTGACAATAAGTTTTGAGACTGTTATAACAGTAACCTGAACATACAGAATAGGGAAGTCCTAGATCCAAACTCTAGACTGAACCTGCATTTTCAAGGTGGTCCTTGGAGAGCCTTTGTAACAACAATTTTTAATCTGTAGTTCATGGATGCCTGGAGATTTGTGAATTAATAGTTAGAGGTCTCTGATTGATTTTTTAAAATAAGTACTTAGTTTAACTATAAAAATATTGGGTTGGAAAGACAGTAATTTCGGTTTGCACAAATAGACAGCATTATGTTCGTTTTGTTATTTTTCTATCAGTCTAATACGTTTTTTCTTTTCAGATTTGGCAGCTGATACTTTTAGGTTGCTATAAAAAAATTCCGTGTATTTTTATTTACGATTGTTATTTTACGGTCAGTTTTAGCATAGAGTGCAAAAATAAATATTTTCGACATATTTTACTTTTTACTTTCATAAAGGCAAGAAAAAAGATATATGACAACAAAGAGATATGTGACGTTTATTGCGTTGATTGCTTTACAGAATTCACGTGTCAGCACTGGTTCAAAAAACTTCATTCTGGAAATTATTCACTTGAAGATGACCAACGTTCTGGCTGATTTTCTGAAGTTGGTGATGACAAAATCAAAGCCATAATTGAAGCGAATCGTTATATAATTACGCAAGAGATTGCAAAAAGGTTAAGTGTATCACACGCAACAACTGAAAATCATATAAGATATCTTGGATACTTTAAGAAGCTCGATGTTTGGGCTCTGCGTCAATTGAAAAAAATTCACCTAGCAAAAGAATCAATATTTGCGGTACACATTTCAAACGTAATGCAATCGAATCTTTTTGAAACGAATTAACACTGGTAATAAGAAATGGATCTTCTGCAATAACAATCGAAAAAAGTCACACTTCAAGCATAACGAGTTAGCACAAATGATATCGAAAGCTAACTACATCAGAAAAAGAACGGGCTGTCAATTTGGAGGGATTACAAAGGTGTTGTGTATTTTGAGCTGTCTTCAAGCAACCAAACAATCAGCTCAGATATTTACTCCCAAATACTTATGCAACTGGAGGAAGCAATTAAAGAGAAGAGGCCAGAGTTGGCAAATCGCAAATTCCAGCACATCGATATGAGGCTTCGCACATCTTTATCAACACGTATACAAAATTATTCGAGCTTCGTTGGAAAGTGATGTCGCATCCCCCCCATATAGCACCGACCTTTTACCATTGAATTATCATGTATTTCGAAGTTTACAAAACTTCTTAAATGGTAAAAATTTCAGTAATAACGATGACCTCATATCGTTGGTTGAGTTTTTTGCTGTCGCTTTTGAAGACCAGAACTTCTGTGAGCGCGGAATGATGAAGTTATTAGAAAGATGGCAAAAGGTCATCGAACCGAATACAAGATATCTGACTGATTAAATTTAATTTTTATATAGAAAAAATTAAATTTTATTTCATATTAAAAAAAGAAAATTATTTTCTTGGAAACCCGATATATAAAAGAGCTGCACAAGCTAAATTTTGAGACAACTTGTACGACAAATTAAAGAGATCTTGTAATTCCTTAATTTACCGCTGTTTTAGATTAGGTATCACTTTGCATTACTTTGGTTGATTACGCGTTTTACTCTATGTAAAATGCGTGTTAAAAGCACCTATAAAAAATTTAAACAGGAATGTTATTATCAATATCGATCCGAATCTTCAAGCTCGCTCTTGCAAGTTTTCTTCTGAAGAGCAGACATTAGAAGCTATTTACTGACTTCAGTAGCTGGTTGGATAACAAGCTGAAGACACAAAGTAAAATTACTTTAATGATTACAAGTATTTATATTATTAATGTGTAAAATCTACAATTTAACGAAGGGAAATACGTATATTGAAGACAACACTACATATTATTAAATACAACTGCTAAATGCTTAAACAGTCATCCTGTTATGACGTACAGTTCATAATTGAAAAATGAAAAGTGTCGCAAGTGACCGTTCTTCAGAACTAGTAATTTTCCAAGAAAGAGAAATTTAAAATCTTTCACAGCTCTCAGAATTAGTTGTCGGGATGATTAATGCTGTTTTCACATAATGTAATGTTGCGTGATATGATGCAAAAAATGGCAAAACTAAATTCCAGATTTTTCTAACGTTAAAAAGCAAAATTTAAAATTGGGTCATAAACCATAAGACAACAACAAAGTACTTATTTAAAAATAAATTAAAGATGTTATACACATCAAAAAACAACATCTCTGAGAACTGACAATGGTCCACCCCTCGTTGATGATACCAGAAAAAGCTAATACCTCCTGAAATCGCAACACTTGGCTAAGCAAAGTAGATGATAAATGTCTAGGCAAGATAACGCAAAATAAGGGAATTCAAAAAAAGCAAAGAATAAATTATCGAAGTTTTTTAATGTCAAATCTTGGAAACTTATTTTTAAGATACCAATACATCGTAAAAATTAGATTTTTGATAAACTGTATAATTTACTATCCATGCCAATTATCAAGTAGATGATAAAGCTTATCGCAAAGTAGTAAAATTCAAAAAATGCAGAGATTAAATGATAGGCGATCTTAATGTCAGATCTTGGAAATTGATTTTTTCAAATAAATATATCATAAAAAATAGGTTTTTGATTAATATCTGGTTATTCTGTAGTTATTTCGACAGCTTTTTACCTCTGGTATGTAGTAGAGGGAGTTATTGTATTCATGAACAATTTCGGGCATCATATTTCAACGGAAAAGTCCATTTTGACATTTTCTGAATCAATTTGGACGACTTATTTTGCCTAATTTCTGTACGTACGGGCAGATTAAAGGACTTTTTATCCCAGAACGGATTGTAAAATGGATTTAAAATGAATTCAAAAGGATTTTGTACGTGCCTCTCATAACTCAAAAAGGATTAGCCGTATGACGTATGAAATTTTGCATATGAGACAGCTATAACATCTATCTCTTTTATTGCTGTCGGCAGTACTAAGAAGTTCTTGAAAAAGAATATATATATGTAGTAATTGTACTTTTGGTGGAAGATGAAAACAATTCACGTTTAGTCATGACCGAAAAACTGCTGCGTAGATGGACATTATGGCGTAATGGATGATCGGGTGGAATTTTAGAGGAAGGACCAGCTTGATAATTAAACATAATTTATTCTTGAATGATGAATTTCTTAATACATAACTGTAGAAGACAAGGGGTGCTAAACGCGCCCCATAATTTTAACTATGCAATTACATTCTAATTAACGGCGAATAGCTAGCAGAGGCTGAGCGACAAGCTGTCAGCACGCAGGCGAAGAGGTGAAAAAAGAACGCAATAGTTCAAAGGAAGACGGGAGAAAGTAATGGCTTAATTCGAATTAAAGAAAAGTTTGGTTTACAATTATTTGACTGGTAAGATATAACAAACTATGATAGCTGCTTTAAAAAATAATTGGAGACCTCAAAATTAACATTCTAAATTTGATTATCTCCCCCCTAAATTCATCCTTTCTCCCAAATTCGAGACCATTCGAAATTACGTAACGTTTTAATGCAAATACCTCCTGCCCAACCAAATAGTTGTGAACCAAAACTTTCTCTAACTCAAACTAAAACCATTACTTCCTCCCGTCTTCCTTTGAGCTACTGCGTTCTTTTTTCGCCTCTTCGCCTGCATGCTGACAGCTTGTCGCACAGACTCTGCTCGCTGTTCGCCGTTAATTAGAATGTAATTGCATATTTAAAATTATGGAGCGTATTTAGCACCCCTTGTCTTCTACAGTTATGTATTAAGAAATTTATCATTCAAGAATAAATGATGATTAACCATCAAGCTGGCCCTGCCTCTAAAATTCCACCTGATCATCCATTACGCCATAATGTCCAGACATCTACGCAGCAGTTTTTCGGGCCATGACTAAACGTGGGATATTGTTCGGAGAACAGCCTTGACGCCAAAAAGGGAGAAACATCTTATTGTGGTATGGCAGGCAATGGTTGTCATTCGATGGCGTACTTTCTCTAGGCAGGCTCTAGGTAATACTTTTCCCTTGTTAAGGGGTTATCTGTAGTATTACTTATTATCTGTAGTATTTATTATTAGTATTTATTACTGTAGTATTTATTATTGTAGTATTTATTCTGTAGTATTTGATTATCTGTAGTATTTACTTCCGATGGCATGATGAAATGTCGCCCATACCCTTAAAGAAGCCAAGTTGGGGCAACAAAGGCTGTTCTCCGAAAAATATTCCTAAACGGGAATTGTTTCCATCTTCCGCCAAAAGTACAATATATACCCACACCCTTACCTGGCTTAAAGGTCGTTATCCGGCCTTAATTTTCGCAATCATTTGTCATTGTCATATACTTCCAGCTACAGAAGAAGAAATAAGAAGTGTTTTAAATGGCGAAAATATTCATGTTTTGACAATGTAAAATTTAAAAAATAATTATTATAATTTTCAAACGATAGCGAAATCTAATTTTTAATGCGGTCTCTCTTTTACTAAACTTATATTTGAGAAAGCTTAATACTCGTTATGAAAAAATAAAATTATAAGAAGTTTGACTCCCGTACGGGAAAAATTAAATGGCATACTTTATTTCAAAATTCTCAATTTTTTACGTCACTTTCATATTGCCTTGAGGGAACTGTTAATTGATTTAGGATAATTCGAGTAAATAAGTTTAAAGGATGCACAGCCAAAATGTGTATAATGTAATAGGCCTTACAAAGAAGTTGCATAGTGCCCGCATCAAATTTTTTTAATCTAACTTAATTTAATTTTTTACTCAGTCAAAGGTACCGTCAATGTTAAAAAAAAATGCTTCTCATTACAACTTGCCTTATTTAAAATTTATGATTTGCATAGTATAAAATCTCACATTTGCAACAAAATATAATGCTTAATTAACCTTAGTGTAATTTCATGGCAACAGCAATACTCGTATAGTGTTCCTTTCCCTTGCACTAATAGAATTTCTTTCTTGTCTTGTCAGAATCATTTTGCAATGGCAAACTGCATAGCACTGATTAGTATTAAAAAGAAAAAATCTGATGTGTACACCACATGACTTCCTAGTACAGAATATTAAATTATACGCATTTTTTTTTTTTTTTTTTTTTTTTTTTTTTTTTTTTTTTTTTATCATTTAAACTTATTGGATTGAATTAAACCTACTTCGTCGATAGCGCATAAACCACAATAGAATAAATGCACTCTTTAAAAGTCACTATATTTGTTTACATAGCGACACTCTGCCGCTAGGTTCACTTAACAGCTTTACGTCTCATTCATTTGATAACTCAGAATGCGCAAAAACTATGCACATCATTTAAAGAATTAGCTAATCGTTGCCACATATCCTATTCAAATGCTATAATAAATCTAAAACAATGTATAAAAGAAATTAAACAAGTAAAAAAAAAAGAAAGAAACAATTTTTCACAGACGATTTAGCATTTCTCATTCAATTAATTCAGTTCTCACTTCGCGACAAGGCAGGCAAATGCATAAAAACTCTCAAAATATCTGTAGTAAAAATTACGAAGTAAATCTTAAACACGTATTTCTTCGAATGAATTCCAGAATGAATTAAGCATGATTTAATTCGCAGTAATAAAAGATGGCGTTATCTTTGTGGTTGCGAAGCTTAGTTTCGCTAGTTTGTTAACAAATTCAATATTCTCATAAGTTTCAAATGTAAACAAATATGTCAGCTATGGAAAAATGATTAGGCTTAGCCGCACTTAAACAACTTTTAAATCGTTGATAATTATACAAATCTTGCATGCAGATTTATTAAAGGCATAAAAATCTTAACCGGAAGATAAGAACAACATTATTCAATTATTTTTAAAGCAAAATATGCACAATTTACAAACATATAAGAATAAAGATACTGAGCTCACGGAGCCAAGTAACAGAGTTGGTATACTCGTATATATACATATATTAATAAACGTTTGGTGCGGCTGATTGCAACCAAAATAGGAGGTGCACATCTGCATGTTATAGCAGTCCCATATACAAAATTTCAACGTTCTGAGGCTACTCGTTTTGGAGTCATGAGAGATACATACATACGTACGTACGTACGTACGTACAGACACCATGAAAAAAATTTCTTCTGAATCCATTTTAAATCAGTTTTGTAATTCGTTTGGGGAAACAGAGTCGTTTATTCTGGCTTTACGTACAGATGTCTCTCAAAAACATCGTTAAATTGCATTCGATAGCTGTCAAAATGGATATTTTCATTGAAATATGATACTCGATATTTTCCGCCATTACAATACTTCCTTCTTACTTCGTACTAGGAAATAAAAAACGTGTAGATGATTAAAATCTGTAGCTAGCATTTTATAATTATATATTCTATTTTATATCCAGACCATGGGACACTGATTGACAAGTTAGAAAGAAATCTGGTGCATAACGCAAGAGCTTAAAAAAGAGAGAGAGAGAGAAAAAAGAAACTTTTAAGTAATTTTATTACTGGTAGAATGGTAACTAAGATTGGCTGAGAGGAAATATAGAGATATAATTTTTAAATCATTTGCTTTGCTGCGTTGATAAGCAATATTCTTTGGTAACATAAAATTTAAATTAAAGACCTTATGCAACGTAGAATTGTAACAGCTTCGTTTACGTCCGTGGGCTCATTTTCGCGGTAAACGATGATTTTGCGGCTCAAAGATGATTCTAAAAAAATAAAATCAATAACATAAAATATGTTATAAGGCTGCTTGAAAGTACTGTTGTTTTGGTTACTACGTGGGTGTTGCCTAAAACCACATACGAATAACGCAATCATGATAACGAACAAAATAGTGATTCGTCATCCATCTTAGTCTTTTCCTGTGAAGAACTCTCTTTCAATATAACATTCTTAGCTGACGATAGTTTCAGAAGGTACCTCGCCATGTGCGAATTTCAAAATAATTAGCAGTTTAATTTTGTAAGAAAATATCAAAAGTCAAACAACGGCTGAATTTTAAGCATAAACTCTAAGTAACGGAAGGATAAACATCCTTAAAAATGAACCGAGGTTATTTGAAAATGGACAAAGCACACTAGAGCTATTTGCGTGAGAAAAGCAATGCCTTCGTGGATGACTTCTAAGGAAAATGGCTCGTTTTCCCTTTTCACTCGAGGAAAACCACAAAAAACGCGTACGCAGCCTACCGGTTTGCCTAGGTTCGAACCTAGATCAAACTAGCAACTGCGGTAGAGGTTAGGTTAGGTTATTCAATTATGGCAAAGCACACGAGGGTTATCTGCCTAAAAGGAGGGATGCCTTCGTGGAGGACTTTCTAAGGGAAACTGGCTCGTGTACACGTTGCACATGGGGAAACCCACGAAAACGCCCAAACAGCCAACCCATTCGCGGGATTCGAACCTCAGACCGAACTACCAGTGTTCAGCGTCTTTACCGCTCGGCGGCTGGTGGGCCAACTGCGGTAGAGATGAAGGAAGTTGAGTAACGAATGGTTTTTACAAGATAACTTATTTTGCTTACTTTACCCTTGTACTTCGATAAGAGTCTATATCAAACAGAAGTTTAATAGCTGTATCATTGATTTATTTTTGCCATTGAGCAATTTGTTTCTAATGAATGCTTTAAGAATGTTTATATATTCCATATTAGGATTACAATTATGTTGCGAACTGTAAGAAACAGAAACAGATTCCAAATACTATAACATCATCTGCTATCACTGGTATCAGCTACCTATTTTCTTCTTCGCCCCCCCTCCCTTTTTCTTAATTTTCTTTTTATAGACAGTTTGGTAACGCTGATGGTTTACAACAGTAATTTTCCATTCTTTTGCAGAAAATGTACTTAACTTTCTTTTTTAGAGAGAACCTCATTAATAACCTTGTCCAAAGTATACATATGCAGAATGTATTTACTTTCAACATGTTCATTATTTGTTCAGTATACTTTGGATCTTGTTTTTTACTTATTGTTCACTGAAATACTAATAATGAGTTTGTTAAGCATCTTATGTTTAACTAGTTATTATAATTTAAGTCTTTACTACAACTTTTTTCAGTATTCATCACCAGAATGCAAATTAATTCTGTGTATTTAAGCTGAGGAATTTTATTCTTTAATTCCAAGAGCTGCTGGCAAACGCATGTTGTAGTATTTTCATCTACTTTGCATAAAAGTGATATTCCGGGCTTTAGCGTTCTCGCTAACCAATGTTTTAAATTACGCCTCAGTAAAATATCTGAGCCAGCGTATACTATTTAATGAGTAGTCTAATTACATTATTGTCGTTTGAATTAAATTAGCTGTTAAGATTATAAAAGGTCTCATTTAAGTCTTTTATGTAGTTATTTTATGTTAAAACTGCTTTCTTATTTCCCTCATTTCCATTTTCCTGCCAGAATATGAATTTTTAGCTCTCGTGATATTCAAATAAGATAGAAAGAAAAGCTTATTTAAAGGAAAGTTTGAAGGGTAGAATCAGAACATTTTCTGCCTGCTGCAGACCACGTTGTTAATTTTATTTCTTTGCGAGTAGTATTCTGCGCCGTTGCGCTATTCTCGCCATGAGGTTTGCTGCACCGACCTTACCTCAAAGCAGCTCGGGCGTTATTCTAATAGTACAGCCGTTAGACTAGCTTACTTTTTTTAGTTTTAGTTATTCAGTTATCATTATTTTTGGCTTCTGTATGCATAAGTGGTGTTAACTTTTATTTAAGTCAAATAAAAGGGTCCTTTGCATCCTTTTCCTGTCTCTCTGGTACTTTAATAACACAGCGATAATTCGCCTTTTGTCTTAAGAATTCTCGTACGTTTGATGCAACCTAAGAATACGAGACTGTATAAGATGAGTATCCACAAGTGGTGGTAATTTCGTCTATAGCACAAGCTGTACCTTAGCTCTAGACATGTTGAACCTTCTACTGTATTCTGTGAGTTCTTTAAGACGTAATGATAACTCGCTATTTCTCTGGTAGGAACAGCAGGACTTAAAACTCTAATTTCCATTTGCAACATCAACCCTACAAGTTGACGGTTAAATAAATACATATGCACATAATTTATAAACGTTTTATATCATTCGTTTCTTTGCTTCATATTTGTTTATTTATTTGAAATTAATTTGTGATCCTTTCCTAAGTATTTGACTCTGTTGAAATTTTGCCCACATTTTATTTGCGATGACAATACAGTGTTACACAAGGAAATTTTCAACAGTCGATATAGATTTTTTTTTTAATTTAGCGTTCAATTTTTCTCACATACCTTATTAAAAATTAAACTAAACTTCGCAGAATTTCGATCTTTACATTACCCGACAGATTAAAAAAATAATCTTTCGATCATTCTTCTCGAGCGTAACGTACATAATTTTGGCAACTTTTCAAAAATCATTCTGTTCTCTTTAGCCATTGCCTGACTGCTGTCTATGAGAGATTCTTAAATCAAAGATTTAACACACCGTTTGTTACCAGACCCAAGATTATAAGCGATTATGAGATCGGTTGTTTAATTTAACATTAGGTTGGGTTATTCAGTTATGGCAAAGCACACAAGGGCTATCTGCCTAAAGGGAGGGATGCCTTCGTGGAGGACTTACTAAGGGAAACTGGCTCGTATACACGTTACACATGAGGAAAACCACGAAAACGCCCATGCAGCCAGCCCGTTCGCGGAATTCGAACCTCGGACCGAACTACCAGTGTTCAGCGTCTTTACCGCTCGGCCGCTGGTGGGCCCTGTTTAATTTAACAAATTTCTAGATTAACTGAATGTAATCTTACACACTCAGACAGATCTAAACGTCTTAAAAGAAGGAAGACGTCATCTATTTCATTGTCACAATGATTAGAAAGGATATTTATTCCGCGCTTAAAGATAGCGATTCTTTATTATTTCCTCCCTTCGAATTAAAAAAAATATGAAATAAAATACATATTAAGAAAATTTAAATTACATATATTTAGTAAAATGCATTAAAAAGTTTCCTTTTTACTTCTCACAGGAATATTTAAAACGTGTAACTTAAAAAGCATTTTTATATTCACGTAAGTTTTTAACTGAAATGCAAGTAAATAATTTTTGAAGTTCATGATTTAAATTCGAATATTAAATGTATGTGCTACCGCTGAAGTGCGGAAATCAGTTGTTCTGCAGATTATCTCGGTAATCTGCAAATTAACTAGGGCGATTCTTTAAAATGCAGAAAATTGTTACATTTCTCAAATTACCTAGTTAATCTGCAAATTATTTAGATAATTTCCAAATTACCTACTAGGCACTCGGTAAAGTGAAAATAAGATCCTTGCTGAATCAACAGCAACTATTCTGTACGTTTAAATTAACATAATGTTATTTTTTATTTTTCGATGTCTAAAAAATCAAGTTAATATAACAACAATTAGTTGATAGAATAAATCATGAATCAATTACAAGACTATAATACAAAGAATAAAACAGTTTATGAAATTAAGGAAATTAACATAACATTACTCGTATTTATTTATTTTTTCATATCTAAAAAAATCAAGTTAATACAATCAAACAATCATCAAATTAGATGATAGAATCAGTCAATTAAAAAACTATAATATAAAGGAATAGAACGGTTTAAAATATTATTACAATTTATGAAATTAACATAATGTTATTTATTTATTTTGGGGTATTTATAGAATCAAGTTAATACAATAAAACAATCAACAAATTAGTTGGTAGATTCAATTATGAATGAATTAAGAAACTATAATACCAAGAATAAAACGGTTTAAAATATTCTTACAGTTGACAGGAAATGAAGTCGCAAAACATAAACTTACGCTTACTTATTAGTGCAATCTAAAGACTGATGACACTTCAAATTACATAGCAACTGGATTTTACGACAAGCACACCTGCCTGTGGTACATTTAGATTTGCAGTAATATTTTCTGAATCTCTGCCAGATCAACAATTCAAAAGGTGGCGGCTGTTTTAAGCGCACAGAAATGTTGCTGTTGTTATAGCAAAAATCTTATTTTCACTTTAACGAGTGCTTAGTAGGTAATGTGCAGTCTAGATAATTTGAGAAATGAAACAATTTTCCGCACTTTAAAGGATCACCGTAGTTAATCTGAAGATTAGCTAAATAATCATGCATGTGGAATTTAGGGAATTTCATAAAGGAATTGAAAGGGATTTTCTGGAATAATAATTCATATCAAATACAAAGCTGAACTTTCAGTATTGTTGTTATATTGCTTATTATTAATTTATTATTAATTTTGAATTGTTTAGCCAAAGCTTAATGAACAGTTAATTTATAAAATAATGAGAAACACTCTTGATTCTGCACTTTAACGGAATGCGAAAAATAAATGCGAAAATCTCTTGATTCTGCACTTTAACGGAATGCGAAAAACTCTTGATTCTGCACTTTAACGAATGCGAAAAATAAATGCGAAAAACTCTTGATTCTGCACTTTAACGGAATGCGAAAATTAAATGCGGAAAACTCTTGATTCTTCACTTTAACGGAATGCGAAAAAAAATGCGAAAATCTCTTGATTCTGCACTTTAACGGAATGCGAAAAACTCTTGATTCTGCACTTTAACGAATGCGAAAAATAAATGCGAAAAACTCTTGATTCTGCACTTTAACGGAATGCGAAAATTAAATGCGAAAAACTCTTGATTCTTCACTTTAACGGAATGCGAAAAATAAATGCGAAAAACTCTTGATTCTTCACTTTAACGAAATGCGAAAAATAAATGCGAAAATTTCTTGATTCTGCTCTTTAACGGAATGCGAAAAATAAATGCGAAAAGCTCTTGATTCTGCACTTTAACGGAGCAAATCAGCTAATACGCAAATTAGCTAGGTAATGTACACATTAAGTACTTTCATATGTACAAACATTAAAGCTTCCCCCCCCCTATTTCAAGATTCCCTTTCAATATATTGCAGGCGTCCTCCAATTCGGATTCAGCACCGGACCCATCTATGGCATGTATATATATATATATATATAGGAGTATTATACTTCAGAGAGATAGGAGTATTATACTTCAGAGATATAGGAGTATTATACTTGAGAGATATAGAGTATTATACTTGAGAGATATAGGAGTATTATACTTGAGAGATATATGAGTATTATACCTGAGAGACACTTTTTGCATGCTGATAATTATTATTAATTCTATAGTATTACTAAAATGCATTATTCAGATAACTTCCTTCTTTCCATCGCGAATTCAACTATGAGTCAGTTACATGCTAAGTCTTTAAAATGCTTTCCAGAGACGTTGAATCTAACAGCGTTTATTGTTAACATAGGGCTATATTTAGAGGAATAATACTTGACTGTCGAAGCTTTGCAGTGTCATGTCAGTTACGCAATACAACACGTCCTGCAGTGTACCCTTTGACACAGACAAATTTACATGATTTTATTGCTAAACTGCAAGAATTAGTTTCTAGGTTATTATGTCACGTCCTTCATGCAGATGAGACGCAGCGTTTCTAATGATTAGTTGAATCATTTTCCCTCTTTGTTGTACCAGATTAATAAAGAAAATCATAACTTTCCTTAAAAGGAGCTTAGCTTGAAAAATAACGATAATGCTTTCAATAATTAGCAAAATAATAATAAATAAAATAAAATAAATTACATAAAATACTAGCTGAAAATTTTAGGTTTACAATTCCATATCTCGAAGACAAATTTAACATGAAAATATTTTAGTAACTGAAAAATATACAAAAGTTGAAAATATGAAAAATAATACTAATATTTTTCTCTTTCCTTTTTAAATAAAAGTAATATCTAAAATAAGACAAAAGAAAGCTAGCCTCAGATTTGCACAAATTTTAAATAAAACTCCGCAGATTTCGAGGAATATTAGGTATAAGTTACATTTTTTTCAAGTGAAAAAACAAAAATTTGATAGCATCTATTGTTGCCTCTACTGTTTTTTCCGTTATTTTTTATAGTGTAAGCAATTAACATATCTCTAACTGACAATTCAAAGACATGTGGCTCGAATACCAGAGCAGGCATGGTTGATTTTTCATACTACATGCTCCCAAAATCGCAATAATCTAATATAACAGTTTAATAATATATATAGTTTTCCTAGCCTGTAATTCAAAATTTCACAATAGCAAGAACTTCACTGATTTATTACGCGGTGTTGACTGATGGATTTTTATACTATAATATTTATTTGAAAGATAAGTAAAGGATATTATCTACTGTTGAATGGCAACAACGTTTATTTATGTCGGAGGAGAGGTAATCGAAACTGAAAATAATAAACTTGTAAATAAAATAGTAAATTGAGCTAAATTGCAACTTGAAATTTCTGTGCCAGAAGCGTATTATCTATACAACATTATGCCTGCCTTTTACGAATTATATTTTCAATAACGCAATATAATGCAATGGAAAACAAATTAAAATATTAATCTATAAGCTTTTCATTTTGACGTATAGCAAGATTGTTGATACTTTATATTTTAAAGCTTATTAATAACACTATTAAAATACATATTGTTACGTGCGTACGGGTTCGTTATATATTGAATGCACAAGTCGTTAAAAAGTTAACAAAAATTTATTCTTCCACAACAAATAAATTAAAATGCTGAAATATTTCTTCACAGATCTTCGCACAATATCACAATATCTCAAACGTTTAGCAAAAACTCAGTTCAAAACAGATAAAATAGTTCTATCTCACAGCGAAATCGCTACAATCAATACAGCATTAAGTAAACAAACAGCAGTCGCTTTTTACAGCTACAAGTATAACAGCAACAACAACAACTAACTGAGATGAGGTGTTTCACCTCGGCTTTTATAAGCTTTTTAATTATCAGTAGAACAATCACGATTTTTCTAGACTTTTCTGGATGGCAACAGTAATTACGAGATATTTATTTATTAAGCATTAAATGCACGCGTTCTTTTATTTTTATTGTTATTTTTTTTTTTTTTTTTTGACGTAGCTTTCTCTTCAAAAAATCGTCTGCGTTGCTAAGGCAACATGAAGCAAATCTAATTACAATTCTAAATAAATAGCCAAATAAATGTGAAATTCGTAACATTACCCCCTTCCCAAGGACTGCACGTCCCGGGCAGTACAATCCCTGGACAGGAAGCCAAACTTACAACTAAAGCATCAGTGCTATAATAAACATTACTTTATAATAACAAAATAAACAATAATTAAAATAAGTGACTTTCAGCAAATTAAATTCTATCCAACGCGAAATACAATTCAAATACTAAGTACAAATACTATCAAATACAAATGCTATTAAACACAAATACTTATCAAATACTACTACTTAACAAATACAAATCAAATACTAAATACAAATAGGACCATGGTCTTATACTATGTACATTATTATTTACAACTATATACACTACGTACTATGGCCATAGTAATGAACTAACCTGTCGTAATGAACGACTTTAGGTTTAGAGTTCGATGACTTACGGATCCGAACCACGACGTCGTTCAGCCTGTTTAGGACTGTGTAAGGACCATCCCAAGGTGATTGTAGTTTCGGAGAAAGTCCTTTTCGACGAGTCGGATTCCATAACCACACCTTGTCTCCTTCGTTGAAACGATGTCCAGTAGCTCTCGTGTCGTAGCGGGTCTTCATCTTCTCCGTCGCCAAGTTGACTCGCTCTCGTGCAAAGTTGTGCATCACTTCAAACCGGGCCTGGAGGTCTTGAATGTATTCCTCAGGCGATGAAGGCGCATCCGGAGGGCGACCAAACAAAAGATCACATGGCAGACGAAGGTCACGACCGAAGAGCATCTGAGATGGGGAATAGCCGGTAGTCTCGTGGACAGCACTGCGGTAAGCCAGTAAAAATAGTGGCAACTTCTTGTCCCAGTCCTGTTGGTTTCTGGAAACCACTAATGAGAGGTTATTGAGGATGGTTCGATTAAACCTCTCTACCATACCGTCCGACTGGGGATGTAAAGGCGTCGTTTGGGTTTTGTCAATGCCGAGTAGCTTGCAGAGTTCCTTGACTACAGCCGAGGTAAAATTCCTTCCCTGATCGGAATGTAACTGAAGAGGCACTCCGAATCTGGAAATCCAGTGCTGTATCATCATCTCTGCTACTGTGACAGCCTCTTGATCAGGAATAGGATACGCTTCAGGCCACTTGGTGAAGTAATCAATGGCAACGAGGATGTATTTGTTGCCATCAGCAGTTCGTGGCAGAGGTCCTAAGATGTCAAAGGCGATACGTTCAAAAGGTGCTCCTACATTGTAACGTTGCAGCTTCCCCCGGCTGCGTTTCTTCGGTCCTTTCCGACTTGCACAGGCATCGCAAGTTCGGCACCACTTTTGCACGTCATCCTTTGCATTATTCCAGTAGAAACGCTCCCGAACTCTCTGCAAGGTCTTCATTATTCCGAAGTGACCTCCTGCAGGGCTGCTATGTAGTTCTTTAAGGACGTCCGGGATTCGGGATCTTGGGAGTACCAGCTGCCATCGGAATGTTTTTCCATCATCCGATTCGAATTTTCGGTACAAGACGCCGTTTCGAATATGGAGTGAGTCCCAGAGAGCCCAATATTGTTTTGTCGTGGGACTATAGCTCGAAATATCCTGCCAGGTAGGTTTTCTGTTTGAGGTCTCCATTAACTCAATTATGGGTTTAATATCACGGTCTTCCATCTGGTCTTTCCTGATTTCCTTGTCACTCCATGGGTCTGGATCAGCCGATGTTGATGCTGTAATTTGCCGTGCAACTGGATTAACCAGTTGGTATTTAGCTTCGACCCTGGAACAATATCGGCAGTTTTCCGGGCAAGGTCTTCTAGACAAGGCGTCAGCGTTTCCGTGCGACTGTCCTTTGCGATGACGGATGATGATGTCATATTCCTGGAGTCTCTGTATCCACCTAGCTATCTGACCCTCAGGATTCTTGAAATTTAAAAGCCAGGCCAATGATGCATGATCTGTGCGGAGCAGGAATTTTCTGCCGTATAGATAATGATGGAAATGTTCTACGGCTTTGACTATGGCGAGCAACTCTTTCCTGGTGACACAGTAATTCCTCTCCGGTTTAGATAGGCACTTGCTCCAGTAAGCTACTACACGTTCTTGGCCCTCTATTTCTTGGGACAAAACAGCGCCGACACTTTCATTACTCGCATCCGTGTCGAGAATAAATGGTCTGTCGAGCTGAGGATACGTCAGGATTGGAGCAGATGTTAAGGCTTCCTTCAGGTTCTTAAATGCATTCTCACATTCTTTTGTCCACACGAACTTTTGCTTGCTCTCTGTCAGCTTGTGAAGGGGTCTTGCGATGGAAGAAAAATCCTTCACGAATCTCCTATAGTAGGTGCAAAGTCCTAGAAAGCTTCTCAGCTGGTGGACATTTTCGGGACGTCTCCAGTCTTTAACTGCTGACACTTTTTCAGAATCCGTGCGCACACCTTCAGCAGAGATGACATGTCCGAGATAAGTGACTTCCTGTCTGAATAATTTGCATTTAGCGGGACTCAACTTCAGATTGGCTTCTTTCAGTTTCTGAAGCACCTTTCTAAGATTTTCCAAATGTTCTTCGAAACTATTCCCGACGATGATGATGTCATCCAGGTATATCAGACAGGCTTCGTATGAAAGACCTTTTAAAACAGTCTCCATTAGACGTTCGAATGTAGCCGGCGCATTACATAGCCCAAACGGCATCACCTTGAACTGCCAAAGTCCTTGTCCTGTAGTAAATGCCGTCTTTTCTCGGTCATCAGGATGTATTTCTACCTGCCAATATCCACTCTTTAAATCAAGTGTCGAGAACCACTTGCTTCCAGAAAGAGTATCCAGAATGTCGTCAATTCTAGGAAGAGGGTAACTGTCTTTCTTCGTAACCTCGTTCAACCGGCGATAATCAACGCAAAATCTAGTTGACCCGTCTTTCTTCTTCACCAGGACGATGGGAGATGCCCAGGGACTTGCTGAAGGCTCGATGACATTGCTTTCTTGCATGTCCTTTAAAAGTGTTCGTACCTCTTCCTGTTTCGCAATCGGCAGACGTCTTGGATGTTGCTTGATTGGTGGATGATCACCAGTATCGATTCTATGTTGAGTCAAACTGGTTCGACCAACGTCAGAAGACGAACGGGAGAAAACATCTTGAAGATCTTTAATAACACGCTCGGCAGCATTCTTTTCTTCATCGTTTAATTGCGCATTCTGCAGTAACTCCGATATAATGTTGTCGGAAGACACGGGTTTTGAGATGTTACTTTTTCTTTCAACGCTGGTTACTGGGGTACATTCTGCAACCACTTCACCTTTCTTAATAACCCTCGCCTTATCAGTTACATTGGCAACTCTCACCGGGATAACGGTCCCTGATAGGTCGACGAGTGCTGAGGCTATTAATACTCCTTTAGGGCTATTACAATTCTTGGGATATTCCATGACGCCGTAGCGGAAATTTCTATTTTCGGCTATGGATCCAGGAAGTAAAATTTCTGTTCTTGCCGGTATTGTGATATCGTCTTGAGCTATTATTTTGTGGATAGATTTCACTCCTTCATCATTAATTTCGAATAAAGTTATGTCTTCAGAGGCAGAATGCAGTTCGTTATTTTTAAAGTCCAAGGAAAAATTGTGTTTCCTTAAAAAGTCCAATCCGAGTATGCAAGGGTCTGTAATTTCTGCTACATAGGCCGTGTGATGGTAAGTGGCACTTCCAAACGTGATGTTAACGTTTAATTTCCCCTCTATATCGATCTTCTCCCCGGACACAGTCTGGAGGGTAACGCAGGGCGGCGTCCAGATAAGTTTACCTTCGAGTTGTTGAGCCAAATCTTTTCGAATGATGGTAACATTGGCTCCCGTGTCGATCGTCATGTTACAAGGAATTCCATTGATTTGTCCCATGATGAAAATTCCGTTATTGCCGCCACTCACTGCAGAAATCTGAAGCGCTTTAAACTGGGGCTTTTCATTATCTGGCAACCTCCGCCCCGCGAGATGGCCACGAATTAGTTTCCCTCCTTCTTGAGAGGCGCGGTCTTAACATCCGTGCCCTGGGGTGTTCTGCAGTTTCTTCGAATGTGCCCTTCAGCACCGCAGTTCCAGCACTTTACGAACGGTTTCTTGTCACCAGTATTCCGTGTCAAAGCATTCACCTTTCTGGTTAAATCGTCTAGGCGAGCAGTCATTGGATCCACTGGTTCTTGTATGTGAGCAGCTCTGATTGGGTGGCGGTCTCTACGAGTGGCTTGCTGTGCTGCCTCGAATTTCATGGCATACACCAGAGCACTTTTTAAGTCCTTCACATCAGCCATTCGCAGTGCTTTCTGTATTTCAGGATCCCGGATGCCGTCGATGAAGTATTGCAGGGACAGGATTTCTCTTGTTTCTGTCGGGCACTCCGAAAAGGCGAGGTGGGACAGCCTTTCAACATCCGTGGCGAGCTCCTGAAGTGTTTCCGTAGGCTTCTGTTGACGGGATTTTAACTGCAGCCTGCTGTAATCTTTTAAACACTTCTCTCCAAAACGCAGCTCTAAAGCACCGGACAGAGCTTCGAAATCTAGCCTTTTGTTTTCGGGAAGAGTTTGAAGGATGTCCGCTGCGTCTGCTCTCAGAGAAGCCGCAAGGTGACAGGCCTTAGCTTGGGAATCCCATCCATTTGCTTCCGCAACTATAGAAAATTGTGTCTTATACACTTGCCAGGAGGTCTTCCCATCATATGTCGATAGCTTCAGAGAAGGATGTGCAGGCATGGCTAGGAATTTAAAAGTATCCGAACTGCTTCCAGCCGTCGCTACGAATTTCTTTAAAGTATCAACTTCTTTGGCAACTGCGGAAACTTTGTCATCAATTTGTTGTTCCACTGCAGAAACTCTTTCTTGAATTTGTTCTCTCACAGCAGAAACTCTGTAATCGATTTGTTGTTCTACGGCAGAAACTCTCTCTTCTATTTGTTCTTTGACAGAAGAAACTTTATTTTCAACCGCATCTATTCTGCCTTCCATAGTCTCAAATTTATTTTCTATTATGCAAGTAATTTCCTTTTTCATCTCTTCTTGACTTGCTTTAACGGCTCTCATCTCTTCCTTAACGGATTTCTCCATCTTTTCTTGAACAGAATTCATTTCTTCCTTAACAGATTTCTCCATCTTTTCTTGAACAGAATTCATTTCATCTTTAACAGAATTCATTTCATCTTTAACAGATTTCTCCATCTTTTCTTGAACAGAATTCATTTCATCTTTAACAGATTCTTGAACAGCTTTCATCTCCTCTTTCACGGAATCTTGGCCAGCTTTAATTTCTTCTTTAAATGCAGCAAAGGCTGCCATGAATTGCCTTAATTGTTCTTCCATTGCTCTAGTTAATGGCATTCAAAAATCCCACTTCTGACACCAAAAATTGTTACGTGCGTACGGGTTCGTAATATATTGAATGCACAAGTCGTAAAAGGTTAACAAAAATTTATTTTTTTCACAATAAATAAATTAAAATGCTGAAATATTTCTTCACAAATCTTCGCACAATATCACAATATCTCAAACGTTTAGCAAAAACTCAGTTCAAAACAGATAAAATAGTTCTATCTCACAGCGAAATCACTACAATCAATACAGCATTAAGTAAACAAACAGCAGTTCGCTTTTTACAGCTACAAGTATAACAGCAACAACAACAACTAACTCACTAACTGAGATGAGGTGTTTCACCTCGGCTTTTATAAGCTTTTTAATTATCAGTAGAACAATCACGATGTTTCTAGATTTTTCTGGATGGCAACAGTAATTACGAGATATTTATTTATTAAGCATTAAATGCACGCGCTCTTTTATTTTTATTGCTATTTTTTTTTGGGGTAGCTTTCTCTTCAAAAATCGTCTGCGTTGCTAAGGCAACATGAAGCAAATCTAATTACAATTCTAAATAAATAGCCAAATAAATGTGAAATTCGTAACAATATATTATTTTGCTACGAGCAATGCACTTCAATAATTTGAAATAAAAATCAGTTATATTGTACGGCATAGAAAGACAACAGATCTTAAAACTGGGAGTTGTTTTCTCAGAACTGGAAGTGTCTATTACCTGAGTTGATAACCATGGTGATAATTTTCCATGCTACGTATATGGTTTGAGTGGGCGGTAGTTTATTAATATAATTTAACATAACGCGATGGATAATAAAAAAGTATTAAACTATAAACATTTTAGTTAATAGTGGGGCAAATTAGTTGACATTTTGCATTTTGTATCTTATTAAGTTCACATCTAGGTCTAAAAATCATAAACATGTCAAAATGATAAAAAATATAATTTAAATTAGCAATAGCTCCTTAATGCTTAATTTTAATTTAAGTATTTCCCATCTCTATTCTAAAAATAGCAATACCTTTTTTTGCACTGTGTCATTTCGAGACTGTTTCGTATCATATGACTCTTGCATAATTCTGGTTACGTAAATGGAATTAAACAGCCAATTTTACAGCAGTATTAATTACCCAATCAGATGCATTGAGAACCGAAAATATCGCATTATGAATTTAGATTTCATCCTGAACACAATTCACTTGTTATCTGTGTTTCGGCCTACCTTGACTGTTGCTGTAGCTCTTTTTACAGCAAAACTATCAAAAATGTAAACGTTTTGAAATGGGCACGAATTGATGTATGAAATTGTTTGTGGCCACAACACATTTTTTTTTAAATGAAGATCAATATTTAATTTGTCTCGGCTGTGATCTGACGTCGAAATTTTTACGCTGCGTCCAGGGCGCTTCTAATCTTTTTTATTTATTTTTTTAATGTGTGTGAGAATATTCCTTTATATTCATAATTTAACTTCATTTACGGAGGCTTAAGGAAGGCTGTTTACGGACGATAATACTTTTAGTTCCTTTTGAGAATATTCCTTTATACGTATTTATAATTTAGCTATATTTACGGAGGCTAGCTTTTGGCCTGCGTTAGGATTGAGTGAATTTCTCCATACTAAGCTTAGTCATGTTTAGATTTTGATTTGTTTAAGTCAACGGTTCACAACCTCACTAATCCTATAGCCCTAGAAAATGTCTGATATGTTTTCGCACATGTTGGTAAGACTATATGGAAAGGATACCGCGGCTCAAAGCTGAAACCAGAAACGAATCAGCTTTCACCCAACATCCTCTCTTTTCACTCCCATCGGTCTTCTTGCGGTCTCTTGTTACATGGGGTGCTATGGACGTCAGTGATAAATCTCAGCAATATTTCTGACTTTTTTCCTTCCTTGTACGAAGTAAAGGAAGTATTGCAATTCCGAAAGATTTCGGCTATCATATTTCAGAGCAAATATTCTTTTTGTCCGTTCCAGAATCCAGCTGGACGACTTTTTTTTTTTGCGTTACACCTGTACGCACGAACAAAATAAATAACTTTTTTCCCCAAACGGATTGAAAAACGGATTTAAAAGAGATTTTTTCGTGACGTCTCTACGTACGTATGTATGTACTATGTATGCACCTCGCAAAACTCAAAACCAATTAGCCGTACAGCGTTGAAATTTTGCATATGGGATTGCTATAACGTGTAGTCGTGCATTTCCTTTTTTTTATTGAAATCGGCAGTACCAAACATATATAAATATATATGTGTGTATGTAAGTATATATATATATATAATTAAAATTAAAAATAAGCAAGCAAATAAAGCAAGTAAGAAAATAAACAATATATCATAAATTGAGCAAATTAATGGCATTGTAAATTGTAAAAGCTTTTTTTTTAATGAAAAATAAATATGGAACCGGCCTTTGTTTTCGCAGTCGTTGGTTGTAATCATATAATTCCATTTATAGAAGTGTTTTAAAGGACGAAAATAATCATTTTGGGCAACGTCAAATTTAAAAAAAAAGAAAGTAATTTTTGACAAATAAGAAAATCTCACTTTTAATGCGATTTCACGGTCCCTATACTTATATTTGGGAAAGTATATTATACTCATTACGAAAAAATAAAATTATAGGAAGTTTAACTCCTATACGATAAAAATTGACCGAGATATTTAATTTTAAAACTTGAAATTTTTTATGTCAGTTTCAACATACTCTGAGGGATCTGTTAATTAAATTAGCATAATTCGAAAATGATTCGAGTTTAAATAAAGTGCAGCAAAAATTGTGTATAATTTAATAAGCCTTGCCAGAAGGTCATGTGGTGCCCACGTCAAACCTTTTTTAATTTAAAGTTATAAAACTGTTTGCTGCTCTTCTATTGGACTTTCAGAAAGTGCAGATCCATCAAAAAACATAAAAATAAGCTTTCATAGGTACGTCGTGTTTATACACTCATGTCCATAAATTAAGGATGATTCAGAATCACACGAAAATCGAACTTTAAAGTAAAACTTTCACCTGTAGAATTATCGCACATGTTTTCAAGAAAAATATGCAAATTACAGAAAGCCATCAGATGACGCCGATAACACATCACGATGACGAGAGTGTAAGAGAACGGTAGCAAAGAACTAAAATTGTTCACAAGCGTTTAGACTTTGGAAACGATCCCAAAATGATAGAAATGTCAGTAGACGTTACAGTGCAAATCGCCTCCGAATTACAACGCCAAATGACGGCCGGTATTTTGTAATAACTACCAAAAGAAGCAGAAGAGCACAGCCTCAGACCTGTCTCGTCAGGTATCTTCAGCCCGGGATACAACAGTTTCAAGACAAACCGTGTACAGACGTTCGGGACAGACTGATCGATATGCTCCCAGGCCTGTCAGGTGTGTTCTGCTCACACAACTCACTGCCGTCAGCGGTTAGCCTAGAGTAGAGACCATGTAATGTGGACATTGTCACCTGGGCTTGTGGGATGTTTTCCAGCGAGTCCAGGTGTACACCATTACGGTGGTACAGGATTGCTTGTTTGGGGTGGAATTATACAAGGCTTCAGAACAGATCGAAACCAAGAGGCCAAATTTATTGAGACGTCATTCTGGAACAACATGTAGTTTGTTTAGCGGTGCCATGAGCGCAGAATTTGTGTTTATGTATAACAACGCCCGTTCTCGCCCTGCAAATATTGTGAAGGAATGCCTCATCTGAGGACATCACCAGTATGGAATAGGCCAGCATTCTAACCTGACTTGAATCCGATAGAACATGTGTGGGACATGCTTGGCCCACAAATTCCAGCCCATCAAGCACCTCCGACATGTGACCGGAACTTCGGAGAGCATTGCTTGCTGGGTGATCTTCCCCAAGATCAACGGGATAATTTGATACTCGTCATGCCTAGGCGTTGTACGACTTATTTCATCGTCTGGAAGACATATAATATATTAACCATCATACCAAACCATCCATTGTTAAGTTTTTGTAAGAGAGATATTTTTTGCAATTGCTACTGGGAGCAAAAACCGCAATTTTTATGAATGGTATCATACATATATCATCTTTTTTGTTATTTATCTTCTGTTTAATAAATGGGCTTTATGAATAAGTCAGGTTTGTTTTGTTTCTGAACCTTTATTTGCCGGAGCTTGCATTATCCTTAATTTATGGACATGAATGTATATGAAATCATTTAAAATTTCCTTTCCATTCGCATTATTTCTTCTTTCTTTTGTATTAGAATTCATTAGGCATACAAATTTGTATTAAATTAAACTTAGATGAATTTGAAAATTCATAATCGACTGTTAAATTCGTAAAAATTATAAAAAGCTATCTGATATCCTAAACAGCCGATACTTAAAACAAAAGTTGTTGGAAAAACGACAGTGAACAATTTGCAAGCGTTGAATGAACAGAATTTTATCAAACCCAAATTTTGAATGATGTTGCGGAAGCTATAACAGCAATGTACATTGCTGGTTTTATCGTAAGAAATATAGAAACTAAACTAAACTGTTAACATTGCATTTTATTTCTTCGTACTAATAGAGATATCAATTTTCATTCATTAATCAAGCAAAATAACAATGCAGATTTAGTTTTCGTATCGAATGATGTTCTGTATATGTATATGCAAAGAAACGAATAAAGCTTTCCGAAAGTGCATGCCATTAAATAACCAAAAAATTTCTACCCTTTACAACTGTTAGTACATTAGTCTCATCTGTATGAAAACAATTCGAAGAAATATCTTCTTTATCTTGTTCATATTGTTACGTTTTACGGGTTCGTAGATTTGAGAGTATCCGATGAAAACACGATGCAGAACAATAAAAAGCACAATTTATTTACAAGAATCACTATTTACAGCACAGTTCCAAAATTACCATTAAAAGCGTCGAAAATCTACAATAAATACGCTGAAACAATCAGCCACACAGCTTCAGGCTGTAACTGTAAAGGTAGCTTCACGGCAACACTAAACTTATAATAAACACCGTGAAACAATCACCAATACACTGTCAAGCTATACTGTAAAGATAGCTTCACGGCAAAGCACTATCTCGATCGCTTTCCGTTCACAAAACTCTCGCGTAGCTTAGCACTCACAGTAAACAGCTATTCTCACAATTAATCACACACTGCCGGCTCTCAGAAACGCAAGGGTTTATATAGCGTTTCATTAAGTTCCACAGGTTTCGAGAAATATCTCGACAGGAAATTATTCTAGAAGCTTCCCGATTGGACCATGGGATATCGCCAATTTGGTCGCCAAATGGGCGATAAAGTCGCCAATCTGGCAACCCTACCATACACTATTTTATGGCAACCCTAGTGCTATGCCGGAAAGCTTACATACAGGCGCAACCGCCGAATTTTTCGTAACACTGCCCCTTCCCAAGGACTGCACGTCCCGGGCAGTACAATCCCTGGTTGGGAGCCAAAAAGAAATAATCGAAAAAGCTACAAAAAAAATAAATAAATTACAATAATAACAAAATTTGCAAATATTTACAGTATTTACAAATAACAAAAACATTTACACTAATTACAAAGATCTATGTACAAGGAACTATGCATAAGTCATACAATTAAACATAAAACCATTACGAAATACGCGGTACCCATAACAAAAATAACTATCACTAATTACTATGGCCATAGTATGGAGCTAACCTATCATAATGTAGAATCTGAGGTTTGGAATTGGGAGACTTACGGATCCGTATTACGACATCATTCAGTCTGTTGAGGACTGTGTAGGGACCTTCCCAATGCGATTGCAGTTTGGGAGAAATGCCCTTACGGATGCTCGGATTCCACAGCCAAACTCTTTCGTTTTTCTGGAACTTATGTTCGGTCGCTCTTGCGTCGTACCTCTTCTTCATCCTGTCCGTCGAGATGTTAATTCGCTCTCGAGCAAACCTGTGCATCGTTTCCAACCGGGCTTGGAGATCTTGAACGTACTCCTCAGGAGAGGACTGTAGATCCGGAGGACGGCCGAAAAGCAGGTCACTCGGAAGACGGAGATCACGACCGAAGAGCATTTGAGAAGGGGAATAGCCGGTACTCTCGTGGACGGCACTACGGTAAGCAAGCAGGAACAGGGGCAGCTTACGATCCCAGTCTTCTTGGTTCTTGGAAACCATAAGCGATAGGTGGTTCAAGATTGTGCGGTTAAATCTCTCCACCATGCCGTCAGACTGCGGATGTAACGGGGTGGTCTGTGTTTTCTTTATTTCCAATAAG